>OY759270.1:27759867-27914867 GCA_963662155.1 Lamellibrachia columna
TTGCACATCCGTTACCTTAACATTTCTATGAATAAATTCACTAAGGTCCTTTGTAATGATTGTCATCTAGTTGGTGTGAGTCGTCTAGAGGTTGCTGACGCCAGTTACGGAGCTCTTGAGTTGATAACACCCGAGTTTATGCAAAACTTTATAAACTTGCGTTTCTTGAATCTATCCCACAATGCTCTCGGTGTTTCTGGATTAGACTTTCAAGGGACATTTTGGCAGCTGCCTCTGTTGGAGGATATAAACCTCTCATACAACAGACTAGGCCAGATCAGTCCACGAGCTTTCGAACATTGCGCCCGTCTGAGGCGGCTGAACTTTGCTAAAAACGATCGATATTTATATGGATCATTTGGCAGCTTTGGAATACATCGATCTGAGCGGTAACCGTCTAGTTACTTTGAGTGATGCATTTATGATAAACCTAGATCAACAATTTTTCGTACGACCTCTGATAGTAAACATTCAAAGAGAGATGTTCATATGTAACTGCGGGTCGGTGCCGTTCGTGCGCTGGACGCGTGTAACACACGTACGGCTGACGGAAAAGGACCAACTGGCGTGCTCGTATGGAGACCGCGACAACGTACGGATGACAAAGATAGATGTGGACCAATTGGAAGCCGAATGCCATCTATCTATCCTGCCTATTGTTGTACCGATCGCAGTGGGTGTAATAATCATCTCTGTCGTTGTTCTGTTTGTGCGCTATCATCGTTGGTACATCAAGTATCACTTGGTTCTGTGCTGGTTACGAGATGGGAGGACGTCTTCCAGTACACAAGGGAAACAACACGACGCGATGGTGACGTATTTCCTCTATGCTTCCAATTCTCGCGACCAACAGGTCGGCGTCGCGAGAATCTCGCGCTGGGTGTGCACGCGTCTGCTGCCTCGAGCAGAGGACGAGTGGGGCTTGCGTCTCTACGTTGGCGATGGCGACGACGTCGACGGAGCCTCGAAAATGCACAACTTCGTGCGCGGCTTCGAGAGAAGCGACAAGGTGGTCGTATGTTTGACGCGATAGTTCATCGACGACAGCGACTGCATGAACTACCTGGCGACGGCACTCGACAGCAGCAAGCCGCTGTCCAAGTACATATTTGTCTTATTCGATGATATCCAACTTACTTCCATTCCCCGTCGTCTGCGGCAGCTCCTTTTGCCAAACGCCCCTTCGGTCATGTTAACGTGGGTTGACATCGAAGACGAGGATGATCACGCACATCGCATTTTGGCGGCGTATGCGCGATGCCCTGATACGGGACCCCGACCAAGAGAGATGTCGACGCCATTTTGATGTGATACGATTACTGGTGTCACGTCATGAAAACACATTTGACTTTGAACGACAATGAAGTCAAAGTGTGGCAGGCTCGTCTTCAAACTGTTCATTATGCTGACTTAGGGTGTTGTCGTTTTCGAAATTATGTGTATATTGTGAAGATGGGAATACGCGATATTTATCTTGTACCTACTTTGTTTGCACACTATGATTGTAGTTAGCAATATATATTAAATTTTTTATATGTATGATAGAAATTATTATTGTATATAATAATTCCGAGCGTTGCCTATATGTTTTGCATTAGCAATGTATGTATATACACTGTTTATCTGCAATGTTGGAGATACATGTATTATTATTATGGAACTCGTACGCATCGTTCACACGAACATACGTTGACTTAATGTAAGCGTAACAAAGTGATTCAACTAATACTGATATTATGTATTTGCCTTCATTCTGAGTGAATTAGCGTTATGCTGTATTTGTTTTACTCGTACATTGCTATGTTACGTATATTGGTATGTTACGTATATTGGTATGTTACGCAGCTGCACAAGCACAATACGTGTCATCAGGCCATGCACACTTGCGACCATATGTAAACTTTGAAGCATCACTCATCTACAATTAAAATAGTATGCAATACATATAGCCAAACAGCACATAAACTAGATTATACGAAATAGGGTTTCTTAAAAATAGTGTACACTGCTTGTAATGCAGCAATTACAGTAGAGTAAAGTAACGGTCATAGAATAGAAATACTGTGCATTCATTATTGTTGCCGTATGTAAAATCTAGACTGTGCACCGTACGTATTATGATAATCAAGAGAGCGTCGCCCTGTACGGGCTAAAACAAAATGACCCGATCACATATATAAAGCACTAACCTGGCGATGTCTACGTGTATCATTCAAGCGGCAAATTTAGTAGGAGCTCGAAGTCCCGACGCAAGGTTTCGTCTGATCGGCCGACGCATGCGGCGTGCAGAGGTAACATCAACAAACAGACATACAGTTTATAGTTTAGATTACAAATCTGAAAATGCATTGAGAAGATAATCTTCGAATACCTATGTTAAAGCCAGTTATAATTACTGTAGAGTACAATACTGTGGGCAATGTTTCATCTGATCACTGCTCAACCAACTATTTGTCACAACAAGGTGACCATTGGTCATCTACTGGTCAGTCGACTTAGGGCTCTGTCAGAGGTACGGACGGAACAATTTCATTAATTTATACAGATAAATACATGGATGTGATGGAAGAACGTGTCGTGATATGTTCGCGTTTAAGTGATACATAATATTTACAATGTATTTAGTGCGTGCGTGCGTGTGTGCGTGCGTGCGTGCGTGCGTGCATGCGTGCGTGCGTGTGCGCTATTTTAGTAAAGTATCGGCATCCTCCTTCATGTCTTCCTTCCGACTCGGCAGCATCTGGGCGAAAAGTTCGATTCTCTCAAAGGTTCCAGTTATCATACATAATGTATTTCAAATGTGCGCTCGCCTGGTCGGTTACGCAATCACTAACTCACCCCCGCCTAGATAAGTAAGTTGTTCGATCTAACTGTCCAAATTGTAATGAGGCAGATCAACACGCTCTTCCAACTTCGGCTACCAGTTAAATAAATGTAAACAGTAGTGTTGACAATCAAGTACATTCACAATAATATATTGTTCATACAACACATTAAATCAATCACTCTCTTAAAGTGATAAAGTTTAGAGTGACAAACTTCGCGCAATATGCTGTCACGTATAATTATATTGGGTCAACTCCGCATTCTGGTACTATTTAATAGTTTCAAAAACACTCTTGAAAACCATTGTTTCCGAAATCAGAACCATCTCGAACAACTTGCACTTAACGATATCACGTCGCTTGAGTCTGATGTCTTCGTCGGACTGCATTCACTGCGCATGCTCACAACGATCGGCCTTCTCTTAACGTCATATCCGATGCAGTTTGTGTCATACACGAGAGAGTTGTCTCTCAGCGTTATCGGTGACACCAACATCCCGGCCGAATATACTCGTCTGCCTCGACCCGAACTGCAGATAGAACAACACGACGTTGACATTTCGCCGTATGTCTTACTTGGAGGAAGTCGAGGCGGGGATTTTTTCTAACCTGCCGAACTTGCGCTCTCTTGTCCTCTCCTGCAACGGTCTGCTGTCAAACCGAGCGACGATGGCGTCCGTGGCGGCTACTAAAACACTTCCGTGGCATGGTGGTGTTGGACGGTACAAAGAAAGGAGTGGCTAAATTTAAGAAAGCTTACTTCTGCTCACTGTTCTGGCGCCGCGCGCGACGAGTAATCGCAAAGTGTTTACATCTCGTTGGCATTGACTTCAACAACGCAGGCT
Source organism: Lamellibrachia columna (assembly GCA_963662155.1). NCBI lineage: Eukaryota > Metazoa > Annelida > Polychaeta > Sabellida > Siboglinidae > Lamellibrachia > Lamellibrachia columna. Next base: position 27,763,538 of record OY759270.1, read on the forward strand.
ACCTGTCGAAACTGCGGCAGGTCAGTCTTGAGTATAACGCCCTTATGTTGGCGAAGCCGTTGATTCTAGACCTTTCTGTAATCACCCAACCTCCGGACGATACGCCTTTCGCATATAGGTTTCTGCCAGTTCCTATTCTTATCACCAATTTGGTGTTTCCAGAATAATTAGCATTGCCGAAATCCTTCAATTTAATTTCTTCGAAATATCGTCATAATGTGTGTTGGTTAGCTTTCAAAATTACATCAAATGCAAAACTGAAGAGACCATGATGAGGGTTGTGATGATGATGGTGGTGATGATTATGATGATGGTGATGATGATGATGGTGGTGATGATGATGATGATGGTGGTGATGATGATGGTGATGATGATGATGATGGTGATGATGATGATGGTGATGATGGTGGTGATGATGATGGTGGTGATGATGATAGTGATGATGATGGAGATGGTCGTGGTGGGGACGATGATGGTGGTGATGACGATGGTGTTGATGATGATGAAATGCATTTATAGTAAGTGAACATCCAAACAAAACAAATTACGCATCAATAAGAAATCGTCACCCGGAAAGTCATTGCATTGATATCGTGTTAGCCGTATCATATTCGAATTTTTCATTTGCGCTACTATCGTGATTCGAAAAGAGGACCCGAAGAACATTAATTCGTCCTAAACATTCTGATCGTGGTCACGCATTAGTGCATTGCGCAATCGGCGCCAGAAATCGTCATACGAGTTCTGATCGTCGTCTATCGTGACACTCCGCGTAAGACAGACATAGGGTGCATCTGGCATCTGGAGCTGCCACAAATGACAGGGAACGGAAATAGGTTGGGTGTCGTCGAATAAAACAAATATGTACTTCGACAGCGGCTTATTGCTGTCGAATGCCGTCACCAGGAAGTTCATGCAGGCATCGTCTTTGGTTAACTCTCGGGTCAAACATACGAACACCTTTTCGCTGCTCTCGAAGACGCGCACGAAGTTGTGACGCCGGCATTCAAGTCTTATCTCAAGCAACACAGAAAGAGGTGATATTTGATGTACCAGTTATGGTGACCCAGCAGCGCTATGGCGGCGACCAACATAAAATTCCGACTGCAACAGGCACGACGATCGGAACGACATTGACGTCACATCCGGCTTCGAGTTTATCCAATGTTATACAACTAATTCGCACATAAATTATTTCTGTCTGTATAAGTCAATCTGTCTTCGCCCGTCAGTATGACGTCTGTATCGCATATACAAAGAACGAACGGCAGATTGAAGCAGTCACATACGAATGAAGCTCGTTGCGCGTTTACTTCGAAACGCTGCATACGAAATTGTTTGTCCAACTTCGTTGTGAACGCTTCATCTATTTCCGTCAGACTATTTCCGCTCAGATTAATGTATTCCAACGCAGTCATACGATTTAAATTTGCCTGCCTGCCTGCCTGTCAGTTTGCGTGCGTGCGTGCGTGCGTGCGTGCGTGCGTGCGTGCGTGCGTGCGTGCGTGCGTGCGTGCGTGCGGATCAGACGAAATGAGGAAATCCAGTGGTGGCTTGTTGGGGAAGTTTGCTCACTGGGTTCTTGGTGATTTGTTGCCTAGGTGTGGAAAAGCTTAATCACAAATTAATATAATTGCGTTGTTTATAACACCTCCTTAGTGACTTATTGATAATTGTTTTTCACGAAGTTGCGAATTTCCAAGATGTCGGATTGTGTTACATCGCCGCGAACGGCTACACCGTTTGAAACAATAATAGTTTTACAACACATTAATCGCTCGCCGCTGCATGACACAACGGTGGATATATTTGGCATGCGACCGACATTAAAAATATTAGTACACGGGTCTTGACCCCCTCCCTCCCCCTTTAGTACGGTTTTGTAGGTAAGTGTAAACAATTGTGTACGACCCTTAATCACAAATGACGCCAACTCACCTTCGAACCAAGACTGTGATTCATGCACGCAACACGCTGCTATCGTTACGAATAGAAGAATACGTTTCGTCGATGTGTTCCCATTAATAAGATTAAACCAATGTTACTGTTACTGTTACATACTGAGCCTTTACTAAAATATATAGCATACTATATATTATGTAATCATTATTCATTATTCATGAGATGAACGTTTATTGTTTTAAAAGACCTCCTTCCTTTTCGTCGTCCCCACTACCCTGCCTGATTCGAACCCATCGTTTGCCCACATCAATTATTATTATTGCCGTATGCTATCTATGAGGATATATAAACGGCAGTCCATATGTCCTCCCAGAAAATTAGCCTAAGATTCGTACTGAGATTCATATTTTAAGTATACTTTAGTGAACGTCAAGTAGGTGTCATCATGGCTAGCCATGACAAGGGTGAACATGAGGATATTGATGAGGAGAAGGAGCAGGTCGATGAGAGTGATGAGGACGACGTAGTTGTATTCATCATCATAATAATTATCATCCTCATAATCATCATCACTAAGATAAACCCTTCATCAGCTTCATCGTTTTTATTACATTACCGGTCGATTTATTACACTGCCGGTTGATTATTACATTACCGGTCGATTTATTACATTACCTGTCGATTTATTACATTATCGGTCGATTAATTACATTACCGGTCGTTTATTACATTACCGGTCGATTTATTACATTACCTGTCGATTAATTACATTACCGGTCGATTTATTACACTGCCGGTTGATTATTACATTACCGGTCGATTTATTATTTTATTACATTACCGGTCGATTTATTACATTACCTGTCGATTAATTACATTACCGGTCGATTTATTACAATACCGGTCAATTATTACATTACCAGTCGATTTATTACATTACTGGTTGTAACATACGTTACAATGTGCATGGTGAATGAAATAGAACATCTTATCATTAAAAAAATTAAGAATCAAACTCGCCTTCAATTGAGAATGGGAATTCAGTAGCAAATAGAAGACGCATCTTTTTGGGGTAGATCAGGAACTGTTAAATTGAAACACTCAGTCGTGCCTTCACGCTGTAAGATACGCCTCCCCACTTATCTTCTGTTGAGCCGCACCCAATGGTCTGGGAAGGCAATTCTCACAGTATTTTACGTATACAATGTGTTTAAATTATCCGTCTTCTTTGCCCTCGTCAGGTCCATATTTATAACTGAATTTGTACCCACTCGATCAATGAGTACATAGAGTACTACAGAAGTGTAGTCAACGCACTGTTTCCCACGTTCGAAGCGATTTTAATAATAATGCTAAACAATGCTAACAAAATAACCATGTTAAAATATTCTATAACACTACATTAAATTTAGTTTGTAATACAAGTAAAAGTACAAAATTATCATGAAACTGCCAACAATTTAAATACACTATTATATTATAAAAAAACTACTTTAAATATATTCATTTATACAAGTAAAACTCAGAATATAACCATAAAAACGCTAAATACAATAATGAAAAAATCTTAAGAACTATACGTTAAATAAGTTCAGTAATACAAGTGAAAATAATAAAATAAAATGCTATGAAAATAATATATAAAATATCTAATGAATGTGATATCTTCCTGAAGTTTCCTTGTCAAGTTTGAAAATTAACCCTTCGGAGCTGATCCAATCCAGGGTTCCCAGGGCTCTTTCGGTTCCCCAATTTCGTTGACCTCCGAGGTCTGAGCAATTTAGCAAATGTCAATATTATAGGGCGGTATTTGCTTTCCATTAAGTGAGGACTGAAGTGTCTAAACGTTATTATCAATCTTTGGCATCATATGAATTTTATCAATATCCACTTGGGTGATTTAACTACAAACTTTTCGAACCCTGCTTTTTTGTTGCTAGTCTAGGCTTAATGTATCGATTATACATCTCCTAACGACTATTATGATTAGCTGAATTGCTTGGGTCGCACCTATGACGTTTATGTCTAGGTTCATATATTCGGTGAGTTACATATGGAGAACACCAGAGTTTACACATTTACACACATAAGGGTTCAGTAAAATCAACAATATATGAATAATTCCAAGTTGTCAACAGTGGATTGTGGATCCTACGTATCAACGGGAAAAGCAAAGCATTCTGTCGATGGCGCAAACTCATTATACGTCGTGCTAATTTAACATTAACACATAAGAAACAGGAAATGTTTATTCGTCCCAAAGACAACAAAACAGAGTATTCAACACAAAAACCATACAATATATTACATCAATGTTGACATGTGAAAACGAACTGGTAAGAATATAGAGTGCGGTCTGAAAATAAAAGATAATGTCATATAAGGGACGGGAGACTCCTACTAAGACTAACAATATTAATCGCTGTCGTAGGAGCCACCCTGTCGATTAATTTCAATCATGTTGATTTCTAGAAACATTGATGAGGGACAAAATCCTTTCTTTTTTGGAAGAAAAGACAGACACAAATCTGCCTTGTGATCTGATCATTGATATTTTAAACTAACTTTTAAAAACGCGTTGTAGTAATGGACAACTCGTCACAAACAATGACTATAAAATCACACAAGGATCCATCATAGTGCTCACACTTGATGAATAAAACGAATCATTGCAGTATATTATACTTATTTTAAATATGTATATGTGTTTCCTGTATAAAACGACTTAATATTGTCCAGTCTATCGCTATGATTCTAGGGAGACCAACGCTCGACGGTCTAATCGGTTAGCAATTCCAACTGTTGGATTTGTTCGTTGAGGAGCTGTGGAGGATAAGCGAGTTGAAACAGCCAAGTTGTTTGTTTACGGCGAAATGTCATTATATTTCCTACGGACTTAACGCTAACAAGGATTGAGTTCCACAAAGTCGGTGCGGCAGCTGAGAAATATCTATTTCCGGCATTTGTACATGCAAACATCCAGTATCTTCTCTCAGATAGCATCTGATAGTTAAGGCTTGTGTTCCTCAGTGACACAAACAATACAAAGTTAAAAAAAATAGTTAAAAAGCATGTTTTGTAGTCACATAAATAACGAGCATTGACATAGACACAAGCATATGCTCGCCTGAATAAAAAAGCAATTACGCACGCACGCACTCACGCACGCAAGCACGCACGCACGCACAATCTAGCGTAATTGTATGTATACGATAAACAAATATATGATAATACATTATGTAATTTGTATTACAGTTGTACACTGAATAGTTAATGTTGTACGGTTTCCCTTAGTTTACAACATGGACACGCATTTGGAAACTACAAAAGCTAAGTCAACTGAACTTCGGTGTGTCACAAAAACAGCTTAAACAAGCGCCTACCACACTTTGAATTCATTGTCTTCCAAAGTTATCTGTCACACTGTGTTGTGACATCAACAATGGTATCACATCAAAGTGACGTCGACATCTCTCTTGGTCGGGGTCCCGCATAAGTGCATCGCGCATGCGCCGCCAAAACGTCTCAGGCGCATGCATATCATCGACTTCAATGTCACCCCACGTCAACAGGACCGAAGGGGCGTTTGGAAGCAGGAGCTGCCGCAGCCGACGGGGAAGAGTTGTCAGCTGGATTTCGTCGAATAAAACAAAGATGTACTTGGACAGCGGCTTGCTGCTGTCGAGCGCCGTCGCCAGGTAGTTCATACAGTCGGTGTCATCGATGAACTCTCGCGTTAAACACACGACAACCTTGTCGCTGCTCTCGAAGCCACGCACGAAGTTGTGCATTTTCGAGGCTCCGCCGACGTCGTCTCGATCGCCAACGTAGAGACACAAGCCCCACTCGTCCTCGGCTCGAGGCAGCAGACGCGTGCACACCCAGCGCGAGATTCTCGCGACGCCGCCCTGCTGGTCGCGAGAATTGGAAGCGTGGAGGAAATACGTCACCATCGCGTCGTGTTGTTTCCCTTGTGTACCGGAAAACGTTCTCCCATCTCGTAACCAGCACAGAACCAAGTGATACTTGATGTACCAACGATGATAGCGTACCAGGAAACCACCGATGGAGATTAATATGACGACCGCTATGATTGGTGCCACAATTGGCAAGACGGATACATGACATCCTGCCTCCAAGTGTTCCACTACTATCTCTGTTATCCGTACCTTGTCGAGGTCTCCATACGAACACGTCAGTTGATCCTTACCCGTCAGTCGTACGTGTGTCATACGCATCCAACGCACGAACGATACCGACTCGCAGTTACAGGCGAACATCTCTCGTTGTATGTTTAATACAAGAGGTCGTACATGAAATTGTTCATCCAAGTTCCTCATGAACGTATCACTCAAAGTTACAAGACGATTACCCCTCAAATCGATCAATTCTAACGCTGACAAATGACCCATATACATGTCTATGTGAGTAAGTTCGTTGTTAGCAAGGTTCAATCGCCTCAAATTGGTGCAAAGTTCAAAAGCTCGTGGACTGATCTGGCCAAGTTTGTTGTATGAAAGGTTTATATCCTCTAATAGGGGCAATTGCGAAAATGTCCATTGATAGTCCGATCCAGAAGCACCGAGAACATTGTGGGATAGATTCAAGAAACGTAGGTTTTTAAAGTTTTGCATGAACTCAGGTGTGATCAATTCAACAGCTCCATGACTGGCGTCTACAATCTCAAGACGACTTCCACCGATGAGATGAAACTCATTACCTAGAACCTTTGTGAATGTATTCATGGAAATGTTAAGGTAACGCATATGCAAGTCAATAGTGCATGCGTTGACTTTTATTTTCCTAGGTGAGTTGATACCTACATCAGCTATGTGAAAAAATTCAACCGATGCTGGAATACGTACATTAGCGACGCTGAGTGGTTTATCATTGCACACATCTGTGTTGTTTGTTATCAGCGACGAGGTCGTCGGGAGAACTGGTGGCCGCATAGGGAAGTAGTCGTCGACGTCTAACAAGTAATAGCGATCAAAGCAGAATGCGTCGTTGAAGGTGTCAGTACACCAGCCCATATGTGAAAAGCTAATAGTGCGGAGGAAGGGGGTAATAACGGAAAAGTCAGGACTCAACGGTGTCGTGTGTGTGAGGGCGTTATAGTCAAGGCTGACCTGCCGCAGTTTAGACAGGCAGCCTGCGTGGTTGAAGACAAAACCAACGAGATGTGCACACTTGATACTTAACCGTTGCACGGTGCGCCAGAACGGGGAGCAGAAGTCAGCCTCGTCAAATATAGCAACACCGGGCCCAGTTATACCGTCCAACACCACTGTGTCGACTGTAGTGTTAGTCGTCGCCACCATCGACTCCATCGTCGCTCTGTACGACAGCAAGCGGTTGCAGGAGATGACCAGACACCGTAAGTTTGGCAGGTTAGAAAAGGCCCCTGCCTCGAATTCCTCTAAGGCAGCTATATTTCGAAATGACATTGTCGAAATATTCGAGTCTCTTATGTTGTCGAACATTGCTGCGGTGATCTGAGCGAGTCCTTGTGTCTCTCCGTTGAAGTCTAGCACTTCAAGTCGAGGCAGCCTGGCGTATTTGGCCGGGATGATACTTTCACCGATAACGCTGAGAGACAGCACTCGCAGCTCTCTCGTGTGTGACACAAACTGCGTCGGATATGACGTCAAGAAAAGGCCGGTCATTGTGAGTACGCGCAGTGAGTGCAGTCCGACGAAGACATCAGACTCAAGCGACGTGATATCGTTGTCGTTGAGTGCAAGTTGTTCGAGATGGATCAGGTTTCGGAAACAATGGTTTTCAAGAGTTGTTATAAAACTATTGGCTAGTATCAGAATGCGGAGATTGGTCATGTTCACGAAGTCGTCTTCGCCAATAGTGGATATATTGTTTCTGTTAAGATCCAACTTCGTGACGTTACTCCTGGTATATCTCGGAACTCTGGTTAAGCTGCGTGAACTACAATCCACTACAACACCAGAATAAGCATCAGACGAAAGCCACTTATTATGACCAACACTCGATGGTCCACTTGAATGTGCGCAGTGAAGACTCGAAGCCAACGACGACCGCAGACTGAGAGCAATGAACGTAATCAACACGGCGCCCCATCTTCTGGCAGGATGTGGACACCTACAAACAGCAATAGTACACTATTGAGACGGTTTGTGCTAGTAAACTGTATCACTGGACTACTGTTTGTGTATGAGTTTACTTCTTTTGAACTGGACATTTAATTTATTTCTTATTTATAAGTGTTTTTTTTCATTGTAAGTTCATTTCACTTATGCCTAAGACATGTAATTAATTATTTACCTATGCTTATATTATATGATTTATGCAATGATATAGGTTAAACGTTGTTATTATACACATGAAAAGTCATATACTTGTATTTATTTTCAGTTTGTGAAAACGTATTTATAGTATGTCATAAAATCATTGTCTTCCTTTGTGTGTTATCACTAAATGATTCAATGGTGCTACATAAAGTGGCATCATATATATTAAATGATAGAAACAAGAGCAGTGCAGTCAAAATCATCCTCGCCAGCCAGGTGTGGTAATTGTGCTACAGTACCACTGACATATCGATTGTTTCAACGTGGATTTATCAATGTTTTCTTGCGCTATGTGCAGATGTACGCTACATCATTTGTGCTTCTTATCACTTGCTGTCTCGGTAAGATCGTTCAAACCGCCTGACTATTGAAGGGGGTCGTATCAACAGACAAGGGGTCTGTATGTAAAGAGAACCGTATAAAACCAAGGTTCAGTCGTACTGTGTATTTTTTATTAGTAGCCGGTTGTTAGGTTGTCGTTACATTAACTGAGTCGATGTTAATGTATTGTAGCAGGTGACTAAGAAGGAACAAACACGTGAATGTAAGTACATGTGTATATTTTTTAAACAATTATGAATGTTGAAACGTCGTTCATCTGTGTCATTAATTAAAGCAAATATATGAGAAACAGCGTCGTTCATCACTGGACACAGTTGGGGAGTCCATCCAGCTGAAGTCGCGGTAGGAGCCGCAAGACTTAGTGGACGGCGAGGTGATGTGTTGATGACATATCGTATTTACACCATTATCTTCGCCCACTGGCAGCGGTGATTGATTACAGAAAGGGTCGTGTCAAAATATAAGGGGTCTGTATATAACTCGATCCGTATGAAACCAAGGTTCAGTTGTATTTTTTATTAGTAGCCAGACCAAGAAAAGAACTAGTGGTAGCTGGTAGGACTATCTGCTATGACCTAGATGTGATAATGTCTGGTAGCGTATGTAACTCGATCCGTATGAAACCAAGGTCCGGTTGTATTGTGTATTTGTTATTAGTAGCTGACTTTTGGGTTGTCGGTACATTAACTGTGTCGATGTTAGTGTATTGCAGCAGGTGACTAAGAAGGAACAAACACTGAATGTAGGTACATGTTTATGTTTGAAGTAAGTATGGAATGTAAATTATTAAGAAATCGAAGCACCGTTCATCAGTGTAATTAATTAAAGCAATGATAAGAGAAGCAGCGCTGGTCATCACTCTCACAGTACACCGCAATAATACACATACACTGCACTTTCAGAACACTGCTATAATACATAGTCACTTTACACCCAATACACAGCTGCAATACATAGTTACAATATCACTTGTACACAGCTAGAATACATAGTCAGTACCCCCAGTACAGGGTTAGAATACATAGTCGCTACTCCTCCAGTATACAGCTAGAATACGTAATCATTGCATCCCCAGTACACACTTAGGATACACAGTCACTGTATCCCAGTACATAGCTAAAATAAATAGTCATTGCACCCCCAATACACAGCTAGAATACACAGTCACTACACCCCCAGAACATAGTTATAATATATATATATTCATTCCAACCCCAATATACAGCTAGAATATTTAGTCACTATACCCACAGTATACAGCTAGAATACATAGTCAGTGTATCCCCAAGTACACAGCTATAATACGTAGTCATGGTACTCCCAGTGCAAGGTTAGAATACATAGTCGATACACCTCCAACATACGATTAGAATACATAGTCACTGCTCCCCCAGTACGCAGATAGAATGCATAGTAACTACACCCCAATACACAACTAGAGTACACAGTAACTACACCCCCAGTACACAGTAACATACAATACACATATAGAGTACACAGTAACTACACCCCCAGTACACAGCAAGAATACATAGTTACGACGTCCTCAATGCACAGCAAGAATATATATGACTACACCCCCAGTACACAACTAGAATACCTAGTAACTACACCCCAGTACACAACTAGAATACTTAGTAACTACACACCTAGTACACAGATAGACTACATAGTAACTGCTCACCCCAGTACACAGATAGAATACATAGTAACTACACCCCCAGTACACAGATAGAAAACATAGTAACTACACCCCCAGTACACAGCTAGAATATATAGTAATTGCACCCCTAGTACACTGCTAGAATACATAATCACTGCACCCTCAGTACACATCTACAATACATAGTCACTACACCCTTAGTACACAGCTAGAATACAAAATGATCACTGTATCCCCAATACACAGTTAGAATACATAGTTACTGCACTCCCAGTACATACGTATACCAGAGGTTGGCGATAAATTTTTCCACACCTTAACCCTAACTTTATTTTCGTATGTAAAAATGTTTGTGTTGTCACATCACATGACATTTGACCTAATTAATGTTGTCCTTTGACATTTGCTATAATTAAGTTGATATTTGACTCAGGTCAATTCAGTTAAACTAACCTCCCAACTTTCTTCAATTAAATATGTATTATAGCTGTGTATTGGGGTTGCAGTGACCACCTATTTTAGCTGTGTATTGGGGTTGCACTGACTATGCATTCCAGCTGTGTATTGGGATTGCAGTGACCATGTATTCTAGTTGTGTACTGATGGTGTAGTGACTTGAGTCTTGAGTAAGACTCAATTGCATAAGTGCCCCTTCCTAGTGGCTTCGTTTTTTCAGAAGAATCAAAGTCGAAAACATCAACATTGCTATATTGTCCAATTGTTATGCGTTATCTGGAATAATGTGTGTTGATTAACAGCAAGATTGCCAAATAGAGAAAAAAGGAAACCATTGCATTGGAATTGTCTTATTGTAATATTGAGTGTCCAACATAAGTTATATTTGTATTCATATGTGACTATGTATATGAGTCTATGTGTATGAATATTCAAAGGTAAAAAATAATACATTACACACACAATAATAATGAAAACAATAACATACACATACGTCTCTGTAATAATATAAATATATACACATTATGATTAGTAGTTGTAATCTTGTGTTACAATGAATAACCTATTTCAAATATTTAATTTAAATATAGCACTGACCCAACACTGCCAACCTCTCCTACCAAAGAAATAACAACATAAAGTAAGTTATATGACGCGATCATGCGATGTATCATAAAATGCGCACTGTATACTATAAAACAAAAGTAACTATGTAATTATGATTAGCAAAGCCATGTACATGCTATTGATTTTACACATACTAGTAGATCACTGATGATACAATAACATTGAAGTTATATTTCAATCCTATAATTAATTGCCATGGTTTTGCTGTTAATTATTATAAACTAGTCCATGCAAATAAATATGGTTTACCTTAAATGATTATAATGAAGGGTGTCTACCAATGTAGACAAATAATGCTGTATACCACACATGACTCATGTTTGCCTTGTGGTAACATTTAAAGGCTAGTGACTGTGTTACTACATGTAGGTTATACAAAAATATGTACAAAAGCTGTTACACAAGTATGTATCAAATGTATACACAACATGATTATCTATGTGTGTCACTATTAGTACAGAAACAATTATATATCAAGTGTGGCTTTAATTTGCAAATTAAATATCAATAATCTATGAAGTGCTACATCACAGCCTACACATGTATTTTCAGAATGAAAATTGACAGAAAGGAAGAACTGCTGCATCTTGAAATTAAAGATGCAAACTGCAATTATTGCAGCAAAAATGGGCTGAAAAAGCTTATCATTTCACAATTCCATGAACAGTGTGTTACTGTGAGTATTCAGGACTGATCACATAATTAGAAGCTGGTCAAGGACACACAGTGCCTGACTGCTCATTGTCTGGGAGATGTCGTCTTCTATGATGTGCTCCAAGTTGCACATGCATATATATATATATATATATATATATATATATATATATATATATATATATATATATATATATATATATATATATATATATATATATATATAATATGTTATTCTGAGCAACATGCTATATTAGGGGCGTAAAAGTAAGATTGTCCTTGATAAGTTGAAACGAATTTTTAGTCTTCCTATAGTTAATGCTTTTCTTTTGAGGTAATAGCTTTAAAAAAACAACCGCTAAAAAAAACATTATTATAAGAAACATTATTTTTGTATGTCAAGTTTGGTGGTTTTTTACCTACAGTATTCATTCGAACAAACAAAAGTCAAGCAATCCTACGCGAGGCATGGTCATGGCCTGGGCAATTATATGTGGTAAGATTGATGATGGGAAGTGGATTATCGCAATTGGTGGGAGGTTGGTTCCCCAAAAAACAGGTGAGATGGGAAGTTGAAGCCCTTGCCACAGTTCATCAACAGTGGAATTGTGTAATAGAAATCGCGGTTCAAGTGTATTTAAACCAGTCTGCATAATTCTATTATAACACGCTTTTAATTTATAAATCAACGCAGTCAATTAATAATCGGTCCCATTTGTTGAAATTTTTTCATCATTTGTTGCGACGCTAATGCTATGCATTGGTAAGGCTTGGTCCTGGATGCCGTTTTCAAAACACGGCAGATGCAAGTATAATGTACAATAAAACTTGACAAAATGTTTAATTGATACATACCTGGATGTCGTCGAGACCCAGCAATACATTTTCACGACGTCGTAAAACTTGGTAGCGGCGAAATCGCCGTTTGAATAAAAGCTACGTTCTTATATAGCGTGGTATCCAGTCCTTGGTCGGGAGTGTTCAAAGCGCTTTACACTTCACCCCCTGGCAGACCTGTTCATTCCAACGCCATTTCGATTTCCCTGGGGAGCATTCAGCCACGTTGCAATTACTGCGCGAAGACTATTCGTTCCGATATCCATCTCTGTCTGCAGCCATTTATTCGTTTATACAGGTGAGTGAACTGCGGCAACGTGGGATGAAAGAAATTGCCAAAGCGTCGAAACAGCAGCAAGATGATTCGAACCCAGGTTCTCTCCATTGAGAGCCCAACGTTCTAACTGATACGCTACCGCGCCCCACAGGGCACATAACTTACGAAAATTTACGCGACCTCTTGCGTTGTCGTAACTTTACGAAAAAAGGTAAGCCATATTTGCGAAATTCGTTTCTTAAATGTTTCGAGAATAGCACTTACAAAAAAATCGTCAAGTTACGCTGTTTCGCCGCCATATTTGAGAAAAACTAGAGTTACAATTTCGAGAATACAAGATTTAACAAGACTGTCATTCAAGGCAACGGCCCAGATGGCAAGTGGACAAGGAAGCCACCGGCACTGGCTTATCGAGAGTCCAACATTTTTAATCTATGAGTAATCCGCCCTCCTGAGATATGTGTCAACCTTGTTTTTAAACATATTCACGCTGCTAGCAGTTACACAATCATTGATTGTCCTCTGTGAGAACGCGTACTTCGTGATATCCAATATATACTTATCCATTACTAATGTTACATAATGTCCTGTAGTTCTATTATCTTTCTTGAGTGAAAACTAAATATTTCTATCAATACAGTGTTTTCATACCCATTCAATATCTTAAAAACTTCGATTTGATCTCCTGTTAACCGCCTTGTCTCTAGGGTTGTTAAACCACATTCTTTCAGTCATTCTTCATAACTGAGGTCTCAGTTCTGGAATCATTTTAGTTGCTCTCTTCCGTATTCTTTCAAGCGTATCTACATCCTTCTTACGATATATATTTCCAAGCTTGTGTACATTGTATACATACTTAAAATGAGGCCTAACTATTGCTTTGTACAGAGGTATAATTAGCCTTTCTCCTTGTATGTTATATTTCTACTAATCAACCCAATAATTTGATTACCCTCTGAATCTGCAATACCACGTTGCTCTGAAACTTTCATATCAGCGCTTATTGTAACTCCAAAGTCCTTTTCTTTTACAGTAGTACCCACAACAGTATCTCCCATTTTAAAGTTTACACTTAGTTCTCGTGTCCTATATGTAGGCATTTAAAGTTCCCAAAATTTAACACCATCTGCCATTTCTCAGATGGTTTGTCTCACTAATTTGTCTAGATCGTTTTGTAAATGTTGTTTATCACCATAATTGTTAACTCTTCTAAACATACGCAGTTTTCAGTACGTTGCTTGTTATATTATCGTCCAAGTCATTGATATATATTAAGAATAATAAAGGTCCTAATACTGATCCTTGTGGTACCCCACTCAAAACTGATTTCCAGTTTGAAACCTCCCTATCTACTACAACACGCTGTCTTCTGTCAGTCAGCCACTGATCTTTCAAGTCGATTATGCCATCCCAGCTACCATGGGCTTTTAATTGAAGTAGTAATCTTTGATGTGGCATTTTGTCAAAAGCTTTCTGAAAATCTAAGTATATAGTATATACTGGTGATCCCTCGTCTATCCATTTAGTGATTTCTTCAAAAAAACATAACATATTTGTTTAGGTTAAGCATGACCTCGCTTTTAGGAATCCGTGTTGATATGGATTTAATAATGTATGCCTAACAAGGAAATCCATCATAATTTCATGGTCTTTGATTAGCCTTTCTAATAATTTCCAAATCACTGATGTTAAACTCACTGGACTGTAATCCTCTGACATATTTATCGAACTTTGTTTAAATAATGGTATGATGTTTGCTTCTTTCCTTTCAACAGGAACCACTCCCTCTTTTTAATGACAAGTTGAACACTCTTGCAAATTGTATACTAATTTGTTCTCATATTTTCATTAGTAGTCTTAGAGGAATTCCATCCACTCCATGTGATTTATTGTCCTTCATTGTCTTTATTTTCTTAGCTACCATTTCTGGAGTTACAATTAACTGCCCTTAAACAGTCAGATTTAACCTCCTGAAATTTAGTACCTGGAACTGGTAATGAACTAATATCTTCTCTGGTAAACACTGAACTGAAGTATCCATTTAGGTCTTCCGCCATTAAAAAACCGTGTGATATTATAATTATATCCAGCACTGTCTTCTAGTGGTCCAACATTGTTTCGTACGATTTGTTTACTCCTGATATATGCATAAAAGCTCTTGCTGTCACTTTATATGTTATATGCAAATTTGTGTTCATAGCTTCTTTTAGATTGTCTAATTTCATTCGTAGCTGCATTAAGTGCCTATTTGTAATTTGTGTAGTCTTCATCCTTTATCGTACGTACCCTCCAAATAGTTTGCTTGTACGCTATTTTCTAATAGTTTCTTTTGACAAGTGTTTCTTTCTAGACCGTTTTCCTTGGTTTTTCAAGGGAACAAATTGATCAATGATACTCTCAATTACATATTTTAGAATGTTCCAACATTCAGTTGCGAACTTTTTCCTCAGCATATTATTCCAAAGTAGCTTTGCTAAGTATTTTGTCATATCTTTATATTTACATTTGCGAAAGTTTCCTCCTGTATTTTTTGTATTTGTACTTTCTGATTTTACTTTGATGTCAAAATGTATTTGATTATGATCACTGTTACCCAATGGTTAATGTATTTTGATATTGTCCACTAAATCATTTTGTGAAGACACAACTAAATCTAATACATTCTCTCCCCTGGTTGGTTCAAGCACGTGTTGAGTAAGGAAGCTGTCCTGACTTAAAAGTAGAAACTGTTGGTCTGTACTCTCTAGAGATTTCCATTGTATGTGTCCGTCGTTGAAATATCGCATTATGATGCATTCCCTTTACTCACTTCCTTTATAGCGTTTTGTAATTTTCTGTTATCCTCTTCGTTTATGCTTGGACTTCTAACTTCTAAACTAATCCAATGGTTAATGTCGAATTTCCTGTAACTCTAGTGCACCAAACAGCTTTATCGCAATTTGCTTCCCTTTCTAATTTTATTTCGTAAGCCTGAATAGAATCTTTAATATAATAAATGACTCCCCCTCTCCTTCTTCCTATTCGATCTCTCCTAAACATTACGTATCCTGTCAGTCCTAATTCAGAATCTGATATGTCTTAGTTGGCCCATGATTCGGTTATACCAATTCTGTGACTGTTAATATCTTCTACCATAATGTTTAATTCGTTTAACTAGGTTTAGAAATGTTTTCATTTTGTCACTGGGTTGTTTGTGTACTGGTGGCCTCTTGTCCGGTTTGAGGCACCTCTAATAACCCCACTGCGCTTCTATTTTCAACAATATTTGCTAGTAAACATATTTGTTATGCTTCCCATGCCACTGTCAACTGCTGCTGATAGTTCATCAGCAAATACTGCTGCCCCTTTCCACTTAGATAAAGCCCATCCCTCATGTACATATCAGCCCTCCCAACAAAACATCCCCAAAAATCCACAAATCCAACTGGGCCCTGGCGGCGAATGGTCCAAAGTCTAACAAGCGCGAAGTGCCGGATGCGTCATAGCTTACGTTCTCCCGACATTGCTTACGGAGATCGCTACGTGATATATGTAAACAAAATACGAGACGAGCGAAAATTATAAATTTGTTCAGTGTGATTGATTCCTTGATCGGAAGCAGGGACCAATCAAGCGCCGACGAAATCGATCAATCGGAACAGCACTAACTAAACTCCGCATAATCGGGAATAACATAATCAGCCGTTTATAAAGATATAAATGCTGGGACGCAATCACTACCCATTGTCGCTGTATTCCAAATGGTGAATCAGCCTCGTAATATAAAACATTCTTGCCGGAAGTGAATATATTGAATGGAGTCCATTATTTCCGCTGCACACCCAACAGTCACATATCGCATCACAGCCCACCAAGGCTGCTGACTACATCATATCGACCTATTTATTTGTACTGTGTCCCAGTTGTTGTTTAGCCAACGATATTACGCTTTTTAACGGGTGATGACAAGCATGTCCTTAAATGAATCTGACGTTGTGTCTGGTTCCGGAAACAAGACCCACCAATACAGCAAGAGGGGCAAAGTATAAATAAGTACAAAATACTGCGTACTTTCATACATTGTGTATGATATATGCCAGGGGTAGAGTAGTATAACTCCCGAGGATGCTTTAATTATATGTTCGCATCGTGCATTCGTTGGGTTTTCGTTGATAAAGGCACGATCTGAAGGCACGATCTTTAGAAACGGGGCCGCGTTGCGTGTTTGAACATCACTCGAGCTCTGTCAATTGAGTGTCTGCGACGTTAACTCTTGAGTCTATTTCTCATAGTACGAGTTCACCCTTCTATTATCTGAAGGCCGATTACGTGAGCCCTCACGAGGTTGTAGTGGAGGAACGAGTTTCATAAGTTCGTTAACAATATTTATGACAGTATTCCCAATTTTACTCCAATCCACAGGCTCTGAAAGTCACGAGAGTCACAAATTGGATCTTCTGGAGCTCGATTCCAATGTTCATGTTCTATTTCTAGCCAGACCATGCAAGAAACCGGATCTACTACACTTGTTTACACGGCATTTCGTAACAAGACATTTGTTGACACGACATTTGGTCACATAACTTTTGAGGTTACATCATATTGTGACATAAATTTGATCACAATTGTATTAGAGTAATCATAACAAAGCAGTTTTATAAGGCTAAAAAACATGAGCGCGTGGACATATTGCATAATTTAAGTTAGTGTTCACTGCCACTATTCATTTGTAATATTTTTATTAGAGTTCACTACCTCTGTTCATATCTAAAAACTAGCACTGCCTCTAACTTAGAACATAACATTCACTGCAAGACAGAGAAGATGCCAATGTTTTAAGAAGGCTTGATTTAATGTTGTGACATTGTGACAATTATGTCGCATTGCGCATACTATGAATAAATGTCGTGAGCTCAACATTTAATGTCGCGTGAACAAATGTAGTGGACGGAGTGCCAGTGCCGATCCCTAACTCTAACCCTAATTACTCCCCAAATTAGAAAACAACATTATTATCGGGAGGATAACCAAAAAGCTAGAACAGTCATTTTGTTAACGCGTTAACTGTTGCACGTCTGGTCGGCTACGGAATCAGTTTTTAAATGTCACGTGGCAGCATGCCGAGTAATGTAAGACCTAGACATTAAACATGCCTCCGTCTCCCATCCAAAGCATCTACCACAGGTTTATATTACCAGTTTCATAACATTCGCTAGTGAAAATATGAATCCCCGGCTTACTATTTGAATGAATGCGTATATAAAAAGATGTTATTAACAAGTAATATATCGATACTCCTTAGTTATGTTACGCAAAACATTCTGACAAATGGTTGGATTGAGTCCTCCGGATAAGTACAACTTGTGTCTCGACGAGTGGTGGTTACTGTGCAGTGACGAATGAAGCCACGACACGGATGTAGCGATGTCACGATGACCTAACCACATTGATGACATGCGGCTGGTCTAAATTATGATACCGGATCAAGTGTACAGTAGAATAGTGAAATTCACGGTGTGGGTTTAGACTTTGAGGTGTACTGTTAATTAGGTGACCACTTTTCTGGTAACGTTTGATCTTACAACCTCTATGGTTATGTCATGTGACGGTCAACATTTATTCATATATGAGTCATTATACTTTTAGACCATCAATTACTGTCCGAGGTATAGGAATGTCTCTAAAAATTATATTTCGGAAGCTACAACAAAATAATGTATTACACACTGTAAACATGTACTATATACTATAGGCGCATGCAAAAAAATTTCGTCAAATATTTTTTTCTCCATTTCAGTACTACAGCCCTGATCTGCTGTGACCACTGAATACTGCATTCCCAGTGAAAGGGGATATGGTCGTATTTTCAATAAATTCAGGTAACACATTAACATATTTGTTCGTTATTCACCTTTGCCTGCCTCATTTAAATTTAAACCTGTGCACAGCAGAAAGGTATTAGTCTACAAATCTGCCGTTTCCCTGTTCATACACTATGTTTCATACCCTCTTCCACCAGTGGCAAATTTAGGGGTGGGAGGCACTGGCCCATGGCTCCCTCTGGCTGAATCTACTTTACTAAGGCACCACCACTGTCACCGTACGTTGTGAAACAGTGTGAGTCATGCTGCTATCCTCCAGTGCCACCTAACATGGTATTGTTTCGCCCGTGTAGTATACGCCAGGAGACAAGGCCGCGTGATCCGGTGAGCTTAATCGACGGTAGTGTGTGTGTGTGTGTGTGTGTGTGTGTGTGTGTGTGTGTGTGTGTGTGTGTGTGTGTGTGTGTGTGTGTGTGTGTGTGTGTGTGTGTGTGTGCGTGCGTGCGTGCGTGCGTGCGTGCGTGCGTGCGTGCGTGCGTGCGTGCGTGCGTGCGTGCGTGCGTGCGTGCGTGCGTGCGTGCGTGCGTGCGTGCTTGCTTGTTTGTGTGTGTGTGTGTGTGTGTGTGTGTGTGTGTGTGTGTGTGTGTGTGTGTGTGTGTGTGTGCATGTGCGTTGCGTGCGTATGTCCAATACCGCGTACGTGCAGTTCAACAACAAAATAAAAAGAGTCGTTTTAACATGTTGATAAACACCCAAAACACTACATTACAATACACCGAATACGAAAACTACTTTTGATTCACGACTATGTTCACGTTTTCGATTTTTTAAAAGAGTCAACATACGGGATTTTACCCTACACGTTTTGATTAGAAGACCTATGCGTCCGTGCAATAGCCTATAGAGAAAGGCGGGTTTATATTCTGTTAAATGTACACATTATGGTATATCGTACTACCGGGTTATGTCAGTGTCACTGGGTGGAACAGTTGACGACAGCAAGTACTCTCGTGCGTGCGTGCGTGCGTGCGTGCGTGCGTGCGTGCGTGCGTGCGTGAGTGTGTTTGTGTATGTGTGTTTGTGGGTGTGTGTGTGTGTGTGTGTGTGTGTGTGTGTGTGTGTGTGTGTGTGTGTGTGGGGGGGGGGAGGGTGTGCATGAGAGAGAAAATAAATGTAAGCATAATAAGTGTGTACATGTGTGGGTATGTGTGCATGTATGTGTGCGTGCGTCCATGCGTGCGTACGTGTGTGGTACACACATAATAGCGGTCAGAACTGTGACGAAAACATTTTAGGCATAATACGGCCAGGATATATAATCAGTCCTTGCCATCTGTGCACTACACGTCGCCTGGTGAGTCATCGACCATGTGACGACTGTTTTCATCGCAGTGTTCTCCTTCGGGTAGTGGAGCCAACCGACGTGCCTACATGTTTATGGTTGAGCGAGTGCGTACGTGAATTGGAATGTCCCGATCAATAAATATCCGCTTATGCATACGGTATATGTCATTGCATCAGTGACGTAGATTACTGGAGCAAACTGTCTCAAGAAGCAAGTAGTCTGAATGATATAATGTTGTCATATTTAGAGGTCAAAGCAGCACTGGACATCCGGCCAGAAGAAGGGGCGCCGTGTGGGTTACGTTCATTGCAATTAGCCTGTAGTCGTCGTTGGCTTCGAGTCTTCATTGCGCACATTCAAATGAATCATGGATTGTTGATCACCATAAGTGGCTATCGCCTGGTGCTTATTCTGGTGTTGTAATAAATTGTTGATCAAGTAACTTAACCCAAGTCCCGAAATGTCACAGGAGTAACGTCACGGATCTTAGCAAAAACAACATATCTACAATTGGCGAACATGACTTGGAGAATATGTATGTCTGACTTCAACAGTATCGAGACAGGGGGCTTCTTCTAGTCTGCCGAAAATGCGCTATCTTATCATCTCTTGCAACAGTTTCCTATTCCTTTCCGATTTCCATACCAAGCGATGGTGGCGAGCGACGGTTATTTTTCGATTTACGTGTAATCGTTCCGAACCTCCGCACGTTGAGGGTTTCGCATATAGGTTGGTGTGGGGAACAAATGGAAAAGGCCTTCTATCTGGTTTCGTAATTACTTATTAAACGTCGACAACTACTTCCCAGTGCGGCCATCAGTGCTCCCAACGACGACGTCGCTGATAACAAACGACACTTCTGTGTGCATCGAAAAGAATGACTCATTGTAGATGAGTCACCATTTCCAGCTTCGTTAGAATTTCTCCACATTGCTGATTTTGCCTTGTCCTCGCCTAAAAAAACAGACATCAATGCCTGCATCAATCACAAACACAAACATACACACAGACACAAACATAAACACACACACACACACACACACACACACACACACACACACACACACACACACACACACAAACACAAACACAAACACACACACAAACACAAACACACACTCACACACACAAACACACACACACACACACACACACACACACACACACACACACACACACACACACACACACACACACACACACATACACATACATACACACACATGGAGAACAGAGTGGGGTGCGTGATTTCTGAATTTGTTTTTACAGTTAAACAAACTTATTTAAAAAAGCCTGTCCCCCTGAGGTATGAGATTCGTGACCTCCTGATTGACACCCAAATAATATGACATAATAGGCCTACATTCACTAGAGGTCGTGTGTAGGTTTGCACTCCCGATGAATCATCGACGTCTGGGCCATGGGACGGCTGCTTCCTGTTGCATCGCAGCATGTGTGTTCAATGCTTATTGTGCGTGCGTGCGTGCGTGCGTGCGTGCGTGCGTGCGTGAGTGTATGTGTGCGTGCGTGCGTACGCGGGCGCGCCTACTGCACGCCAGTTCTTACAATTGTAGCAGTCAGAACTGTAACGAACAATGCCTTTCCACAGATTAATAAATGCACATGCCTCGCTGTGATTGTATATAACTTCCTGGTTGACACACGATGCTATCGTATCGACATGACATGCAATCTATCCCCGCCTTCTATTCACTAGAGACCGAGTGCAACGTTACGCCGGTAGGCGCACCTCCAGGCCATGGGAGGGTTGCTTCCTCTTACATCGCTGCATTCTCCTTCGAGTTGTGGCGCTCAACATTTGTTCAGCAACATGCAGTCACCGAGACAGTTCAACCGCAGTCCTCACCCCCACTGGAATCGACATTCAACGTAAGTATTTCGTGCACAAGTTTCTACGTGTGTTGATTGTGCTATGTGCACTCATGCGTGGTTGCAGGCGTGCGTGTTGCGTGCGTGTGTGCGTAAGTACATGAACGTTGGTGCGCATGCGTGCAATGTCCAGACCAGGACGTATATTCATATACATGAATGTTGGTGTGCATGCGTGCAATGTCCAGACCAGGACGTATATTCATATACATGCAGTATTCTAATTATGTCGTTTACTATCGCAAGTTGTCTGAATAAAATTCAATTATATTCTGATTTTAGGTGTTCAAGCAGCACAGAACATTCTGCCAGAAGATTGGGCGCCGTGTTCGTTACGTTCATTGCAATCAGCCTGCGGTCGTCGTTGGTTTCGAGTCTTCACTGCGCACATTCAAGTGGACCATCGAGTGTTGGTCACAATAAGTGGCTTTCGTCTGATACTTATTCTGGTGTTGTAGTGGATTGTAGGTCACACAACTTAACCCGAGTTCCGAGATATACCAGAAGTAACGTCACGGAGTTGGATCTTAGCAGAAACAATATTGGCAAAGACGACTTCGTGAACATGACTAATCTCCGCATTCTGATACTATCGAATAGTTTTATAGCAACTCTTGAAAACCATTGTTTCCGAAACCTGATCCATCTCGAACAACTTGCACTCAACGATAACGATATCACGTCGCTTGAGTCTGATGTCTTCGTCGGACTGCATTCACTGCGGGTGCTCACAATGACCGGACTTCTCATGACGTCATATCCGACGCAGTTTGTGTAATACACGAGACAGCTGCGAGTGTTGTCTCTCAGCCCTATAGGTGACGCCACCATCCCGGCCGAATATGCTCGTCTGCCTCGACTCGAAGTGCTTGACTTCTACAAAGACTATACGGACACATTTGGTAAGATCACCACAGCTATGTTCGATAACTTAAGAGACTCGAACATTACGACGTTGACATTTCGCCGTATGTCTCACTTGGAGGAAGTCGAGGCGTGGGCCTTTTCTAACCTGCCGAACTTGCGCTCTCTTGTGCTATCTTGCAACGGCTTGCTTTCGTACAGAATGGCGATGGCGTCTCTGGCGGCGACGACCAACACTACAATCGACACAGTGGTATTGGATGGCACACAGGGAGAGACGGCTTTATTTGACGAATATGACTTCTGCTCTCCATTCTGGCACAGTGTGAAACGGTTAAGCATCAAGTGTGTTAAACTTGTTAGCTTTGCTTTCAAACAGGCAGGCTGCCTGGCGAATCTCCGAGAGGTCATTCTTGACTATAATGCCTCTCCATCAACGAAACCGATGTATCCCAATATACCTGCAATATTCTCAAACCTTCGCACTTTAAGCTTTTCGCATATTGGCTGGTGTATGGACGAATTCAACAACGCGTTCTGTTTTGATCGTAATTACTTGTTAGACGTCGATGACTACTTCCCTGTGCGGCCGCCAGTTCTCCCGACGACGACGTCACCAATAACAAATGACACTTCTGTATGCACAGAAGAGCCACTCAGTTTAGGTAAGACGGTACAGCTTCCAACTTCACTAGAATTTGTTCACCTAGTCGACTCTGGCTTCTCCTCACCTATGGAAATAAAGGGTACCGCATGCATCAATCACTTGCACATCCGTTACCTTAACATATCCATGAATAAATTCACTAAGGTCCTGTGTAATGATTGTCATCTAGTTGGTGTGATTCGTCTAGAGATTGCTGACGCCAGTTACGGAGTTCTTGAGTTGATAACACCTGAGTTTATGCAAAACTTTAAAAACTTGCGATTCTTGAATCTATCCCACAATGCTCTCGGTGTTTCTGGATTTGAATTCCAAGAGACATTTTCGCAGCTGCCTCTGTTGGAGGATATAAACCTCTCATACAACAGACTAGGCCAGATCAGTCTACGAGCTTTCGAACATTGCACCCGACTGAGGCGGCTGAACTTTGCTAACAACGAACTTACCCAGATCGATATTTATATGGATCATTTGGCAGCTTTAGAATACATCGATCTGAGCGGTAACCGTCTAGTTACTTTGAGTGATGCATTTATGACGAACCTACATCAACAATTTTTCGTACGACCTCTGATAGTAAACATTCAAAGAGAGATGTTCATATGTAACTGCCGGTCGGTGCCGTTCGTGCGCTGGACGCGTGTAACACACGTACGGCTGACGGAAAAGGACCAACTGACGAGCGACAACGTACGGATGACAGAGATAGATGTGGACCAATTGGAAGCCGAATGCCATCTATCTATCCTGCCTATTGTTGTACCGATCGTGGTGGGTGTAATAATCATCTCCATCGTTGTTGTGTTTGTGCGCTATCATCGTTGGTACATCAAGTATCACTTGGTTCTGTGCTGGTTACGAGATGGGAGGACGTCTTCCAGTACACAAGGGAAACAACACGACGCGATGGTGACGTATTTCCTCCATGCTTCCAATTCTCGCGACCAACAGGTCGGCGTCGCGAGAATCTCGCGCTGGGTGTGCACGCGTCTGCTGCCTCGAGCAGAGGACGAGTGGGGCTTGCGTCTCTACGTTGGCGATCGCGACGACGTCGGCGGAGCCTCGAAAATGCACAACTTCGTGCGCGGCTTCGAGAGAAGCGACAAGGTGGTCGTGTGTTTGACGCGAGAGTTCTTCGACGACAGCGACTGCATGAACTACCTGGCGACGGCGCTCGACAGCAGCAAGCCGCTGTCCAAGTACATATTTGTCTTATTCGATGATATCCAACCTCCTTCCGTTCCCCGTCGTCTGCGGCAGCTCCTTTTGTCAAACGCCCCTTCGGTCATATTAACGTGGGTTGACATCGAAGACGAAGATGATCACGCACATCGGGCATTTTGGCGGCGTATGCGCGATGCCCTGATACGGGACCCCGACCAAGAGAGATGTCGACGCCATTTTGATGTGATACCATTATTGGTGTCACGTCATGAAAACACATTTGACTTTGAACAACAATGAAGTTAAAGTGTGGCAGGCTCGTCTTCAAGCTGTTCATTATGCTGACTTAGGGTGTTGTCGTTTTCGAAATGAATGAATGGTTAAACATATCCTAGGTGTGCACTGATGTAAATTGTATATGCAGTGTAGACGTTTAATACAAACTACATGATTTAGTATTATATATGTTTGTATTGTGAAGATGGGAATACGCGATATTTATCTTGTACCTACTTTGTTTGCACACTATGAGTGTAGTTAGCACTATATATTCTATGTTTTATATGTATGATATAAATTAGTATTGTATATAATAATTCCGAGCGTTGCCTATATGTTTTGCATTAGCAATGCATGTATATACACTGTTTATCTGCAATGTTGGAGATACATGTATTATTATTATGGAACTCGTACGCATCGTTCACACGAACATACGTTGACTTAATGTAAGCGTAACAAATTGATTCAACTAATACTGATATTATGTATTTGCCTTTATTCTGAGTGAATTAGCGTCATGCTGTATTTCTTTACTCGTATATTGGTATGTTACGTGTATTGGTATGTTACGTATATTGGTATGTTACGTATATTGGTATGTTACGTACATTGGTATGTTACGTATATTGGTATGTTACGTATATTGGTATGTTACGTATATTGGTATGTTACGTATATTGGTATGTTACGTATATTGATATGTTACGTATATTGCTATGTTACGTACATTGGTATGTTACGTACATTGGTATGTTACGCAGCTGCACAAGCACAATACGTGTCATCAGGTCATGCACACATGCGACCATATGTAAACTTTGAGGTATCACTCATCTACAATTAAAATAGTATGCAATACATATAGCCAAACAGCACATAAACTAGATTATACGAAATAGGGTGTCTTAAAAATAGTGTACACTGCTTGTAATGCAGCAAGTACAGTAGAGTAAAGTAACGGTCATAGAATAGAAATACTGTGCAATCACTATTGTTGCAGTATGTAAAATCTAGACTGTGCACCGTACGTATTATGATAATCAAGAGAGCGTCGCCCTGTACGGGCTAAAACAAAATGACCCGATCACATATATAAAGCACTAACCTGGCGATGTCTACGTGTATCATTCAAGCGGCAAATTTAGTTGGAGCTCGAAGTCCCGACGCAAAGTTTCGTCTGATCGGCCGACGTATTCGGCGTGCAGAGGTAACATCAACAAACAGACGTACAGTTTATAGTTTAGATTACAAATCTGAAAATACATTGAGAAGATAATCTTCGAATACCTATGTTAAAGCCAATTATAATTACTGCAGAGTACAATACTGTGGGCAATGTTTCATCTGGTCACTGCTCAACCAACTATTTGTCACAACAAGGTGACCATTGGTCATATACTGGTCAGCTGACTGAGGGCTCTGTCAGAGGTACGGACGGAACAATTTCATTAATTTATACAGATAAATACATGGATGTGATGGAAGAACGTGTCGTGATATGTTCGCGTTTAAGTGATACATAATATTTACAATGTATTTAGTGCGTGCGTGCGTGCGTGCGTGTATGCGTGCGTGCGTGCGTGCGTGTGCGCTATTTTAGTAAAGTATCGGCATCCTCCTTCATGTCTTCCTTCCGACTCGGCAGCATCTGGGAGAAAAGTTCGATTCTTTCAAAGGTTCCAGTTATCATACATAATGTATTTCAAATGTGCGCTCGCCTGGTCGGTTACGCAATCACTAACTCACCCCCGCCTAGATAAGTAAGTTGTTCGATCTAACTGTCCAAATTGAAATGAGGCAGATCAACACGCTCTTCCAACTTCGGCTACCAGTTAAATAAATGTAAACAGTAGTGTTGACAATCAAGTACATTCACAATAATATATTGTTCGTACAACACATTAAGTCAATCACTCTCTTAAATTGATAAAGTTTAGAGTGACAAACTTCGCGCAATATGCTGTCACGTATAATTATATTGGGTCAACTCCGCATTCTGGTACTATTTAATAGTTTCATAAACACTCTTGAAAACCATTGTTTCCGAAATCAGAACCATCTCGAACAACTTGCACTTAACGATATCACGTCGCTTGAGTCTGATGTCTTCGTCGGACTGCATTCACTGCGCATGCTCACAACGATCGGCCTTCTCTTAACGTCATATCCAATGCAGTTTGTGTCATACACGAGAGAGTTGTCTCTCAGCGTTATCGGTGACACCAACATCCCGGCCGAATATACTCGTCTGCCTCGACCCGAACTGCTCGACGCAGATAGACTGCGACCCGATAAGATCGCAGCCACTACTCGACAACATAACAGACTCGAACAACACGACGTTGACATTTCGCCGTATGTCTTACTTGGAGGAAGTCGAGGCGGGGATTTTTTCTAACCTGCCGAACTTGCGCTCTCTTGTCCTCTCTTGCAACGGTCTGCTGTCATACCGAGCGACGATGGCGTCCGTGGCGGCTACTAAACACACTTCCGTGGCATGGTGGTGTTGGACGGTACAAAGAAAGGAGTGGCTAAATTTAAGAAAGCTTACTTCTGCTCACTGTTCTGGCGCCGCGCGACGAGTAATCGCAAAGTGTTTACATCTCGTTGGCATTGACTTCAACAACGCAGGCTACCTGTCGAAACTGCGGCAGGTCAGTCTTGACCATAACGCCCTCATGTTGTCGAAGCCGTTGATTCTCGACTTCTCTGTGATCACCCAACCTCCGGACGATACGCCTTTCGCATATAGGTTTCTGCCAGTTCCTATTCTTATCACCAATTTGGTGTTTCCAGAATAATTAGCATTGCCGAAATCCTTCAATTTAATTTCTTCGAAATGTCGTCATAATGTGTGTTGGTTAGCTTTCAAAATTACATCAAATGCAAAACTGAAGAGACCATGATGAGGGTTGTGATGATGATGGTGGTGATGATTATGATGATGGTGATGGTGATGATGATGATGGTGGTGATGATGATGATGGTGATGATGGTGGTGATGATGATAGTGATGATGGGGACGATGATGGTGGTGATGACGATGGTGTTGATGATGATGAAATGCATTTATAGCAAGTGAACATCCAAACAAAACAAATTACGCATCAATAAGAAATCGTCACTCGGAAAGTCATTGCATTTATATCGTGTTAGCCGTATCATATTCGAATTTTTAATTTGCGCCACTATCGTGATTCGAAGAGAGGACACGAAGAACATTTATTCGTCCTAAACATTCTGATCGTGGTCACGCATTAGTGCATTGCGCAATCGGCGCCAGAAATCGTCATACGAGTTCTGATCGTCGTCTATCGCATAAGACAGACATAGGGTGCATCTGGCATCTGGAGCTGCCACAAATGACAGGGAACGGAAATAGGTTGGGTGTCGTCGAATAAAACAAATATGTACTTCGACAGCGGCTTATTGCTGTCGAATACCGTCACCAGGAAGTTCATGCAGGCATCGTCTTTGGTTAACTCTCGGGTCAAACATACGAACACCTTTTCGCTGCTCTCGAAGCCGCGCACGAAGTTGTGACGCCGGCATTCAAGTCTTATCTCAAGCAACACATAAAAAGAGGTGATATTTGATTTTACCAGTTATGGTGACCCAGCAGCGCCATGGCGGCGACCAACATAAAGATTCCGACTGCAACAGGCACGACGATCGGAACGACATTGACGTCACATCCGGCTTCGAGTTTATCCAATGTTATACAACTCATTCGCACATAAATTATTTCTGTCTGTATAAGTCAATCTGTCTTCGCCCGTCAGTATCATGTCTGTATCGCATATACAAAGAACGAACGGCAGATTGACGCAGTTAAACACGAATGAAGCTCGTTGCGCGTTTACTTCGAAACGCTGCATACGAAATTGTTTGTCCAACTTCGTTGTGAACGCTTCACCTATTTCCGTCAGACTATTTCCGCACAGATTGATGTATTCCAACGCTGTCATACGATTTAAATTTGCCTGCCTGCCTGCCTGTCAGTTTGCGTGCGTGCGTGCGTGCGTGCGTGCGTGCGTGCGTGCGTGCGTGCGTGCGTGCGTGCGTGCGTGCGTGCGTGCGTGCGGATCAGACGAAATGAGGAAATCCAGTGGTGGCTTGTTGGGGAAGTTTGCTCACTGGGTTCTTGGTGATTTGTTGTCTAGGTGTGGAAAAGCTTAATCACAAATTAATGTAATTGCGTTGTTTCTAACACCTCCTTGGCGACTTATTGATAATTGTTTTCCACGAAGTTGCGAATTTCCAAGATGTCGGATTGTGTTACATCGTTTGAAACAATAATAGTTTTACAACACATTAATCGCTCGCCGCTGCATGACGCAACGGTGGATATATTTGGCATGCGACCGTCATTAAAAATATTAGTTCACGGGCCTTGACCCCCTCCCTCCCCTTTAGTACGGTTTGGTAGGTAAATGTAAACAATTGTGTACGACCCTTAATCACAAATGACGCCAACTCACCTTCGAACCAAGACTGTGATTCATGCACGCAACACGCTGCTATCGTTACGAATAGAAGAATACGTTTCGTCGATGTGTTCCCATTAATAAGATTAAATCAATGTTACTGTTACTGTTACATACTGAGCCTTTACTAAAATATAGAGCATACTATATATTATGTAATCATTATTCATGAGATGAACGTTTATTGTTTTAAAAGACCTCCTTCCTTTTCGTCTTCCCCACTACCCTGCCTGATTCGAACCCATCGTTTGCCCACATCAATTATTATTATTGCCGTATGCTGTCTATGAGGATATATAAACGGCATTCCATATGTCCTCCCAGAAAATTAGCCTAAGATTCGTACTGAGATTCATATTTTAAGTATACTTTAGTGAACGTCAAGTAGGTGTCATCATGGCTAGCCATGACAAGGGTGGACATGAAGATGTTGATGAGGAGAAGGAGCAGGTCGATGAGTGTGATGAGGATGACGTAGTTGTACGTAATAATTATCATCCTCATAATCATCATCACTAAGATAAACCCTTATTTATCTTCATCTTTCTCCTATTCATCATCATCATTACCATTTACCATCTTCATCATCATCGTCATCATAATCAGCTTCATCGTTTTTATTACATTACCGGTCGATTTATTACACTGCCAGTCGATTATTATATTACCGGTCGTTTATTACATTACCGGTCGATTTATTACATTTCCTGTCGATTAATTACATTACCTGTCGATTTATTACATTACCGGTCGATTATTATATTACCGGTCGATTTATTACATTACCGGTCGATTATTACATTACCAGTCGATTTATTATATTACTGGTTGTAACACACGTTACAAGCTGCATGGTGAATGAAATAGAACATCTTATCATTAAAAAAATGAAGAATCAAACTCGCCTTCAATTGAGAATGGGAATTCAGTAGCAAATAGAAGACGCATTTTTTTGGGGTAGATCAGGAACTGTTAAATTGAAACACTCAGTCGTGCCTTCACGCTGTAAGATACGCCTCCCCACTTATCTTCTGTTGAGCCGCACCCAATGGTCTGGGAAGGCAATTCTCACAGTATTTTACGTATACAATGTGTTTCAATTATCCGTCTTCGTTGCGCTCGTCAGGTCCATATTTATAACTGAATTTGTACTCACTCGATCAATGAGTACATATAGTACTACAGAAGCATTTTTTCCCACGTTCGAAGCGATTTTAATAATAATGCTAAATAATGCAAACAAAATAACCAAAATAAAATAGTCTATAACACTACTTTAAATATAGTTTATAATACAAGTAAAAGTACAAAATTGTCAAGAAACTACCAACAGTTTAAATATACTAATTTGTTATAAAAACTACTTTAAATATATTCATTTATACAAGTAAAACTCATAATATAACCATAAAAATGATAAATACAATAATGAAAAAAAAACGTCTTAAGAACTGTACTTTAAATAATTTCAGTAATACAAGTGAAAATAATAAAATAAATATGCTAAGAAAATAATATATACAATATCTAATGAATGGGACATCTTCCTGAAGTGTCCTTGTCAAGTTTGAAAATTAACCTTTCGGATCCAATCCAGGGTTCCCAGGGATATTTCGGTTCCCAAATTTCGTTGACCTCCGAGGTCTGAGCAATTTAGCAAATGTCAGGATTATAGAGCGGTATTTGCTTTCCATTAAGTGAGGACTGAAGTGTCTAAACGTTATTATCAATCTTTGGCATCATATGAATTTTATCAATATCCACTTGGGTGATTTAACTACAAACTTTTCGAACCCTGCTTTTTTGTTGCTAGTCTAGGCTTAATATATCGATTAAACATCTCCTATTGACTATTAGAATTAGCTGAATTGTTTGGGTCGCACCTATGACGTTTATGTCTAGGTTAATGTATTCCGTTGGTTACATATAGAGAACACCAGAGTTTACACATTTACACACATATTCGATACATAAAATGACATAGGGTTCGGTAAAATCAACAATATATGAATAATTCCAAGTTGTCAACAGTGGATTGTGGATCCTACGTATCAACGGGATAAGCAAAGCATTCTGTCGACGGCGCAAACTCATTATACTTCGTTTTAATTTAACATTAACACACAGGAAACAGAACACAGGAAACAGGAAATATTTATTCGTCTCAAAGACAACAAAACGAATTCAACAAGTATTCAACACAAAAAACATACAAAATAGTACATATATGTCGACATGAGAAAACGAACTGGTAAGAATATAGAGTACGGTCTGAAAATTAAAGATAATGTCATATAAGGGACGGGAGATTCCTACTAAGACTAACAATTAATCGCTGTCGTAGGAGCCACCCTGTCAATTAATTTCAATCATGTTGATTTCTAGAAACATTGTGATGAGGGGCAAAATTATTTCTGTTTTGGAAGAAGACACAAATCTGCCTTGTGATCTGATCATTGATGTGTTAAACCTAACTTTTAAAAAGGCGTAGTAACGGACAACTCGTCACAAATGACGAGTATAAAGGTTGTACGTTTTCGAGCAGTACAAAATGACAGATCCACCCTAGTGCTCTCACGTGACGAAAAACACGAATCATTGCAGTATGTTAAACTTATTTTAAATATGTATATGTTTTTTCCTGTATAAAACGACTTAACATTGTCCAGTGAATCGCTAAGATCCCAGGGAGACCAACGTTCGACGGTGCGCCAAAACAAAAGGGGTTAGGCAGTTTCTATTCGGTTAGCAATTCCAACTGTTGGATTTGTTCGTTGAGGAGCTGTGGAGGATAAAAGAGTTGAAACAGCCAAGTTGTTTGTTTACGGTGAAATGTTATTATATTTCCTACTGACTTAACGCTAACAAGGATTGAGTTCCACAGAGTCGGTGCGGCAGCTGAGAAATATCTAGTTCCGGCATTTGTACATGCAAACACCCAGTATCTTCTCTCAGGTAGCATCTGATAGTTAAGACTCGTGTTCCTCAGTGACACAAACAATACAAAGTTAAACAAATAGTTAAAAAGCATGTTTTGTAGTCACATAAATAATGAGCATTGACATAGACACAAGCATATGCTCGCCTGAATAAAAAAGCAATTACGCACGCACGTACTCACGCACGCAAGCACGCACGCACGCACGCACAATCTAGCGTAATTGTATGTATACGATAAACAAATATATGATAATACATTATGTAATTTGTATTACAGTTGTACACTGAATAGTTAATGTTATACGGTTTCCCTTAGTTTACAACATGGGCACGCATTTGGAAACTAGAAAAGCTAAGTCAACTGAACTTCGGTGTGTCACAAAAACAGCTTAAACAAGCGCCTACCACACTTTGAATTCATTGTCTTCCAAAGTTATCTGTCACACTGTGTTGTGACATCAACAATGGTATCACATCAAAGTGACGTCGACATCTCTCTTGGTCGGGGTCCCGCATAAGTGCATCGCGCATGCGCCGCCAAAACGTCTCAGGCGCATGCATATCATCGACTTCAATGTCACCCCACGTCAACAGGACCGAAGGGGCGTTTGGAAGCAGGAGCTGCCGCAGCCGACGGGGAAGAGTTATCAGCTGGATTTCGTCGAATAAAACAAAGATGTACTTGGACAGCGGCTTGCTGCTGTCGAGCGCCGTCGCCAGGTAGTTCATGCAGTCGGTGTCGTCGATGAACTCTCGCGTCAAACACACGACAACCTTGTCGCTGCTCTCGAAGCCACGCACGAAGTTGTGCATTTTCGAGGCTCCGCCGACGTCGTCGCGATCGCCAACGTAGAGACGCAATCCCCACTCGTCCTCGGCTCGAGGCAACAGACGCGTGCACACCCAGCGCGAGATTCTCGCTACGCCGCCCTGTTGGTCGCGAGAATTGGAAGCATGGAGGAAATACGTCACCATCGCGTCGTGTTCTTTCCCCGTTGTACTGGAAAACGTTCTCCCATCTCGTAGCCAGCACAGAACCAGGTGATACTTGATGTACCAACGATGATAGCGTACCAGGAAACCACCGATGGAGATTAATATGACGACCGCTATGATTGGTGCCACAATAGGCAAGACGGATACATGACATCCTGCCTCCAAGTGTTCCACTACTATCTCTGTTATCCGTACCTTGTCGAGGTCTCCATACGAACACGTCAGTTGATCCTTACCCGTCAGTCGTACGTGTGTCATACGCATCCAACGCACGAACGATACCGACTCGCAGTTACAGGCGAACATCTCTCGTTGTATGTTCAATACAAGAGGTCGTACATGAAATTGTTCATCCAAGTTCCTCATGAACGTATCACTCAAAGTTACAAGACGATTACCCCTCAAATCGATCAATTCTAACGCTGACAAATGACCCATATACATGTCTATGTGAGTAAGTTCGTTGTTAGCAAGGTTCAATCGCCTCAAATTGGTGCAAAGTTCAAAAGCTCGTGGACTGATCTGGCCGAGTTTGTTGTATGAAAGGTTTATATCCTCCAACAGGGGCAATTGCGAAAATGTCCCTTGATAGTCCGATCCAGAAGCACCGAGAACATTGTGGGATAGATTCAAGAAACGTAGGTTTTTAAAGTTTTGCATGAACTCAGGTGTGATCAATTCAACAGCTCCATGACTGGCGTCTACAATCTCAAGACGACTTCCACCGATGAGACGAAACTCATTACCTAGAACCTTTGTGAATTTATTCATGGAAATGTTAAGGTAACGCATACGCAAGTCAATAGTGCATGCGTTGACTTCTATTTTCCTAGGTGAGTTCAAACCTACATCAGCTATGTGAAAAAATTCAACCGATGCTGGAATACGTATATTAGCGACGCTGAGTGGTTTATCATTGCACACATCTGTGTTGTTTGTTATCAGCGACGAGGTCGTCGCGAGAACTGGTGGCCGCATAGGGAAGTAGTCGTCGACGTCTAACAAGTAATAGCGATCAAAGCAGAATTCGTCGTGGAAGGTGTCAGTACACCAACCCATATGTGAAAAGCTAATAGTGCGGAGGAAGGGGGTAATAACGGAAAAGTCAGGACTCAACGGTGTCGTTTGTGTGAGGGCGTTATAGTCAAGGCTGACCTGCCGCAGTTTAGACAGGCAGCCTGCGTGGTTGAAGACAAAACCAACGAGATGTGCACACTTGATACTTAACCGTTGCACGGTGCGCCAGAACGGGGAGCAGAAGTCAGCCTCGTCAAATATAGCAACCCCAATCCCAGTTATACCGTCCAACACCACTGTGTCGACTGTAGTGTTGGTCGTCGCCACCAACGACTCCATCGTCACTCTGTACGACAGCAAGCGGTTGCAGGAGATGACCAGAGATCGTAAGTTCGGCAGGTTAGAAAAGGCCCCCGCCTCGAATTCCTCTAAGGCAGCTATATTTCGAAATGACATCGTCGCAATATTCGAGTCTCTTATGTTGTCGAACATGGCTGCGGTGATCTGAGCGAGTCCTTGTGTCTCTCCGTTGAAGTCTAGCACTTCAAGTCGAGGCAGCCTGGCGTATTTGGCCGGTATGATACTGTCACCGATAATGCCGAGAGACAGCACTCGCAGCTCTCTCGTGTGTGACACAAACTGCGTTGGATATGACGTCAAGAAAAGTCCTGTCATTGTGAGCACGCGCAGTGAATGCAGTCCGACGAAGACACCCGACTGAAGAGACGTGATATCGTTATCGTTGAGTGCAAGTTGTTCGAGATGGATCAGGTGTCGGAAACAATGGTTTTCAAGAGTTGTAATAAAACTATTGGCTAGTACCAAAATGCGGAGATTGGTCATGTTCACGAAATCATCTTGGCCAATAGTGGATATATTGTTTCTGCTAAGATCCAACTCCGTGACGTTACTCTTGGTATATCTCGGAACTCGGGTTAAGCTGCGTGCTCTACAATCCACTACAACACCAGAATAAGCATCAGACGAAAGCCACTTATTGTGACCAACACTCGATGGTCCACTTGAATGTGCGCAGTGAAGACTCGAAGCCAACGACGACCGCAGACTGAGAGCAATGAACGTAATCAACACGGCGCCCCATCTTCTGGCAGGATGTGGACACCTACAAACAACAGAAATAATACACTTAATGAGACGTTTTGCGCTAATAAACTGTATCACTGGACTACTTGTGTATGAGTTTACTTCTTTTGCTCTGGACATTTCACTTATTTCTTATTTATAAGTGTTTTGTTTTTAATTTAAGTTGATTCCAATTTAGCCTAAGACATGTAATTAATTATTTACCTATGCTTATATTATATGATTTATGCATTGGTATAGGTGAAACGTTGTTATTATACACATGAAAAGTCATAATTATACTTGTATTTGTGTTCAGTTTGTGAAAATGTATTAATAGTATGTCATCAAATCATTGTCTTCATTTGTGTGTTATCACTAAATGATTCAATGGTGCTACATGAAGTGTCATCATATGAATTAAATGATAGAGACAAGGATTTATCAGTATTTTCCCACGCTCTGTGCAGATGTACGCTTAATCATTTGTGCTTCTTATCACGTGCTGTCTTGGTCGACATGTTTCTGGGAACAAGACGCACTCGAGCACAAACATCAAAGAGCGTTTCCAGGAAAATGCCCATCATTACCCGTCCGACCAGCGACGACGCGTCAGTAATATATGTGTTCTTTACAGATCGCAAAAGAGCAGGTAACATTTAGGTTACTATAAATAGACATTACTATAAATACACATTGTGAAAAGTACGGATGATCGTATACTGTAAGATCGACCAAACCTCCGGATTTTATAGAAGGGGTCGTATCAAAAGATAAGGTGTCTGTATGTAACTCGATCCGTATGAAACCAAGGTTTAGTCGTACTGTGTATTTTTATAAGTAACCGGTTGTTAGGTGGTCGTTACATTAACTGTGTCGATGTTAGTGTATTGTAGCAGGTGACTAAAAAGGAACAAACACGTGAATGTAGGTGCATGTGTATATTTTTGAAACAAGTATGAATGTCGAAGCATCGTTCATCTGTGTCATTAATTAAAGCAAACATATGAGAAACAGCGTCGTTCATCACCGGCCACAGTTGGGGAATCCATCCAGTTGACGTCGCGGTAGAAGTCGACCTCGTCGAGTCGCAAGACTGAGTGGGCGGCGAGGTGCTGTGTTGACGACAGATCGTATTTGCACCATTACCTTCGCCCACTGGCGGTGATGATTGATTATAGAATGGGTCGTATCAAATTATAAGGGGTCTGTATATAACTCGATCCGTATGAAACCAAGGTTCAGCTGTATTTTTTTATTAGTAGCCAGACTAAGAAAAGAACTGGTTGTCAAACAGCTGGTAGGACTATCTGCTATGACCTAGATGTGATACTATCTGGTAGCGTATGTAACTCGATCCGTATGAAGCCAAGGTCCGGTCGTACTGTGTAATGTTATTAGTAGCTGGCTGTTAGGTTACCATTATATTAACTTTGTCGATGTTAGTATATTGATTCTTACCATACCATAAACCGTGCCCTTAATTGTAATTCTCGCCATACCCTTAAGTGTACCCAGCAATTAACTAGACGTGATACTGACTGGTAGTGTATGTAACTCAATCCGTGTGAAACCAATGTCCAATCGCACTGTGTATTTTTATTAGTAGCTGGCTGTTGGGTTGTCATTATGTTAACTGTGCCGATGTTAGTGTATTGCAGCAGGTGACTACGAAAGGAACAAACACATATGTTTATGTTTTAAGCATATACCCTCAGTACACAGCTAGAATACAAAAAAGTCACGGTATCTCCATTACACAGCTAGAATGCATAGGGACTACAACCCCAATACACAGAACACGCAGTTACTGCACTCACAGTAAACGGATATAATACACAATCAATTCGCCCCACCACACAGCTAGAATAAATAGTCACTGAACCCACAATGCACAGTTAGAACACAGAGTCACTACACACCCAGAACATAGTTATAATATAATATACATTTCACCCCAGTATACAGCTAGAATACATAGTCAGTTTATCCCCAAGTACACAGCTAGAATACATAGTCACGGTGCAAGGTTAGAATACATAGTCCATACACCTCCAGCATACGGATAGAATACATAGTCAATGCACCCCCAGTACACAATTAGAATACATAATAACTACAACAACACAGTAACAATACATAAATACTACATCCCCAATACACAGCAAGAATATATAGTAATACTCCCCCAGTACAACGATAAAATACATACTAACTGCACCCCCAGTACACAAACATAATAGATTTTAATTACATCCCAATACACAGCAAGAATACATAGTAACCATTCCCCCAATCTACATATAGAATACATAGTATCAAAAACCCCAGTACACAACTAGAATACAAAGTAAATACACCCCCAGTACACAGCAAGAATACATAGTAACTACACCCCAAAAACACAGATAGAACACATAGTTACTACAACCCCAGTACAAAACTAGAATACATACTAACTACACCCCGCAGTACAAAACAAGTATACATGGTAACTACACCCCCCAGTAACCAGCTAGATTACATAGTAACTACACCCCCAGTACGCAGAGAGAATACAAAGTAATTACACTCCAAATACACAGCTAGAATACATATTAACTACACCCCCAGTATAAAGTTAGAATACATTGTAATATCACACCCACTAGAGATATAGAATACCTAGTCACTGCACCCCAATACACAGCTAGGTTGCATAGTAACTACACCCCAGTACATAGCTACAATACATAATTATTACACCCCCTGTACACAGCAAGAATACATAGTAACGACACCCCCAATACACAGCTAGGAACAAACACTTGAACGAAATTACATATGTTTATGATTTAAGTATGTAAATTAATAAGAAATCGAAGCAACGTTGATCAGTGTATTTATTTAAAGCAACTATTCGAGAAGCAGCGCCGGTCATCGTTATCCCAGTACACTCTAGAATACACATACACTGCACTTTCAGAACACTGCTATAACACATAGTAACTTTATGCCCAATACACAGCTACAATACATAGTTACAAAATCACTAGCAAGAATAGATAGTCTGGACACCCCCCAATAGATAGCTAGATTATACAGTAACTACACCTCCAGAACACAGCTAGAAAACATAGTCAATAAACCCCCAGTACACAGTAAAAAGACCTATTCATTACACCTGCAGTACACACCTAGAATACAGGTACACTGCACTCCCAGTACATTGCTAGAATACACATACACTGCCCTCTCAGGACACTGCTATAATGCATAATCACTGTATCCCCAATACACAGTTATAATACATTGTTACTGCACTCCCAGTACATAAGTATATCAGAGGTTGGTGATAATTTTTTCAGCACCTTAACCCTAACTTTATTTTTGTATGTAAAAAGGTTTGAAATATGACATTTGACCTAATTAATATTGTCTTTATTATCATAGCTGTGTTAATTAATATTGTCTTTATGTATTATAGCTGTATACTCTGGATGCATTGGCTATGTATTCCGGCTGTGTACTGGGGTTGCAATGACCATGTGTTCATACCATGTTCTTTATTTTCGTATGTAAAAAAGTTTGTGTCACGTCATATGACATTTGGCCTAATTAATGTTGTCCTTTGACTTAGTTAATTTCACATTTGCCATAATTAAGTTGACATTTGACTAAATTAAATTAAACTAACCTCCCTTCTTCAATGAAATTAATAATTAATTGTGTATCTCATGGGAAGAACATTCCCAACTTCTTCAATTAAACATGCATTCCAGCTGTGTACTGGGGTTGCAGTGACCATGTGTTCTAATTGTGTACTGAGGGTGTAGTGACTTCAGTCTTGAGTAAGACTCAGTTGTGTAAGTGTCCCTTCATCGTGGCTTCGTCTTTTCGAAAGAATCAAAATCAAACACATCGACATTTCTATATTGTCCAATTGTTATGCTTTATCTGAAATAATGTGTGCACGGTGGACTAACAGCAAGATTGCCAAATAAAGAAAAAAGGAAACCATTGCACTGCCATTGTCTTATTGTAATATTGAGTGTCCAACATAAGTTATATTTTTATTCTAATATAATACACACAATAATAATGGAAAAAAATAACACACACACACACACACACACACACACACACACACACACACACACACACACACACACACACACACACACACACACACACACACACACACACACACACACACACACACACACACACACACACACACACACACACACACACACACACACACACACACACACACACACACACACACACACACACACACACACACACACACACACACACACACACACACACACACACACACACACACACACACATACTATTTCAAATCTCTTATTTAATTACAACAATGATCCAACGCTGCCAACCTCTCCGACCAAAGAAATAACAACACAAAGTAAGTTATATGACATGGTCATGTTATGTATGATAAAATGTACACTGTGTACGATAACACAAGTTCAACTATGTATTTATGATACTGGTAATATAATAACAAATTATATTTCAATCCCATAATTAATTGCCATAGTTTTGCTCTTAATTATTACAAGTTAGTCAATGCAAATAAATATGGTATACTTTAAATGATTATAATGAATGGTGTCTACCAATGTAGACAAATAATGCTGTATACCAAACATGACTCATGTTTGCCTGATATTATGGTAACATTCAAAGGCTAGTAACTGTGTGACTACATGTAGGTTATAAAAGATATGTACAAAAGCTGTTACACAAGTATGTCTCAAATGTATGCACATGATTATCCATGTGTGTCACTAGTAGTATAGTAAAAATTATGTATCAAGTGTGGCTTTAATTTGTAAATTGGCTGTGCTTATGGAAAGTGACGACGAAAGCGATAAAAAGGGTGACTTAGACACCGCCGAAGAAGAATTGATCAATTAGGGGTTAGATCTCGATTTAGACCTAAGTTTTACGGACCCAGTTTTACCTTGATTTAGACCAAAACCGAAATAGATTATGTTAGTTTTACAAAGTAATGATTGGATTATAAAAAATTGCTATTTTAACAGTTTTGTATGATGAAGTCTCAAGACATACCCCAGTTGAGCGAGTGTGGGAATGTCACAACCACTTCCGGGTTTGTGTTTACATTGTCATTGAATGTACTTCCTCAGTTTCTGACTCATTTCTTTACCCATTTCTTTCTGACGTGAATGGAGAAAATGTATGAATTAAACGCTAAAGTCATAGTCTTATTGTCTGCAGCAAAACTGTCAATCTATTGTGTGAGAAATGATCGAAATAATAAGAAATGATTTACTGAAATCAAATAGTACATCCATGTCATGGCAGTTAGATATCAGATGGTACATCCATGCCATGGCAGTTAGATATCAGATGGTACATCCATGCCATGGCAGTTAGATATGGATAGTTAGTCAATCATTTATTTTATCATAGAAATGCCTTCAAAACTGTTAGAAATGTTAGAGATTTTTCTTCTATTCCATTTAGTACTGATCAAAAAAATGGAGTAGTCCAGGAAAATGTGAAGTCACAGCAACACCAAACCAGTCCTCAGTCCAGACCCAGTATGCCGAGGCGCAGTAGTCATTTTATGATGGATGCTGACAAAATATATAAAATATCTAATAAAGATAGCATATACAAATGTTATATATCCTGACAAAGGTATTTTCATGAACTATCATAAGAAATATCCAAAAGCTTTCTAACTAGAAGATTCAATTAGTAAATCGTTATGGTTTCAAATAAAGTTACACTGCTCGATACTTATGACCTTGATTGAAAAGTAGGTTAAGGTCAAATGTCACGTACAAGAGTACCGAAATTATCGCAGTGGGATAGAGTAGAGACTTATCTTTCCAACCATATATAATATGTCTCAAATAGGGGGGAGTGTGTAGGGTTAATGTCGAATGTCCTACAATTTGCTTCCCTTTCTAATTTTATTTCATAATATATTGAATAGATTCTTTAATTATATGACTCCCCCTCTCCTTCTTCCTATTCGATATCTCCTAAACAGTACGTATCCTGTCAGTCCTATTTCAGCATCTGATATGTCTTTCTTGATTCGGTTGTACCAATTCTGTGACAGTTAATATCTTCAACCATAATGTTTAATTCGTTTTTCATATTTACTATACAGCTAGCATTTAAACACACGCATCTATAACCTTCTTCAGACATGTTTTTTCGGACATTCTGTTATTGGTTTATCTGTAATAGTAGCCTCTTGTCCTGCTTGAGGCATCTCTAAGTAACCCTCTATGCTCCTTGCAGTACAAAACACACATGCATAAGTTACCAGATTTAGAAATGTTTTCATTTTGTTACCGGGTTGTTTGTGTACTAGTGACTTCTTGTCCGGTTTGAGGCACCTCTAATAACCACCCTGCGCTTCTAGTTTCAACAATGTTTGCTACTAAAAATATGTTTTCATGCTTCCCATGCCACTGTCAACTGCTGCTGATAGTTCATCAGCAAACACTGCTGCACCCTTTCCGGTAGCATAAAACCCATCCGTCATGTACATACCAGCCCTCCCAACAAAACACCCCCATACATCTACAAATCCAACTGGGCCCTGGCGGCGGATGGTCCAAAGTCTAACAAGCGCGAAGTGCCGGATGCGTCATAGTTTACGTTCTCCCGACATTGCGGACTGAGACCGCTACATGATATACGTAAACAAAATACGTGACGAGCGAGTCCACCATATAAATAGCACATGATTGGGCCACGCCAATAGGGAGTCACCCTGTCTCTGTTCATGTACCCACTACCTAGTCACGCTGGGCTGAGTCACGCTGGGCTGTGTCATATGCTGGGTTGTGTCAGGCCGACCAATTAACCGGAGATGATTTTGCTTTAAACCATGCAAAATTTTACCCCAGGCAGACTGGCGTCCTATTAACAGTAGAGTTGCGTCAGGCAGACTGGCGTCCTAGTCTTTCGATGTTTTGTTTGTTCTCTGCCACCTCGCAAACCGGCGACGGGAATCGAAAAAGAAACCTGGATCCTTCCTTTCCACGCCCGACTTTGATTTAATAATACGAACATTTCCAATGATAATTTAAGTTAGTGTTCACTGCCACTATTAATTTGTAATTCTTTTATTAGAGCTCACTTTTATTAGAGTTTTATTACCTCTGTTCATATCTG
This sequence comes from Lamellibrachia columna, assembly GCA_963662155.1. Classification (NCBI taxonomy): domain Eukaryota; kingdom Metazoa; phylum Annelida; class Polychaeta; order Sabellida; family Siboglinidae; genus Lamellibrachia; species Lamellibrachia columna. The sequence goes on from OY759270.1 coordinate 27,806,328, forward strand.
AGTAACGTGAATAAGGAAATGACAGAGAACTTATGTAGCAAAGACTAGCGCTGCCTCTAACTTAGTAACATAGTATGCGTAATGCGATATAATTGTCACAATGTCACAACATTAAATCAAGCCTTCTTAAAACATTGGCATCTTCTCTGTCTTGCATATATATATATATATATATCTATATATATATATATATATATATATATATATATATATATATATATATATATATATATATATATATATATATATATATATATATATATATATATATATATATATATATATATATATATATATATAGATATATATATATATATATATATATATATATATATATATATATATATATATATATATATATATATATATATATGCAAGACAGAGAAGATGCCAATGTTTTAAGAAGGCTTGATTTAATGTTGTGACATTGTGACAATTATATCGCATTACGCATACTATGACTAAATGTCGTGAGATCAACATTTAATGTCGCGTGACCAAACGAGTTCAGTTGTTGGATGTTCTTCCTTTTCATCGATGTTTTTCGTTTGTGCAATGTCTGCTGTCAAGTAATCCAACGTGTCTTACATTTGCCATGGACGGAGTGCCAGTGCCGACCCCTAACTATAACCCTAATTACTCCCCAAATTAGAAAACAACATTATTATCGGGGAGGATAACCATAAAGCTAGAACAGCAATTTTGTTAACGCGTTAGCTGTTGCACATCTGGTCTGGCTGCGGAATCACTTCGATGAATGACTGGCGAGTGGACTGTATGCAGGACGACTGTTCAAATATAGCTTTTAAGCGTCGCAGTTTTCAAATGTCACGTCGCAGCATACCGAGTAATGTAAGACCTAGACATTAAACATGCCTCCCTCTCCCATCCAAAGCATCTACCACATGTTTATATTACCAGTTTCATAACATTCGCTAGTGAAAATATGAATCCCCGACTTACTATTTGAATGAATGCGTATATAAAAAGATGTTATTAACAAGTAATATCTCGATACTCCTTAGTTATGTTACGCAAAAATAGAGGAAGAATAAAATGCTTACATTCTGACAAATGGTCGGATTGGGTCCTCCGGATAAGCAGAACTTGTGTCTCGACGAGTGGTGGTTACTGTGCAGTGACGAATTAAGCCACGACACGGATGTAGCGATGTCACGATGACCTCCCCACATCGATGACTCGCAAGGCTGGTCTAAATTACGATACCGGATCAAGTGTACAGTGGAATAGTGAAATTGACGGTGTGGGTTTAGACATCGAGGTGAACTGTTAATTAGGTGACCACTTATCTGGTAACGTTTGATCTTACAACCTCTATGGTTATGTTATGTGACGGTCAACATTTATTCACATGAGTCATTATACTTTTAGACCATCAATTACTATCCAAGGTATAGGAATGTCTCTAAAAGTTATATTTCGGAAGCTACAACAAAATAATGTATTACACACTGTAAACATGTACTATATACTATAGGCGCATGCAAAAAACATTTCGTCAAATATTTTTTTCTTAAGGCGTGATCCATTACACCTGTCCAAGTTGGCGTTCCTCATTGAAAATGCATCTGAAAGCAAATTAATTTACAAGTTATCCAAACTTAAGTGATAGGTTTCCGTTAATGTATTTTAAGATTTCTAAATAACATATGATCTCATTTATATGTGTCCATAAATATTTTTAACACCGTTACCGATAAGTTTGTATCCACTCCATAGCTCACAAACTAAGTAGGCTCATTCGTTCAATATGTGGCGCCACCGTTTGTTTGACATCACCGGACAATGGTGAATACTGCGTTATGTTTATTGAATATCAACACCGTTACCAACATTTAGTATATGAGATGCAGTTTTTGGTCAAAATAGAAAATGTGGTGAGGTAGACCATGATAACGCATCTTGAGAGAGAGAGATATATATATATATATATATATATATATATATATATATATATATATATATATATATATATATATATATATATATATATATATATATACATATATATATATACATATATATATAACAAGGGGCAATAATAAAGCGCCGTGTTTGGCGTGTTTGGCGTTACCACTACGCGGTAACGGTTTTGAGCATTTTACCTATAAACAAGCACATGCCTACTTGTATGCTTTTTTTGATGATAAAAAGTGCTTAGAAACGTCGCATATGTGTTATGTATAAGGAAATGATACGTGTTTATATACGCCAAACCGTACGTTTATTTTAAAATTAGTGTCTGAGTTATTGACCATGTGTAGGATCTATGATAATCAAACAGATCGATTACATGTTGTGGTTATGTAAAGTTTGCAATAAAATATATTGTATGTGTATATATGTATGCATTTCTGACCTAACATAATGCCGATTGCTAGAACTACTGCCTAACATGGCTCGACAATAGCTATATAACCCTTGTTACGTAAGATAGCGTACTTTACTACGACTGTAGTGTAAACATAGAACCATGTAAAATAAATGTATAATATTCACATCATCACAACTACCCCCTCACAAGATAATACATTTATGATTAACATGACTATTACATCAAACGGAGTTCATTTCATTTCTTACAAACCGCAGCGTCTGCAGTTGTGTTATCTGTGCCCTTAACAATGCGTACTTGATAACGGTACATCTGCATGTGTAGAGCCCAGCGCATGACACGATCATTACTGATATTAGTACGATTCAAGAAAGCTAAAGGCTGATGATCTGTCTCTATGAATTATGTACCGTACAAGTAAACATGTAGCCGTTTAGTTGCCCAGAACAACCCAAAACACTCGCGTTCAATTGTTGAATAGCGAGTCTCTGCCTCACTGAGCTTTCTACTGACATACATTTCTGGCATATTCATACCATCAGGTTCCTGTAATAGTACAGCCCCCAAACCTCCATCTGACGCATCCGTACGTATGTCCAGTAGTCCGAGACTGAAGTCGACTGAATCGAGACGACTAACGCCGACAATTCACAAAGTCTTAGCAATTGTTTTACTCGATATGTTCAGGTAACGCAAGTGGATACAGATAACACAAACGTTGCCGGTAAATTATTTTAGATTGTTGATTGCTGCATCTTTCATGCAAACAGGTACGTTCTTATATAGCGCGGTATCCAGTCATTGGGACTGTTCAAATCGCTTTACACTTCAGCTCCTGACAAACGCCATTTTGACTTCTCTGGGAAGCATTCAGTCACGCTGCAATTACTACGCGAATACTCTTCGCTCAAATACCCACCTCTGTCTGTAGCCAGGTACTCATTTATACAACTGGGTGAACTGTGACAACGTGGGATGAACGAAATTGCCAAAGCTTCGAAACGGCAGCAAGAGGATTCGAACCCGGGTTCTCTCGGCAGGCCGACGTCCTAACCGCTATGCTTACTGCGCCCAAAAGGAAATTGTAAAGGAATTCCACTGATGACGGGATGGATACGAAACCAAAGTTAAATGTTTGCTTAGTACAATGTTTAGTGCCAATCATTTTCGTTTGTTTAGGCATCAGTGGCAGGGTTGGGTTGGCTGGCAAATAGTGGTAGACGTCGAAAGAAAGGCTATTATTGTAGCAAAATGTGTTGTTGAAATCGCAAGAAACCCAATCACGATGCGCAATTTTAATGTGTGGATGTTTGGGAAAATGCCGGAGCAAATGGGATGCCGTATATGTTTAACAGGTACGGGTGCATTCTGTTCAAGACTCAGTTGCGCGAAACAACCAGTGGCGAATTTAAGGCCGACAAGATTCGTTCGCTTTACACTGAGTCGTGTGACATTCCACCAGAACGGAGAGAAGAAATCTTCCTCGATAAATATGACGGATTCGTCGGCCCTCGAACCATCAAGAACGACTGTGCCGATGCTCGTGTTGGTTGGTTGCCGCCAGTGTCGCCACTGTCTCCTGAAACGGCAGATCTTCATTACAGGCGATGAGAAGCGATTGTGTGCTAGGCGTGTTAGATAATGTGCCCCGTTCCATTCCAGTTAAATTATAAATATTGCGGAAAGACAGTCGCGATGTTTGACTGTCGTATGTTATCAAACATGGGGTCAATGATCTTCACGAGTTTCTCTGCGCTTTGTAGAAGCCGATCACATCGAGTCGAGGCAGTAGAGCGTATTCGGCAATGATGGTGGTGTCACTTATTCAAGCATTTTGTCAATATTTCCTAAACCTGTTTCCACAACCTGTCCATGAGTGATTTATGCAGCGTGAATGGATTAGAATGGAAATGAGCGTACACTTATATATACAAGTTGATTTGTGCGCGAGAGTACTAAAGTGTACTCCTCTTTAGGCGGAACACTTAAATTATAACTGCATGCATGACGTCCCTGTTGAGCGAAAGGTTTTTTCAAACTTGCGTGCGAGAGCGTATCATTCGATCCATGCCTTCTGCGAATCTACTTTAGCAACGAGTTGTGAAACAATGGTGATACAATATCAGTTGAATCCCTCCGCAATTGACCACAATCGTCCGCTCCAACACTGCTGTATGTCTGAATTAGCCTAGATCGGCCGCTGAGAAACAAAAATGGCTAATGTAGCCTGCAACCCTTCGTGTGAATTACGTGAGGCGTCGTGCTCTACTCAACAGACCGTGTGTAAGAGGAAGTATAAAAATAGTTATGCACTTCTTATTGAATCACAATGTTGTAACGGTAGTCGTCCCACTCTCACCACGACGAATAGTAGTTAGCGCTGCCTTGCTGGAGGCCGGGTGGTACGCGGAGACCGTGAACCGTGACGATAGGCGAACGATGGTTTACTAAGGTGTCGTTCTACTCAACTAGTATTCATAGATCCATGCTATGGAGCACGAGGCACACGCACACTGATGTTCAGTCCGTTGTTGTCTGTCTCTAGACGAAGTAGAGTAGCCACGGCCCTCCCACTTTGCGCTTGGCTTGCGTGAGCTCTTCGGACATGATGGACTTTGGCCTTGACCACGTTCCTGGTCAAGATGACCTCGGTAGTGCTGGCCGTAGAAGAAGGCACTATTAGTTGAGCCGCCTATGTGTCCAAGGAAACTACAGCAGCGACAGTTGTATGGTATCACCCAGTGATTGAACATCACGAATGACGTGTTATATGTGACACTTGTCACAACGGTCAGAACATGTGAGCTAAAGGTATGTTTTTTTGTGGTTTTTCGAAACCTTTGGTAATTGTGATTAATGTTTGCTGGTGCGTAAACTATCAAAGCATGTGACCAGACTTGCAAAGGGAAGAAGATTATTTAACCACTTCGCGCATTAATGAGAAGTTAATTAAATAAGCTTAATTGTTGAAACCTGGTTACTGACCCAAAGAAGGGTTAGTTGAACAGCGGCAAGTTAAAGCATTACAATAAAGCATTTGTGCAACTTACCCTCGGCTGTGGCTTAACTTACCCCACACCAAGTGTTAGTTGAGCCAGCTTACCAACCCTATTTGAATCAACTATATATAATTATCTACGCATGCTAGATATATTATCCTGGCATAAAGTTATCTACGAATAATCATAGTTTATGTGAGTACAAACAATTTTGACTTATGAATATGATTGGGCCCTAGATATCAAAAAGAATTAAAACATGGCTTAACTAACACCGCCTTTCCTACGGGATCACCGCAGTACCTCACGCGGCCGACCATTTGTGCCGCTGATAAAGCGTGTACATATCGGAGCTTTAGAACAGGCACGAGACAACGCTGGCTCACGACGCTGTACATTTTGTCGCGAGCTTCATGCTTCGTCTGCTCCACAACCGCAGACGTCAAAAAGCGGCACAGGCCGAACGGAGCCTGTCCAGAGTCGTTTGCAAGTCTTTTGCCAAGCGAAGTGGTCTACAACTTTGATCGGTGTCGGGCGTACAACCCCCACACCTCGTTCAAAATCCTACTGTAGGGTCAGGTTCAAAACACGATGACATTCGCAGACAGATACCATTCTTTAAAAATATTTTGTATTAAGACAAGTGAAACCATGAAACATTATTTATGAATAAGCAATAATGATTTTTTTTTATAAAGACGACAAACTTTGAACTTGGGGATGGTAGTGTTTTTGACACTAGGTTGAAAACACTCCAGAGTATTCTGAACCTGGGTCGTAAATAGTACCTTTGTATTTTGGAGAGTGAATGTTTTTAACTTACTACTCAGGTTTACAATAACCGTTCAATGGAATGGTCGGTCCAGCGTTCGGCGTCCCAGGAGCGGCGAGATTACCCACCACATCTCACCTTTAATTATAACCAGACGTCTTCATATCCGCACCTGCTTAACATATACCGGCTGAAGTTGCCCATGTTGATCTGAATTTCTGGTCTAACCTTTTTAACATTGCTAACACTCCTGAAGATACATTTGTACCTGGCTTCGGCCAATATGTTAACCCGTTAGATAAAATCGCTTTCATCTCCTCTTGCATGTTGAAAGAGCTACAAAATACCTCAACTGAAAATTAGGTAGTTGCCAACAAATACAAACTAAAAATGTAACATAGTAGAAGCACTTCATGCAGACATTCGAAACGACCTTGTCTCACGGCAACTGCGGAAATCTTATTGAGTTTCATAACTCAAACCAATGTGACTGGTGGCTAGACTACGTGTGTTTTGTGGCTAGACTACGTGTGTTGTGTGGCTATATCTGTCTATAGCCACGTGCACAGCTGAGTGATCTGAGGCAACGTGGACTTTCTAGCCATTGTGTTGCTGCGCCCCAAATCAGGGATATTGTAAACAGGCCAGAGCAACACATATAGCGTTGTCTAGAAACTAGGGTTATAGCAACTATAATTTTAACCTGATCATTACTTTCACGCTGCGATAGACAATTAAGGTAGCCAATTCTCTCTAACCGTTTCTGTAACTCATGACACAAGACAAGCAATTACTTTTCAAACTGTAGTTGAGCTAGTTCCTGCTGAAGTTTCGCTATGTCTACATGGAAAAGGTTATAACCAGGAATAGCGAGTCAACAGTCCACATACCATTGAGACTACCTGAACGTGCTCTTCAGTTTCTACAAAGACGACCTCATCTATTAGGTCGTTTTGGTAGTAAAGTAGTGAATGACGTGTACAGTTATATAATACAACATGTGTGATTTTTGCGAAAAATGCCACTTATGTCAGTCGGATAATGACAGCTGATATCAAGAAGTTGGATAAGCTTACGTGGCTAAGTGTGTCTAAAGTCCAAAGAAAAAATATATAATGGTCGTCATTGAAGGTTTCAATCATGCAATTCAACAACAGGCCATTTAGTTGTTCAGCGACGAGTTATCCCGGGAAGCACAAATGAGGCATCCGTACTGGTTATAAATGTACTCGATCGCATTGGTATATTCGATTCACGCCCATTTCGCCTACTGTGGTTTTATGGCTAACTCTGAGACAGATTCCCAATTCGCCTACTGCCCAATTAATGGCTTCTTCTACTTTGCCTACTCTTAGTAAACTTGGTGTGCCGGCTACACGTGCAGCTGTACATGGCTTAGCTGCAACATGATCAAATGTTAATTGGATGTGACTTCTTTTAGCAATTCTGTTTTTCTTGAATTAAATAACAGTTAAAAGTCTTGACTAAGAATTAACTCAAGAAAAACTCTGATTTTTGCAAAGCATATTTTACATTTACCCATTTTTTATAAACACTTGTTATTAGGAACGTGAGATTTTATGAAATGCAACTTGTGTGGTCAGTGTTTATTTCACAGGCCAGCATGCTTCGTTACTCATAATTTGTTTAGTCCATAGCATGTTGGATATATATATGTATATATGTGTATATATATATATATATATATATATATATATATATATATATATATATATATATATATATATATATATATATATATATATATATATATATATATATATATATATATATATATATATATATATATATATATATATATATGAGAGCGAGGGAGCGAGAGAGAGAGAGAGAGAGAGAGACAGACAGACAGAGACAGACAGACAGACAGGCAGACAGTCAAAGAGAAAATGAGAGTGTGTGTGTGTGTGTGTGTGTGAGAGAGAGAGAGAGAGAGAGAGAGAGAGAGAGAGAGAGAGAGAGAGAGAGAGAGAATGAGATAGGTGCATGATGCTGGTAGTGCTACGCAGCTTTTTGTGCCATTGACCACTCGATTGTAATCAGCTAACTGTGCAATACAGGCCTGCAGGGCACTGCTCTTCAATGGCTGCAGTCTTACATATCGAACATGACTCAGACAGTATGTATTGGTTTCGCTGGAAATTGGAAATTATGAAGTTGCCAACGAATACACAAGTATCTGATTAGCTACATGTACGGCAGGCAATCGAAGCTACTTTGTGTTTTCCCCACCAAGAACTGTTAAACAGTTACCACATAACTACGTTGCATACTAACTGTATATTTGTTTTTAAAACAATTAACACTTCGACAACACATTAAAGAGCTGTCAAATGAATTCCATAGCTTTACACCTTTAACCCATAAACCCATATACACATGCTTTCTAGATACTACACAATAACAGCAGTTTTCAACTCTACTAGGTATGACACTTTGAGAACATGAAGATTAAAACATAGTCCAGATGTATGGTCCAACCACTTAGCACCTCAGAGTAACCGTTCAACCTTTTTTGTAACAAAATTAAACAATTTGCATTAGTTCCATATGTGTTGCCCCATATTTCAATACGGTACATAATGTAAGGCAAAACGAGAGACAGAGTTGTATAAAATAAGCTTGCCACGTTTATCAATCACAAAGCTCTGTACATAATGGCACAACACTCAGACACTTTATATTTCACCAAAGAGATATATTATTCTTCCATGTTAACTTGGCATCAATCAAGACACCTAAAAATGTGTGATTACATCAATGTTGATTGCTTCAGTGTTTATCTTTAAAGAGATATGTGTCTTCACATTACGATTTCCAAAAATCATATAATTTGTTTTCGACATATTGAGAGATAACTGGTTTACTGCAACCCACTGTATTGCTTATTCAAATATTTGTGAAACATTACAAGCATTTTTCAAAGTAAAAAATTATTCAAAGTATATAACACCTGATTATTATTGTAAGTCATAATAACCATCAGAATGTGCTTACAAACATCTATCTCCAATAATTATGTCAAAGCTTTGTGTTTTTTTGACAACACCATGATGTCATATTGATAACCACGAAATTGTGAATTTCCAAGATGTCTGACTGTATGACATCGCCGCGTCGTGACCGGCTACGCGATTTAAAACAATAGTAGTTCCGTAACAGTTCATCGCGCTGCACTGTATGACACAACGGTAGTAAGTGGTACGTGTCGACATTTGTGAACGGTCCCTTAATGTACTGTATTCGATCGTATTGGTGTATTCATGGATCACAGTGCAGCTATGTGTATACGGTCTAGTATGGACCAATGGCTTACCTGTTAATTGGAGCATGTCGACTTAAATATTGGCTGTCGACGGTGGTCATATTATGCCTGCGACCGGTATTAATTAAAAATAGTACGTTGGTCATGACTCCCCTTTTAATACGCCGCATACGAATAGGAAACTGTCGACATTTGTGAACGGCCCCTTAATGTACTGTATTCGATCGCATTGGTGTATTCATGAATGAGAGTTCGGCTATGTGTATACTGTCTAGCATGTACCAATGGCTTACCTGATCATTGGAGCATGTCGGGTTAAATGTTGGCTGTCGCGAAGGCTTTGTGGTCTATTTGTGTTCTACTCGTGTAACTGGGACAGCTGGTTAAGTTCACGACACAAACAACTTGGTTCAAGGTAAGGAAAGTGCTGTTGCGCAACTAGTAACGGGATATGTCGGTATAGTTTGGTAGACGCTTATGGCAGCGAACACCAGACAGAAGAACGGAGTCGTGAGGTGTATTGGAAGAGGTTCCACACTGCAGCTTAACGATTTCAAAGTAAGCTAAAGCGTTCGGGAACGCGAGTATAATGTCGACCAGGTCACATAGCAAACTGCCGTAGCGGGAAGATGACACCGTTCTCATTTCTCGCTAAATACGCTTTATTTAACGCATTCGAACTACTTTTGCTATGGACTTGGGAGCGGTGATCTAATGGTTAGAACGACCGATCTAGTCTTTAGAACGATCGACTGTCGATCGAGTGAATGGTGGCTCGATTCCACCTCCGCCGTTTCGAAGCTTGGGCAACTTCGTTCACCCCACTTTGCCTGTGTCTTTCGGAAGGGACACCAAGAGTCGTCGGTACCTTCTACCTGGCATCTTTGCCAGGGGAAGCAAAAGGTCTTGTGCAGGGAAGTGGAAAAAAACCTGTTGCGGACTCGCTGTTTTGAGTTAAATGTCATGGGATTTAAAGATAAATTATATTACTTACCTTTAGCTCCTTGACCGTAACGACACCTTTCCACAGGACACTTTTTTGGGCTTGCCTTTCTTCTTTCTAGCGCTTCCTTACTAATTGCTTATGACCACCTTAGAATCGACTTTAGACATTTGTCTATGAAACATATAATCTTCTGTAGCATAGGTTGAGTAGTTCAACATGTATATAATCCATTCATTAGCACAGTTTTAATATTTCAGTTAAACATGCGTAGTTTCGGTGGGACTGACATTTCATTTCACTGGAGTTGCGCATCGTGTGAAACACGATAGTTGTCCTTTCTTTCCCTATCCTAGCTCTTAGATAGCTATCTGTTAATCCGTGTGTCCACCATGCTCCCTAGATACCTGAAAATCTTTTCTTCATCTATGAATATTATGTTATCATTGGCGGCCCTAAGCCGGGAAGAGAAAAGAAGGGTGTTCGACAGAGGTGCAGCAACCCTTCTTATAAAGCATTTTTTTCAACTTCAACAAATGAAACCCAAATATCCACATATGATTAGCCCCATGTCTTGCTGCCAGAGTGATAATGACATGGATATAACAATAATATATAAAACACTCCTATTTCGATAAAATCCTCGGGAAACCCAAGCTCGGCAGCGCACCTAAACAAAAGGGGTTAAGCAGTTTATAATCGATAAGCAGTTCCAGTTGCAAACTGTTGGATTGGTCCGCTGGGGAGCTATGGATGATAAGTTTAAACAGGTGGGTTTTCAGTTTACGGCGAAATGTTGCTATCTTTCCTACACACTTAACACTAACAGGGAGTGAGTTCCACAGAGAAAAAGCTCTAGTTCCGACATTTGTCTTAACACTGGAAACAAAAAGTAGATTACGATTAGATGATCGAAGCTGTCTGGGCTTTGTGGCAGGAGTGAGCTGTGAATGTAAATATGCTGATTACTTGGATGAAAGTGTTTGTAATTGTACAGATCTCAAAACTAATGCGACATATTCTTTTCTAACAGACAGAGTTCAGCTTGTTAAAATAAATCAGACTCTTTCCCAAACTGTGGTAACAAATACCGGTGCACCCCAAGGTTGTGTCAGTTCGCCGATTTTGTACATTCTGTATACAAATGACTATACCAGCAACAGTACTAACAACTACATAATAAACTGTTGTGATGACACGGCTATTCTTAGTCTATTAAATACTGATTCTGACATCAGTATGTACACTTCTGAAATTGAAAGCTTTGTACATTGGTGTAACATCAACCACCTCAAACTCATTATCAATAAGACTCAAGAGATGATTTTTGATGCTAAATGTATTATTGCCGATCACTTGCCTGTTGTTATCCATGGTGAAGAAATTGCCCAGATCGGTCAGTACAAATACCTAGGTGTCTATCTTGATAACAAACTTAGCTGGTATGTCCATGTTCACAGTGTGTGCTCCAAAGTCCACCAGTGGTTGTATTTTCTCCGAAGATTGAGACCTTTTGGTGTTGATGAGAAAATACTTGTTCTTTTTTATCGCTCCATTATTGAAAGCATACTGCGCTATGGGATTACTGCTTGGTTTGGCAATCTGTCTGTTCAGTCGAAATCACAGCTTTCTCGCTTGATGAGAACTGCCATGAAATAAGAGGTTCCACATCTCCCATGATCTCCCTTCAGGAGATTTTTGAACAGACATTAAAAAGACAGTCAGTCAAGATTATTTATGATACCAAACATGTTTTACATAATGAATTTCAGCTCCTGCCATCTGGCAGACGCTACAGAACTCCTCCGTGCAGGCTTAATAGATACAAATACTCATTTGTGCCACTGTCTATTAAACAACTTAACTCATGATGCCTGCTGCAAACAGTGTCACTTGTCGTTCCTAGCATAACAAGTAATGTGTATGCAATGTATATAATGTCTATTCATTTATTTTATTGTGTATTTATTATTACTACTATTATTTTAATGTCTCACTGTCTACTTATCTGCCGTTTTTATAGAATGGTTTTATGCATATATTGCAGTCATGTCTGTTCTTACCCGAGAAAAATTTCTCAATTTTATTGTTGAGACAATAAAGAAGTATCTTATCTTATCTTATCTTATCTTATATGGTAGGCGCGTGTTACGTTGGTATGTTAATTGTCAACCTGTCAGTGGACCGCCCCTATATACACAACTCCTTGTTGTTATTTATCTTTTCTGTAAATCAGAGTTCTACATACCTGCGGACTACCTGTTTAAAATGTGGTGTACCGAGTGTACATCTAATGTCCACTGGCTTAATTGTAGCATATTATAAGTCCGTTTGTCGCAGTCAATGTTCGGTGGGTTTGAAATTTTGTTTCGAATTCTTAGTTTGTCCTCAGCATCGATGGAATAAACAGGTCTGCCATGCGATGAATTGTAATACGCTTTGAGCAATCACAAATGACTGGATCCCGCACTATATAGGATAGTATGTTTATCTACCTTTTTTCTTCCCGTGCCCTCTTCCATGTGTGCATTGCGTGTTACGTCAAAACTTAAAATTCCATCCTCACCTGATTTAGCTTATCGCAAACCCGGTTCGTTGATATCCAAATAATGTTGTGTGTGAATAATGTATATAACATCCGCAGTAGCTTTAATAAAACAAATGCCTATGTTTGTTTAAATCATCGAAAGAATTGACTTTAGTCGTTAGATCTGGAAAGATTCGAAATAGTGGATATCAAAAATGGAAAGCACTGTGTGGGTCAATGCTGATCATGGGCGTGACCTCCATCCTCTCGCTGATCACATGACAAAGTTAAAAAATTCACCAAAAGGTGAAATTCGTGGAGTTTTCAGCGTTTCCATTTTCACTTCAATTAATGTTTGATAAAACATTAAGTAATTTAATAGTTTGTCTGATGATTTCACAAAAACTACATACAAAAGTTGCACAAACGAGCTAACATATTGTAGTAGACATTAGGTAGGTATGATTTTTGGCAAAATGAATTTGAAATGAGACTAGCTAACAACAGAATTGAGGAGGGACCTTTAAGGTCGGCGCCTACTCTGAAATCATAGTGATGATACCTTAAATTTTGAAGGTTGTTTGAAATCTATTAGACCACAAAAGCCCAAAAGGGCAAACAAGTTGGGGGTTCCGCGCAAATTTTTTAAATATCTGCATAGTAACAACTTCGTCAGCAACAAAATAAGCAAAATACTCTCATCATGATCAGTCATAACACGAGATTTATTGACTATTCAAATATAAAACTTAAAGTAATATCGCAGAAAAACGAAATTTTAGCTCGACACTATTCAATATTTGAACCACAAGGAGTAATATCACTTAAATCAAACACACGCACGCACGCACGCACGCACGCACGCATGCACGCACGCACTGACACACATTTTAATTGTATACATGTGTCCCTCTACTTTAGGAAGACGGGCCGCCCTAACTGTGCAGCTTCAAGATGCGACGGGCGCTGTTAACCTTAATACTACTCAGTAGTCTGTCCATGTTTACGACCCAGCGCCCATGCGAAGAGACACGCACTTTCGGTGGATGGTCACAGTCAATCAACGAGAAACATCACGTCTCACATATCAAGGCAGATTGTCGGTCACGTGACTTAATGCGAGTACCGACTAATATCAGCAATAACGTCACCCAGTTAGATCTTGGTGAAAATAAAATATCAGTAATTCGCCGAGATGATTTCGTGAACGAAACAAATTTGCGCGTTCTAGTTTTATCGCACAATTCCATCAACACTCTTAAAAGTGGGTGTTTCCGTCACCTACAATTCCTGGAAAGACTCGATTTGAGCAAAAATAGCATTACATCGTTTGTTCCAGACGTTTTTATGGGGCTTGAATATCTGCGTGTGCTCACAATGAGCGAACTTCCGCTGACGTCATATCCCACAGACTTCGTGACACACACGAAAGAGCTGCGGGTGTTGTCCCTTAGCGCCATAGGTGACGCCACCATCCCGGCCGAATACGCTCTTCTGCCGCGACTCGAGGTGCTCGACTTCTACAGATGCACAGATCTACTCGTAAAGATCACCCACGCCATGTTCGACAACATACGAGAGTCAAACATAACGACTTTATCTTTCCGCCATATGCATGAGTTGCTAGGAATCGAGTCAGGCGCCTTTTCTAACATGTCAAACACTCGCTCGTTGGTCTTTGCCTGCAACAAACGCCTCTCCTTCGGTGCGACGGTGGCGTCCCTAGCGGCGACCAGAAACACGAACATTGACAACGTCGTGTTGGACGGCGCTAGGGGCAGTGGGTCGGTATTTGACGAGTCCGCCTTCTGCTCTCCGTTCTGGCGCCGGGTGCGAAGACTCAGCGTCAGAAACAATCGCATTGGTGCGTTTTCATTCAGTTATGCCGGATGTTTGAGGAAACTACGAGAATTCGTTGCCGATTACAATTCACCGTCAGAAGTGTCACCGACTGGGGTATCCTTGAATGCAATTTTCACAAGTCTACGGTTACTCAGCTTTTCGTATAAGACAACTGGTAAGGAATCCTACAGGGCAGCGTTTTGCACATCGCGACAGGACATGTTCGACATAGTTGACTACTTCCCTGTTCGTCCACCTGTGCTGTCACCACGAGTAGGGGAGCTTATCAAGGAACCGTGTGGTGAGGATTACGTTAATCTACTTCCGAATTCACTAGAATACCTCTACATGGTGGACACACGTATGACGCCGCAATGGACGGTAACAGGCGACTACTGTTTTGGCAACATCCGCTACATGAACATGTCCCACAATAAATTATTTAAGACCCTTTGCGACGGATGTCATATAGTTGGAGTTAATCGTTTCGAGATTATTGACCTAAGCTACGGCATATTGACAAATATCACTTCAAACTTCTTCAATTTTTCGAGATTGCGGTTCTTAAATCTATCCTACAACGAACTCGGCGTTTCTTTGTCAGACTTCCGGGAGACATTTGCTCATCTTATCAAGCTTGAGGATATCAACTTGTCACATAACAAACTTAGCAAGATCAGTCCTCAGGCATTTGAGAGATGTTCGCCTTTAAGGCGATTGAACCTTGCGGATAACGAACTCACCCAATTTGACATAGACATCCGCTATATCACATCACTGGAATATATCGATCTGAGCAGAAATCGTCTGATCCGTTTGAGTGACGCTTTCACGGCGACATTGGACCAACACTTTCGAGTGAGACCGTTTGAGTTGAATTTACAAAGACAGAAGTTCATCTGCAACTGTAAGTCAGCGTCGTTCGTGCGTTGGACGCAAGTAGCACACATAAAGCTGACGGATAAGGACCGACTAATGTGTGTGTACGGAAACCTTGAAGACGTCCCGCTGACTGGGATATCAATAGATGAATTCGAGGCAGGATGTGACGTCACGGACAAACAGCTGACAGTTGTTGTGCCGATCGTCGTCAGCATCGCGATCCTTGTTGTTGTCATATTATGGACGGTTAGGTATCATCGCTGGTACATCAAATATCACGCGATCCTGTTCTGGAAGCGGGAGGCTGGAGCTACTACACGTGAACGGGAAAACCGCTACGAAGCGATGGTTCTGTACTTCATGTATTCGGCCAACCCTAGCGACCAGCAGGGCGGCGTCGCGAGAATCTCGCGCTGGGTGTGCACGCGTCTGTTGCCTCGAGCCGAGGACGAGTGGGGCTTGCGTCTCTACGTTGGCGATCGCGACGACATCGGCGGAGCCTCGAAAATGCACAACTTCGTGCGCGGCTTCGAAAGCAGCGACAAAGTGGTTGTGTGTTTGACGCGTGAGTTCGTCGACGACAGAGACTGCATGAATTACCTGTTGACGGCGCTCGACAGCAGCAAGCCGCTGTCCAATTACATCTTTGTCTTATTCGATGATGTCCAACCTACTTCCGTTCCGCGTCGTCTGCGGCAACTCCTGCTTCCTGATGCTCCGTCTGTCCAGATCACGTGGGGCAGCACGGAAGACGGGGATTGCCGTGCACATGATGCGTTCTGGCGGCACATGCGCGATGCACTGATGCACGACCCCAACCAGGGCAGATGTCGACGTCGGTTCGACGCCATTCCCTTGCTTGTTTCAATTCATGACACTTCTGGGGATGAACAGTGCCCGGACACAAACTTGACTGATTCGTCATAAATGTAATTTGCTATAATCACGTACAACTGTAACGCATAGTTTTGTGATTATTTCGACAGGTATCTTGCTCAATTAAGGAACGTAAGAACTTATGAAATGCAACTTGTGTGGTCAGTGTTTATTTTACAGGCCAGTCTGTTTCCTTACTTATAATTAGTAGTCCACAGCATGTTGGAGAGAGAGAGGTGGGGGACAGAGAGTGTGTGTATGTGTGTGCATGCAGGTGTGTGTGTGCGTGCATGTTCTGGTAGTGCTTCTCGATATGAACGTACTCGGCGTCACAAAGGAGAGCAGAAGGCGGACCACATTTGGAATATTGTATTCAAGCATGGAGGCCGTATCGTAAAAAGGACATAGACAAGCTAGAAAGAATACAACGAAGAGCAACTAAAATGATTCCAGAATTGAGAGACCTTAGTTATGAAAGTCGTTTATTACAATGTGGTTTGACAACATTAGAGACCAGGAGACTAAGACGAGACCAAATAGAAGTTTTTAAAATAGTGAATGGTTATGAGGATGTTGACAGGAATATGTGCTACATACTCAAAGAAAGCAGTAGAACCAGAGGACACAAAGCAGCATTAGTTAAGGAGCAGTGTAGATTGGACATGAGAAAGTACTCTTTCTCACAGAGGTTGATAAATGAATGGAACAAACTGCCAAATTATTGTGTTAATGCTAATAGTGTGAATATGTTTAAAAATAGAATTGACAGATATTTGATGAGGGCGGGCTACACATAGATGAGAAAATTGTTAGACTCTCGATAAGCCAATGGCTTCCTTGTTCACTTGCCATCTGGAACTATATTGTTTGGGATGGCAACCTTGTTAAATCTTGTTAAAGTGCGTGTCTCTTCGCCCGGACGGGTGGGACGTAAACATGGACATGTCACTCAGTACTATCAAAATCAGTAGGGCCTGTCGTGTCTTGAAGCAGCACAATTAGGGTAATGCGTCTTCCTAAAGAAGATGGAAGTAAGATAATTGCATAGAACCAAATCGAGATACACAAGATATATAAAGCCAAAATGTATTGGATACGAAGAGTAGAGAAAAAGGGAATGAAAAGCTGGTGTGGGTTGCATTCGACCTTAGGACAATACTATAATGCAAGTAGATGCAACACTGGACGAGAAGACTTAGTGGACTTGGAGTGAGTTATTACACGAAACAAGTTAGGATACTCGAAGGAGAACAGGTTAAGCAAACAAATGTTCAGGAGTTTTAGACTACGAGGTTTTTGAAATATTGTTGGGGTAATAATTCATTAAAGTAATTCATTAAATTGTCCTGATAACAAGGCGTCGTGTATACTGAGCAATGGACACTGTGTTGTGGGAAATGAGAAGGACTGGGGAGCAAATGAAAAGGCTGGATGGCAATGTCTACCAGATTGTATGTTAGAAAGCAATGCGTCCTAATAATACCATGGACGAAGAGAAAACGAAAAGCAATGAAATGCAAGCGTTCTATTCTACAAACGTGGTTTCTATATAACTACTTTTCTTGAATGACTGGAGTCACACATATAGGATGCAAACAGTATGTATTGATTTCGAGTGATGATCTGTTATTTTGGTCTAACCTTTTTTAACAGTGGTAACGCTTCTGAATATACTTTTGTAACTGGTTTCAGCCAATAGTTTTACACGTTTAGATACACAAGTACACAACACACACACACGCACACGCACACGCACGCGCACGCGCACGCGCACGCACACGCACACGCACACACACACGCACACACACAAGTATCTGATTATCTGCATCTATGGTAGGCAATCGAGGCGACTTTTGTCTGTCGGAAAATGCACTATACAGATCACTGATCGCGTTTCACAACTCAAATAACAATGGAGGTGTTGACGTCAATTCAATTCAAATAAAATGTAATGTGTTACTCTTTACAATCAGTACAAATACAAAGCAAAGCGAAATCCTTTCTAATAATTTAAAGAGAACAACATAGGAAGAACATAATGTATAATATTCTAACACTTGTATGGTCTACAGGAGCAAGTGTGCTCTGTTGAGATATCTGCATCTTTTCGTGTTATTGCGCTAAGAAAAATAACATTTGTTATCGGGTTTCCTAATATTATAAAAATTATTTAAGTTTATTTCAACACAACGACGAACAAAGAATAACATTACAATTGAATTAGTAATTTCTATTATTATGAAATGTTACAAGCGAAGAAGAAGGAAGTGTATTACTTAAACAATAGCCTAGATGAATGGTCCAACTTCTTAACACCACAAAGTAACCGTACAACCTTTTTTGCAACAACATTAAACAATTTATATTAGCTGCATATGTGTTGCCCCATATTTCAATACAGAACATAATGAAAGGCAAAAAGAGAGTTGTGTAAAACACGCATGCCACTACTCTCAATCACAAAGCCAGCTCTTCGTAATGGCACAACACTTGTTTTAACAGACAGTTGCCACGTAAAAAATATGAGTCTTCCATGTTAACTTGGCGCAGGGCGTTTTTTATTGAATTTTCACTGGGGGGAATGTCCTAAAAGGGCACTTCAAATGGTTAAAAAGGGCACCTTACGCATTATTAATGATTATTTACATAACCCTTAGGAATGTATGAAACCTTTATATATATATATATATATATATATTTATATATATATATATATATATATATATATATATATATATATATATATATATATATATATATATATATATATATATATATATACACATACATATACATGTGTGCGTGCGTGCGTGCGTGCGTGCGTGCGTGCGTTCGTGCGTGCGTGTGTGTGTGTGTGTGTCAGTATCTTTTTTCTCCATATGGTTGCACACTGACGACTGCATCTCGGTATAAAATTAATGTTACACTTATATCCCAGAATTGTTTTATTACAAACACATGCAGTAGTTAGAGAAACATGACACGTCTCTAGCAACTTGCAAGTCAGTACGTTTGACAGTCGTCTCAATTTTACTGGACTGGCTGTGATCTCGGTTGTAAGATGACTGTCAGATTGCGGCAACTTCTGCCAGTCAACACAGGTTCCGTTCAGAAGGTGTTGGCATCTCTGGCTTGCACGAGTCCACACTCTATGCAGACCGAAAGGATCGTGAGCCACCACACCCTCGTTGTCGACAATCACCGCACCAGCATGGGTGAGCACACGAGAAACGCCCTCCTCATGGTGGCACTGAATGGTGTGGGCACCGCCTACTTTGACCCTCGACCCGCTGTCGTCAAATTCCTGGAGAAGACTAGAAGATGCGGGGATCCAGATTGGGATATCTACGGGCAGCGTGAATTCGTTAGGAAATTCACCCGTGAAACGGGAGCCCCGTTGCCGCAATCTGACAGTCATCTTACAACCGAGATCACAGCCATCAAGCAGGAACGGCACATTCATCATGTTCTCCCATTGCTCGGCTGCTCCGTCCGCAAAGTCAGATGCCTCGTCTGGAAAAAGACGCCTGACGACGCGCACGCCATGCTCAATGAATGATCCCAGATTGCGTGACATCACCAACCCCTTCATGCCTTTGATGACGTCCTCCTGCTCCGGGTGCATGCGTTCAGAGAGGTATTCGTGGGATGCTTGCACGACCTCCAGCCTGACTGCTCGATCATTACGGCGGTTCGTACAAACGAACTGGTGGTTCGACTTTCGCTGTGTTAGGTCCTCACTGGTGCTATTGGTTGGGCAACTCCCTTTCTGCTCTCTTCTTCCCGGGAATGGTCCATCCCTCATCAATCTCAACTTCTTGACGGCAACGCCAGTCACAGTGAGAAGATCACTGATTAACAAATCACTCCTTTGCAACTTCTTCTGGAGTGTTTCAAATATCTCCAGGATGTCGCCCATCAGTGAGGTTATCCACTTCTGTTGGTGGTTCCAAATTCTCAGAAACCCTTTGGCTTCACCCTTCTCCTTTCTATCGCTGGTACTTTCTGATGCTTGCATCTGTTCCCACACATTAATGCAGGCTGGTAGGTTATTCAGCACAGCATCCACCAGCTGCAGCTCGTGCTGCGCAAACCTGACATCGTGGTGCCGGGGGAACTGCTTAACATTCCCGGCTTGCGCTGACAACATCTATATCCTTCTCGGCGTCCGGAAGAATCGTACGAGCCCCAGTAGATTAGACTTCCAGATGCCCAGCTCCGATACGGTGCTGACGACCGACTCAGTGACTAAGTCCGACCGGTGAGCAGCACACCAGAAAGTTGCCAGACCTCTCTGCACTTGGTCAGCAAGCAAACGCCATAGCCCACGTTGTCTGTCAATATTTGCCGATTCGCCGTCAGTGGTGACACCGACGAGCTTCGTGTCTTTACCTCCGGTCAGATCCAAAGCTTTGTTCACCGTTTCCAGTAGTCCAGGGGCGCCGTTCTTCTATGGGGAATGCATGACGATGAACACACTCGTTACGCTACCATCACTGTTAGACATCCGTCCACTTACAAACTTGTGGTCCAACATTTGCCTGTCACAGCTGCCAT
Organism: Lamellibrachia columna; assembly: GCA_963662155.1. Classification (NCBI taxonomy): domain Eukaryota; kingdom Metazoa; phylum Annelida; class Polychaeta; order Sabellida; family Siboglinidae; genus Lamellibrachia; species Lamellibrachia columna. Next base: position 27,827,368 of record OY759270.1, read on the forward strand.
CAATCTGCACACTGAAGACTGTGCATCGTTTGAACATTTGAGACAGACGCACTTTCTCTAGTTCGTATATGACATCCAGCATCTGCTTATAGTAGTTCGGATGAATGGAACAAATTCCACATCTGCGCCATTTTGTCGCATAGCGGCCAACAGATGGTCCGACGCCAAACAAGCCAGAGACCGCATCGGCCACGATCGGGCGGAGACCGTTTCGATTAGACAGTCGTTGTACACGTCGACGGCCATTCGCAGAAGCATCGCAAAAACAGTCTTATTGTAAGCAGTGAGTGCGCGCAGCCATGGATGCGACGTTGTGCACTCTTCCCAGGCTTCTTGTTTGTTGCTGCTATGTGCGGTTCAGAGGTCATATGGTCAATGACCCTTTCCAACCTATCACAACAGTCCGCCCTGACGCCGCTTGCGATTGCTATAGTGCCATTTTTATAACTTTTCTTTGCCATTTCCTCATACTCCTGACATGTTGTGCATAGAATGTGAGCCCTTGTTTGGCCACATTTCTTTGCCGAAAATGAGCGAAGATCGGGGAATTTGTTGACAACATCTGCAATAGGTAACGGAATTCCTTTGTACGTCGGTGTGCGGGAACTTGACGGTATCTGGCTAACGGTTAGCTAAGTACATAACAAATCAAAATATAGAAAATACGTACTTCCAAAACTGACATGTGCAAATGTTGATTACATTTTTTATGTTAATATGTGGACCACCAACTTTTGAGTAACAATTTTCCAAAGTTGAAGTCCCTGCTGACCGCCAACTTTCCATCTCACATGTAGACCACTATCAACTACTCATACATTTTAAAATTTATTTGTTTAGTATGTATACAATATGCTTCTTTGAGTTACCATGCTTAACATTTCGATATCTCAAAGATGCGGAGAATGAATTGGCTAGGTTACTGCCTCAATAAAAATTTACCCTGACAGGTTTATGGCTGTTGTGATGTTTGTATCATCTTACCTACAAGAGGGATCATTATTAAAATGTGACTATTTTGTGATATTTGTTAAACGTTTCCAGTTGCTTTCGTTGGACACTACACACACTTTGCCAGGTTTATTTATTATTTGGAAAAAAAACAGCCGACTGAAAGGTTGTTGATACATCGTTAATCCCCGCCCGCTCGCTCTCGACCAATGGTAATAGCGAATGGGCGTGGTTTAGTCTCGCCTGTGCTATACCGGGTACGTTTCGCAATTTCGTGGCCAGGACACCGGTTTATGTTAACAGCTATTTCAACATCACTGTAAAGAACTGGATTGCACACGACTAAATCGTGTAAAATGTGATGGCGGGTCTTGTTGAATTTTACACAATATAAACAAACAGTAACATGCAGGTACACATATTTACATATACATAATCATTAGCTATTCTAGCACCGGAACACTGACGTCATAAGTAAACACTTCTATGGCTATGGTATGGCTAGGCCAAAGCACGTTTACAGTTATTCGCATGAATAGTATGAAGAAGCCATTCGGCAACACGTCACTGTTATTGGTATGATGCTATTACATTCCTCACTTCCTGTCGCATGCATTGCCATTATTCTTCGACTTTCGAGTCGAAAGTAAACCTCACCATTCGAGACGCATCGAACATGAAAATGGTAACATGAAAATAGTAACCTGGCATCTACTTATGGAACAGGAAATATAAAGCCTTTTTTGAAAATGTAAGATTCCCCTCTGAGCCATATCAATAAATTGATTTTTTTGTAGACATATTGCTCTTCTTTAACTTTGGTACTTTCTTGATTTTGCCACCAATGAAAATTAACTAAATCATACTAACAAAAAGAGTACAAATTATGACCTACATTATTACAAGGGGCTGGTTAAGGAGAATGGGGGCACGCATGGGGGGGGCAAGTTGGTTTGATTGGGGGGGCAAATGCAAGGGCTGGGGGGCATAGCCGCCCCACTTTGTATGTTAAAAAACGCCCTGACTTGGCGTCAATCAATCAACACAAATAATAATTGTGTAACTACAGCTATGTTGATTTCTTCATTGTTTACATTTAAAAAGATAGGTGTCTTCACTTCACCCATGTATGTAGCTGATTCAAGTATTTTTGAAACCTTGCATATATCATTAATGAAAAAAGTAAACAGCTTTGGTCCTAAAACGGAACCTTGTGGAACACAACAAAATACATTAAGTACTTCAGAATCATACTTATCATACCGTACATACTGACTTCTAAGTCTATTAAAATCCATGTACATTGAACACCACGAATAACAATTTTGTTCGGCTTACTTTATATAATCATAACTGAGAATGAGACGACGACAACATGTGCAACGGTGGTCACGCTTGGCCGCTTACCACATGGCCTCCAGCAACGCTCCTTTACCTAGGGTGACCTGGCGGGAATTCATGACATCACGACATATAGGCATGGAAGTGAAAAATACATCTATGTAACATTGTTATGACACAGTGCATGTGTATAAGACATACAGCGATAACCTGGTTATTACTGTATGTCATTATAACCATCAGAATATGTTTACAAACATATATCTCCAATAATACTGTTAAAGCTTTGTGTTCTTCTGACCACTCCATGGTGTCATATCGATAACTGTTTTCCACGAAACTGTGAATTTCCAACATATCTGACTGTATGACATCGCCGCTTTGTGACCGGCTACGCGATTTAAAACAATGGTAGTTCCGTAACAGTTCATCGCGCTGCGCTGCATGACGCAACAGTAGTAAGTGATAAGTATCGACATTTGTGAACGGCCCCTTAATGTATTGTATTCGATCGTATTGGTGTATTCGTGGATCAGAGTGCAGCTATGTATATACGGTCTAGTATGCACCAATGACTTACCTGTTAATTGGAGCATGTCGACTTACATATTGGCTGTCGCGAAGGACTTTGTGTTATAGTTGGCTTGGCTACTCGGGTAATTGGGGCAGCGCGTTTAGTCAACGGTTAACTGCCACAAACAAGTTTCTTACAAGGCAAGGGAAGGGCTATATTGCGAATATAGTAATGGGATATGTCGGTACAGTTTGGTAGACGCTAGTGGCAGCGAACACCAGACCGAAGTACGGAGTCGTGAGCTGCATTGGAAGAGGTTCCGCACTGGAGCTTAACGATTTCAAGGTAAACCTGGGCAGGCGTGTATTATACCGACCAGGATAGTTTGTGTAGTTCAACATGTATATAGTCCATACATTAGCACAGTTTTAAACATGCGTAGTTTCGGTGGGACTGACAATTAATTTATCTGGAGTTCCGCATCGTTGTCTTATTTTCTCTAATCTAGCTCTTACATAGATATATTTTAATATATCTTACATAGATATATTTTAATCCGTGTGTATCCATTATGCCTCCTAGATACATGGAAATATATTCTTCATCTATGAATATTCTGTTGTCATTGCCGGCCCTAAGCCGGGGAGAGAAAAGAGGTATATTCGACAAAGGTCCAGCAACCACTTCCCATAAAACAAAACAAAAATTCTATACTTCAACAAATGAAACCCAAACTTATCCGGGCTTAATATAGAGAAAACTGAACGAAAGCTGCTTCGCCGACGCCCCATTAAACTTCGAAGATAACGCAAACAACGGCACAAGGAACGTCATAACCATCTGCCTAAAAGGCAAAGCGAACTAAATGACAAGGGAACGAAGTATGTAAAACACAACAGTTCCAAGACTAAGGGATATCACGTGGACGCAACCAGGACAATTGAAGGATGAAGACAAGATATGTACTGCTGTACTCGGGTCGCGACAGGGAAGACGCCCTTCACACAGAAGGTGTTGCACTTATACTGTCACAGCACGCCCACATTAGCTGGAAGGTAGCATAACCCAGCTTCATCTATGCCTTATTCAAAACTAAGAACAACAAACAACACGGATGTGCAGAGTGGAGACAGGGACATGACAACACTGAAACTGGAGCAAACACCTTTGGTTATTACGAGGTCATGCAAAGAAACACGGACTGCAGATTGGCGATACGTTTGCGGGCACCTGCGCATTCGACATTTTCATAATTGGAGACAACGTATTTCCACACAGAAAGATCGATCGGCTACACCTGGATAGGACACATTTGGCAAGAGACTCACGCGTTTTGCTTCCATCTCACGCTCTCGCGCAGCTCGCGGTAAACCTAGCGCATACTGGCGAATTGTGGCTATCACGCGTGATGTTTGACCATAATCATTTGTGAATTATACATATGTATATATATATATATATATATATATATATATATATATATATATATATATATATATATATATATATATATATATATATATATATATATATATATATATATATATGGACAAACATAACGCGTGACAGCCCCGTGTCTCCCTGCCTCTGTGATCACGACATGGATATGGTAGGAGTGTTACGGGCGTTGGTTCCGCGCCTCGTTGGTATACTGATTGTCAAACTGGCAATGGACTGCCCCTATATACACAAATCCTTGTTATTGTTGTTGTTGTTGTTGTTGTTGTTGTTGTTGTTGTTGTTGTTGTTGTTGTTGTTGTTGTTGTTGTTGTTGTTGTTGTTGTAAATCAGGGTTCTACATACCTGCAGACTACTTGTTTAAAATGTGGTGTATCGGGTGTACATCTAATGTCCACAGGTTTGTTTGTAGAATATTATTACATGTCCGTTTGTCGCAATTAATGTTCCATGGGTTTGAACTTTTTTCCAAGTTGGTCTCGAATTCTTTGTCTGTCCTCGGCATCGATGGAATAAACAGGTCTGCCGTGTGACGAAGTGTATTGCGCTTTGAGCAATCGAAATGACTGGATCCCGCACTATATAGGATAATATATAGGATAATATATAGGATAATATCTTTATCTACCTTTTTTATCCCGTTCCCTCTTCCAGGTGTGCATTGCGTGTTACGTTAAAACCTGTCATAGTTTCATCGAACATGTTATTAAAATTCCATCCTCACCTGATTTAACTTATCGCAAATCCGGTTCGTTGATGTCCAAATATGTTGTGTGTGAATAGTTTATGTAACATCCGCAGTCGCTTTAATAAAACAAATGCCTACGTTTGTTTAAATCGTCGAAAGAATTGACTTTATTATCCACTCAAAATAGTGGATATCCAAAACAGTAAACACTGTGCGGGTTAATTCCGATAAAGGGCTTGGCATCCATCTTCTCGTCGATCACATGACAGAGTTAAAAAAATTCATCAAAGGTGAAATTCGTGAGTTATCAGCATTTTCATTTTCACTTCAATTATTTTTTGTTTCAAAAATTAAGTAATTTAATAGTTTTTCTGATGATTTCACAAAACCTACACACAAAAGTTGCACAAATGAGTTTGCATGTTGCAGTGGATACTAGACAAGTTTTATTTTTGGCAAAACGAATTTCAAAAGAGGTAGAAATTAGGTTTTAAATGAGGTAGATGCCTACACTGAAATTAAAGTGATGACATCTTAAATTTTGAAGGTTGCTTGGAATATATTATACCACAAAAGGCCAAAAGGCAAACAAGTTGGGGGTTCCGCGCAAATTATTAAAATGTCTGGCGTAGTAATAGCTTCGTCAGCAACAAAATAAGAAAAATACTGTGCTCTTATCATAATCAGTCATAAAAAGAGATTTATTAACTATTCAAATATAAAACTTGCAGGAATATTACAGTTTGAAACGTGCATATTATGTAAAGCATGCTATGTCAAATATGCATAAAAACAATGGTAACATTTACTGTTTGATGTATTTTATTAAGTCGCAAAAAACGACATTTTATCTCAATTTCATCACTATTCAATATTTGAACCACAAGGAGTAATATCACTTAAATCACACACACTCACACACACACACGCACGCACGCACGCACGCACGCACGCACGCACGCACGCACGCACGCACGCACGCACGCACGCACGCACGCACGCACGCACGCACGCACGCACGCACGCACGCACACACACACACACACACACACACACACACACACACACACATGAAGTTATCCTTATCATATATATATATATATATATATATATATATATATATATATATATATATATATATATATATATATATATATATATATATATATATATATATATATATATATATATATAAATATATATATATATATATATATATATAAGTGATGATAAGGATAACCTCATGTATGAACAGGTGCGTGAGAATAAGTTTGCATTAATTCTTCATCGAAACGGTCAATATGCGCGAGGTTTATAGCGGGCTGCGCAAGAGCGTGAGTTGGAAGCAAAACGCCAAATGCCTAAGACTTGGTAGCTCTGGTGCTGTCTCATCAACATGGGGCTAACCATGTCTCCCTGCCAGAGGGATTATGACATGGACGCACACACGCACGCACACACACACACACACACGCGCGCGCGCGCGCGCACATGTTAATGTTATACATGTTTCCCTCTACTTTAGGAAGACGGGCCGTCCTAACTGTGCAGCTTCAAGATGCGATGGGCGCTATTGACCTTAATAGTACTCAATAGTCTGTCCATGTTTACGTCCCATCGCCCCTGCGAAGAGACACGCATTTCCGGTGGATCGGCACAGCCAATCAACGAGAAACATCATGTCTTACATATCAAGGCAGATTGTCGGTCACGTGACTTAATGCGAGTACCGACTTATATCAGCAATAACGTCACCCAGTTAGATCTTGATGAAAACAAAATATCAATAATTCGCCTAGATGATTTCGTCAACGTACAACATCTGCGCGTTCTAATTTTATCGCACAATTCCATCAACACTCTTGAAAGTGGGAGTTTCCGTCACCTACGATTCTTAAAAAAACTCGATTTGAACAAAAATAACATTACATCATTTGTTCCAGACGTGTTTATGGGGCTTGAATATCTGCGTGTGCTCACAATGAGCGAACTTCCGCTGACGTCATATCCCACAGACTTCGTGGCGCACACGAGAGAGCTTCGGATTTTATCGCTCAGCGCCATAGGCAACGCCACCATCCCGGCCGAATACACTCGTCTGCCTCGACTCGAGGTGCTCGATTTCTACAAAGACACAAAGAAACTCTTGAAGATCACCCACGCCATGTTTGACGACATACGAGAGTCAAACATAATGACTTTGTCTTTCCGCAATATGTATCATGTGCAAGAAATGGAGTAGGGCGCCTTTTCTAACATGGCAAAAACACGATCACTGATCTTCGCTTGCAACGAACGCCTCTCCTTCAGCGCGACGGTGACGGCCCTAGCAGCGACGACAAACACGAACATTGACAACGTCGTGTTGGACGGCGCTAGGGAGAGTGGGTCGGTATTTGACGAGTCCGCCTTCTGCTCTCCGTTCTGGCGCCGGGTGCGAAGACTCAGCGTCAGAAACAATCGCATTGGTGCGTTTTCATTCAGTTATGCCGGATGTTTGAGGAAACTACGAGAATTCGTTGCCGATTACAATTCACCGACACAATTGTCACCGACTGGTGTATCCTTGAAAGCAATTTTCACAAATATACGGTTGCTCAGCTTTTTGCATAAGACAACTGGTGATGAATATTACGAGACAGCGTATTGCACATCGCGACAGGACATGTTCGACATAGTTGACTACTTCCCTGTTCGACCACCTGTGCTGTCACCACGAGTAGGTTAGTTTATCAAGGAACCGTGTAGTGAGGACTACATTAATCTACTTCCGAATTCACTAGAATATCTCTACGTGGTGGACACACGTATGACGCCGCAATGGAGGGGAACAGGCGACTACTGTTCTGGCAACATCCGCTACATGAACATGTCCCACAATAAATTCTTTAAGACCCTTTGCGACGGATGTCGTATAGTTGGAGATAACCGTTTCGAGATTATTGACCTAAGCTACGGCATATTGACAAATATCACTCCAAACTTCTTAAGTTTTCCGAGATTGCGGTTCTTATATCTGTCCCACAACGAAATCGGCGTTTCTTTGTCAGACTTCCGGGAGACATTTGCTCATCTTATCAAGCTTGAGGATATCAACTTGTCACATAACAAACTTAGCAAGATCAGTCCTCTGGCATTTGAGCGATGTACGCGTCTAAGGCGACTGAACCTTGCGGATAACGAACTCACCCAAATTGACATGAACATACACCATATAGCAACACAGGAATACATCGATCTGTGCGGAAATCGTCTGTTTCGTTTGAGTGACGCTTTAACAGCGGAATTGGACCAGCCATTTCAAGGGCGCCCGTTGGTGTTGAATTTACAAAAACAGGATCTTTACCTGTAACTGTAACTCTGCGTCGTTCGTGCGTTGGAGCCAAGTGACACACGTAAACCTGACGGACAAGGACCGACTAATGTGTTTGTACGGAAACCGTGAAGACGTCCAGATGACTGGGATATCAATGGATGAATTCGAGGCCGGGTGTGACGTCATGGATAAAAAGCTGACAGTTGTTGTTCCGATCGTCGTCGGCATCGCGATCCTTGTTGTTGTCATATTATGGACTGTTAGGTATCATCGCTGGTACATCAAATACCACGCGATCCTGTGCTGGAAGCGGGAGGCTGGAGCTACTACACGTGAACGGGAAAACTGCTTCGAAGCTATGGTTCTGTATTTTATTTATTCGGCCAACCCTAGCGACCAGCAGGACGGCGTCGCGAGAATCTCGCGCTGGGTTTGCACGCGTCTGCTGCCTCGAGCCGAGGACGAGTGGGGATTGTGTCTCTACGTTGGCGAACGCGACGACGTCGGCGGAGCCTCGAAAATGCACAACTTCGTCTTCGAAAGCAGCGACAAGGTGGTCGTGCGTTTGACGCGTGAGTTCATCGACGACAGCGACTGCATGAACTACCTGGCGACGGCGCTCGACAGCAGCAAGCCGCTGTCCAAGTACATCTTGTCTTATTCGATTGTGTCCAACCTACTTCCGTTCCGCGTCGTCTGCGGCAACTCCTGCTTCCTGACGCTCCGTCTGTCCAGATCACGTGGGACAGCACGGAAGACGGGGATTGCCGTGCACATGATGCGTTCTGGCGGCACATGCGCGATGCACTGATGCACGACCCCAACCAGGGGAGATGTCGACGTCGGTTCGACGCCATTCCCTTGCTTGTTTCAATTTATGACACTTCTGGGGATGAACAGTGCCCGGACACAAACTTGACTGATTCGTCCTAAATGTACTTTGCTATGATCACATACAACTGTAACAAATAGCTTTGTGATTATTTCGACATGTGTCTTGCTTAATTAGGGAACGTAAAACTTAGAAAATGCAGCTTGTATGGTCAGTTTTTAATTTACAGGACAGCCTGCTTCCTTACTTATAATTTGTTTTAGTCCACAGCCTGTTGGAGAGAGAGAGGGGGGAGAGAAAGAGTGCGTGTGTGTGTGTGTGTGTGTGTGTGTGTGTGTGTGTGTGTGTGTGTGTGTGTGTGTGTGTTGTGTGTGTGTGTGTGTGTGTGTGTTCGTGCGTGCGTGCGTGGGTGCGTGCGTGCGTGCGAGCGTGGGTGCGTGGGTGGGTGCGTGCGTGCGTGCGTGCGTGCGTGCGTGCGTGCGTGCGTGCGTGCGTGCGTGCGTGCGTGCGTGCATGTGCTTGTAGTGCTACTCGATATGAATGCAGCGTTTGACACCGTTGATCACTCGGCATAGGCATCCAGGGAACTTCTCTTGAATGACTGGAGTCACACATATAGAACAGGACGCAGACAACATGTATTAATTTCGCGTGTTAATCTGTTATTTTGGTCTAACCTTTTTTAACAGCGGTAACGTTTCTGAATATACCTTTATAATTGGCTTCAGCCAACAGTTTTACACGTTTAGATACACAAGTACACAACACACACACAAGTATGTGATTATCTGCATATATGGCTGGCAATCGAGGCGACTTTTGTCTCTCGGTAAATGCACCTTTCAGAACACTTCTCGCGCTTCCCAACTCAAATAACAATGGAGATGTTGACGTCAAATCAGTTCAATTCAAATAAAATGTAATGTAATTCTTTACAATTAGTACAAATACAAAGCAAAGCGAAATCCTTTCTAATAAATTAGAGCTAATAACGTTACGCTTTTCGTAATGTTATTTAAATGAATGACGTTTATTTCAACACAACGACAAACAAAAAAGAACATTACAATTGAATTAGTAATTCCTATTATTATGAAATGTTACAAACGAAGAAGAAGGCATTGTATTACTTAAACAATAGCCTAGATGTGTCGTCCAACCTCTTAACACCACATAGTAACTGTACAATCTCTTAACACCACAAAGTAACCGTACAATCTCTTAACACCACAAAGTAACCGTACAACCTCTTAACACCACTAAGTAACCGTACAACCTCTTAACACCACAAAGTAACCGTACAACCTCTTAACACCACAAAGTAACCGTACAACCTTTTTTGCAACAACATTAAACAATTTACATTAGCAGCATATGTGTTGCCCCATATTTCAATTCAGAACATAATGAAAGGCAAAAAGAGATTTGTATAAAATACGCCAGTTTTATCAATCACAGCTGGCTCTGTACATAGTGAAACAACACTTGTTTCGACAGACAGTTTAGATTTCACCAAAGAAATATGAATCTCCCATGTTAACTTCGCATAAATCAAGACAACTAATAATTGTGTGATAACAATTATATATGTCTTCACACAACGATTTACAAAAATCAAATTAATTTGTTTTCGACACATTGAGAGATAACCGGTTTTCTGCAAACCATGTATGTAGCTTATTAAAATATTTTTGAACCTTGCATATATCACTGATGTAAATATAAACAGCATCGGTTCTAAAACGGAACCTTTTGGAACACCACAATTATATTAAGTACTTCAGAATCACAGTTATCATAGTGTACATACTGATTTCTATTTTCTAAATATCTTAAAATCCATGTATGTGCGATACCACGAATAACAATTTCGTTCGGCTTGCGTTATCTAATCCCAACTGACAATGAGCCGGCCAACGACGACCGCAGACTGAGAGCAATGAATGTAATCAACACGGCGCCCCATCTTCTGGCAGGATGTGGACACCTACAAACAGCAATAACACACTATTGAGACGGTTTGCGCTAGTAAACTGTATCACTGGACTACTTGTGTATGAGTTTACTTCTTTTGAACTGGACATTTCACTTATTTCTTATTTATAAGTGGTTTTTTTTCAATGTAAGTACATTTCACATGTAATTAATGATTTACCTATGCTTATATTATATGATTTATGCAATGATATAGGTGAAACGTTGTTATTATACGCATGAAAAGGCATATGCTTGTATTTATTTTTAGTTTGTGAAAATGTATTAATAGTATGTCATAAAATCATTGTCTTCCTTTGTGTATTATCACTAAATGATTCAATGGTGCTACATAAAGTGGCATCATATATATTAAATGATAGAAACAAGAGCAGTGCAGTCAAAATCATCCTCGCCAGCCAGGGGTGGTAATTGTGCTACAGTACCACTGACATATCGATTGTTTCAACGAGGATTTATCAATGTTTTCTTACGCTATGTGCAGATGTACGCAAAATCAGTTGTGCTTCTTATCACTTGCTGTCTTAGTCGACATGTTTCAGGGAACAGAACACGCTCTAGCACACACATCAAAGAGCGTTTCCAGGATAATGCCCATAATTACCCGTCCGACCAGCGACGACGCGTCAGTACTATACCCGTGCTTTACAGACCGCAAAAAAAGAAGTAACGTTTAGATTACTATAAATAAACATTGTGAAAAGTACGGATGGTCGTGTATTGTAAGATCGTTCAAACCACCTGACTATTGAAGAGGGTCGTATCAAACGATAAGGGGTCTGTATGTAACTCGATCCGTATGAAACCAAGGTTCAGTCGTACTGTGTATTTTTTATTAGTAGCCGGTTGTGAGTTTGTCGTTACATTACCTGTGTTGATGTTAGTGTATTGTAGCAGGTGACTAAGAAGGAACAAACACGTGAATGTAAGTACATGTGTATATTTTTGAAACAATTATGAATGTCGAAGCATCGTTCATCTGTGTCATTAATTAAAGCAAATATATGAGAAACAGCGTCGTTCATCACTGGACACAGTTGGGGAGTCCATCCAGCTGAAGTCGCGGTAGGAGCCGCAAGATTTAGTGGACGGCGAGGTGATGTGTTGACGACATATCGTATTTGCACCATTATCTTCGCCCACTGACAGTGGTGATTGATTACAGAAAGGGTCGTGTCAAAATATAAGGGGTCTGTATATAACTCGATCCGTATGAAACCAAGGTTCAGTTGTATTTTTTATTAGTAGCCAGACCAAGAAAGGAACTAGTGGTAGCTGGTAGGACTATCTGCTATGACCTAGATGTGATAATGTCTGGTAGCGTATGTAACTCGATCCGTATGAAACCAAGGTCCGGTTGTATTGTGTATTTGTTATTAGTAGCTGACTTTTGGGTTGTCGGTACATTAACTGTGTCGATGTTAGTGTATTGCAGCAGGTGACTAAGAAGGAACAAACACTGAATGTAGGTACATGTTTATGTTTGAAGTAAGTATGGAATGTAAATTATTAAGAAATCGAAGCATCGTTCATCAGTGTAATTAATTAAATCAATGATAAGAGAAGCAGCGACAGTCATAACTCTCCCAGTACACTGCAAGAATACACATACCCTGCACTTTCAGAACACTGCTATAATACATAGTCACTTTACACCCAGTACACAGCTACAATACATAGTTACGATATCACTTGTACACAGCTAGAATACATAGTCAGTACCCCCAGTACAGGGTTAGAATACATAGTCGCTACTCCTCCAGTATACAGCTAGAATACGTAATCATTGCAACCCCAGTACACAGTGAGGATACACAGTCACTGTATCCCAGTACATAGCTAAAATAAATAGTCATTGCACCCCCAATACACAGCTAGATTACACAGTCACTACACCCCCAGAACATAATATATTCATTCCACCCCAATATACAGCTAGAATATTTAATCACTATACCCACTGTATACACCTAGAATACATAGTCAGTGTATCCCCAAGTACACAGCTATAATACGTAGTCATGGTACCCCCAGTGCAAGGTTAGAATACATAGTCGATACACCTCCAACATACGACTAGAATACATAGTCACTGCTCCCCCAGTACGCATATAGAATGCATAGTAACTACACCTCAATACACATATAGAGTACACAGTAACTACACCCCCAATACACAGCAAGAATACATAATTACGACGTCCTCAATGCACAGCAAGAATACATATGACTACACCCCCAGTACACAACTAGAATACCTAGTAACTACACCCCAGTACACAATTAGAATACATAGTAACTACACACCTAGTACACAGATAGATTACATAGTAACTGCTCACCCCAGTACACAGATAGAATACATAGTAACTACTCCCCCAGTACACAGATAGAATACATAGTAACTACACCCCCAGTACACAGATAGAAAACATAGTAACTACACCCCCAGTACAAGCTAGAATACATAGTAACTGCACCCCCAGTACACTGCTAGAATACATAGTAACTACACCCCCAGTACACAGATAGAAAACATAGTAACTACACCCCTAGTACACTGCTAGAATACATAGTAACTGCACCCCTAGTACACTGCTAGAATACATAGTAACTGCACCCCTAGTACACTGCTAGAATACATAGTAACTACACCCCTAGTACACTGCTAGAATACATAGTAAATACACCCCTAGTACACTGCTAGAATACATAGTAACTGCACCCCTAGTACACTGCTAGAATACATAGTAACTGCACCCCTAGTACACAGATAGAAAACATAGTAACTACACCCCTAGTACACTGCTAGAATACATAGTAACTGCACCCCTAGTACACTGCTAGAATACATAGTAATTACACCCCTAGTACACTGCTAGAATACATAGTAACTACACCCCTAGTACACTGCTAGAATACATAGTAACTGCACCCCTAGTACACTGCTAGAATACATAGTAACTACACCCCTAGTACACAGATAGATTACATAGTAACTGCTCACCCCAGTACACAGATAGAATACATAGTAACTACTCCCCCAGTACACAGATAGAATACATAGTAACTACACACCCAGTACACAGATAGAATGCATAGTAACTACTCCCCAGTACACAGATAGAATACATAGTAACTACACCACCAGTACACAGATAGAAAACATAGTAACTACACCCCCAGTACACAGATAGAAAACATAGTAACCACACCCCCAGTACAAGCTAGAATACATAGTAACTGCACCCCCAGTACACTGCTAGAATACATAGTAACTACACCCCCAGTACACAGATAGAAAACATAGTAACTACACCCCTAGTACACTGCTAGAATACACAGTAACTGCACCCCTAGTACACTGCTAGAATACATAGTAACTACACCCCTAGTACACTGCTAGAATACATAGTAACTACACCCCTAGTACACTGCTATAATACATAGTAACTGCACCCCTAGTACACTGCTAGAATACATAGTAACTGCACCCCTAGTACACAGATAGAAAACATAGTAACTACACCCCTAGTACACTGCTAGAATACATAGTAACTACACCCCTAGTACACTGCTAGAATACATAGTAACTGCACCCCTAGTAAACTGCTAGAATACAAAGTAATTACACCCCTAGTACACTGCTAGAATACATAGTAACTACACCCCTAGTACACTGTTAGAATACATAGTAACTGCACCCCTAGTACACTGCTAGAATACATAGTAACTGCACCCCTAGTACACTGCTAGAATACATAATCACTGCACCCTCAGTACACATCTACAATACATAGTAACTACACACCTAGTACACAGATAGATTACATAGTAACTGCTCACCCCAGTACACAGATAGAATACATAGTAACTACTCCCCCAGTACACAGATAGAATACATAGTAACTACACCCCCAGTACACAGATAGAAAACATAGTAACTACACCCCCAGTACACAGCTAGAATACATAGTAACTGCACCCCCAGTACACAGATAGAATACATAGTAAATACACCCCAAGTACACAGATAGAAAACATAGTAACTACACCCCTAGTACACTGCTAGAATACATAGTAACTACACCCCCAGTACACTGCTAGAATACATAGTAACTGCACCCCCAGTACACAGATAGAAAACATAGTAACTACACCCCCAGTACACAGCTACAATACATAGTAACTGCACCCCCAGTACACATATATAATACATAGTAACTACACCCCCAGTACACAGATAGAAAACATAGTAACTACACCCCCAGTACACAGCTAGAATTCATAGTAACTGCACCCCCAGTACACAGATAGAAAACATAGTAACTACACCCCCAGTACACAGCTAGAATACATAGTAACTGCACCCCCAGTACACAGATAGAATACATAGTAACTACACCCCCAGTACACAGATAGAAAACATAGTAACTACACCCCCAGTACACAGCTAGAATACATAGTAACTGCACCCCCAGTACACAGATAGAACACATAGTAACTACACCCCTAGTACACTGCTAGAATACATAGTAACTACACCCCTAGTACACTGCTAGAATACATAGTAACTACACCCCTAGTACACTGCTAGAATACATAGTAACTGCACCCCTAGTACACTGCTAGAATACATAGTAACTGCACCCCTAGTACACTGCTAGAATACATAGCAACTGCACCCATAGAACACTGCTAGAATACATAGTAACTGCACCCCTAGTACATTGCTAGAATACATAGTAACTGCACCCCTAGTACACTGCTAGAATACATTGTAACTACACCCCTAGTACACTGCTAGAAAACATAGTAACTACACCCCTAGTACACAGCTAGAATACATAGTAACTACACCCCTAGTACACAGATAGAAAACATAGTAACTACACCCCTAGTACACTGCTAGAATACATAGTAACTACACCCCCAGTACACAGATAGAAAACATAGTAACTACACCCCTAGTACACTGCTAGAATACATAGTAACTACACCCCTAGTACACAGATAGAAAACATAGTAACTACACCCCTATTACATCTAGAATACATAGTAACTACATCCCCAGTACACAGATAGAAAACATAGTAACTACACCCCTAGTACACTGCTAGAATACATAGTAACTAAACCTCCAGTACACAGATAGAAAACATAGTAACTACACCCCTAGTACACTGCTAGAATACATAGTAACTACACCCCTAGTACACAGATAGAAAACATAGTAACTACACCCCTAGTACACTGCTAGAATACATAGTAACTACACCCCCAGTACACAGATAGAAAACATAGTAACTACACCCCTAGTACATTGCTAGAATACATAGTAACTGCACCCCTAGTACACAGATAGAAAACATAGTAACTACACCCCTAGTACACTGCTAGAATACATAGTAACTACACCCCTAGTACACTGCTAGAATACATAGTAACTGCACCCCTAGTACACTGATAGAATACATAGTAATTACACCCCTAGTACACTGCTAGAATACATAGTAACTACACCCCTAGTACACTGCTAGAATACATAGTAACTGCACCCCTAGTACACTGCTAGAATACATAGTAACTGCGCCCCTAGTACACTGCTAGAATACATAATCACTGCACCCTCAGTACACATCTACAATACATAGTAACTACACACCTAGTACACAGATAGATTACATAGTAACTGCTCACCCCAGTACACAGATATAATACATAGTAACTACTCCCCCAGTACACAGATAGAATACATAGTAACTACACCCCCAGTACACAGATAGAAAACATAGTAACTACACCCCCAGTACACAGCTAGAATACATAGTAACTGCACCCCCAGTACACAGATAGAATACATAGTAACTACACCCCAAGTACACAGAAAGAAAACATAGTAACTACACCCCCAGTACACAGCTAGAATACATAGTAACTGCACCCCCAGTACACAGATAGAATACATAGTAACTACACCCCCAGTACACAGATAGAAAACATAGTAACTACACCCCCAGTACACAGCTAGAATTCATAGTAACTGCACCCCCAGTACACAGATAGAAAACATAGTAACTACACCCCCAGTACACAGCTAGAATACATAGTAACTGCACCCCCAGTACACAGATAGAATACATAGTAACTACACCCCCAGTACACAGATAGAAAACATAGTAACTACACCCCCAGTACACAGCTAGAATACATAGTAACTGCACCCCCAGTACACAGATAGAATACATAGTAACTACACCCCTAGTACACTGCTAGAATACATAGTAACTATACCCCTAGTACACTGCTAGAATACATAGTAATTGCACCCCTAGTACACTGCTAGAATACATAGTAACTGCACCCCTAGTACACTGCTAGAATACATAGTAACTGCGTCCATAGTACACTGCTAGAATACATAGTAACTGCACCCCTAGTACACTGCTAGAATACATAGTAACTGCACCCCTAGTACACTGCTAGAATACATAGTAACTACACCCCTAGTACACTGCTAGAATACATAGTAACTACACCCCTAGTACACTGCTAGAATACATAGTAACAACACCCCTAGTACACAGATAGAAAACATAGTAACTATACCCCTAGTACACAGCTAGAATACATAGTAACTACACCCCCAGTACACAGATAGAAAACATAGTAACTACACCCCTAGTACACTGCTTGAATACATAGTAACTACACCCCTAGTACACAGATAGAAAACATAGTAACTACACCCCTAGTACATTGCTAGAATACATAGTAACTAAACCCCCAGTACACAGATAGAAAACATAGTAACTACACCCCTAGTACACTGCTAGAATACATAGTAACTACACCCCCAGTACACAGATAGAAAACATAGTAACTACACCCCTAGTACACTGCTAGAATACATAGTAACTACACCCCTAGTACACAGATAGAAAACATAGTAACTACACTCCTAGTACACTGCTAGAATACATAGTAACTACAACCCCAGTACACAGATAGAAAACATAGTAACTGCACCCCTAGTACACAGATAGAAAACATAGTAAATACACCCCTAGTACACTGCTAGAATACATAGTAACTACACCCCTAGTACACTGCTAGAATACATAGTAATTACACCCCTAGTACACTGCTAGAATACATAGTAACTACACCCCTAGTACACTGCTAGAATACATAGTAACTGCACCCCTAGTACACTGCTAGAATACATAGTAACTGCACCCCTAGTACACTGCTAGAATACATAATCACTGCACCTTCAGTACACATCTACAATACATAGTAACTACACACCTAGTACACAGATAGATTACATAGTAACTGCTCACCCCAGTACACAGATAGAATACATAGTAACTACTCCCCCAGTACACAGATAGAATACATAGTAACTACACCCCCAGTACACAGATAGAAAACATAGTATCTACAACCCCAGTACACAGCTAGAATACATAGTAACTGCACCCCCAGTACACAGATAGAATACATAGTAACTACACCCCAAGTACATAGATAGAAAACATAGTAACTACACCCCCAGTACACAGATAGAAAACATAGTAACTACACCCCCAGTACAAGCTAGAATACATAGTAACTGCACCCCCAGTACACTGCTAGAATACATAGTAACTACACCCCCAGTACACAGATAGAAAACATAGTAACTACACCCCTAGTACACTGCTAGAATACACAGTAACTGCACCCCTAGTACACTGCTAGAATACATAGTAACTACACCCCTAGTACACTGCTAGAATACATAGTAACTACACCCCTAGTACACTGCTAGAATACATAGTAACTGCACCCCTAGTACACTGCTAGAATACATAGTAACTGCACCCCTAGTACACTGCTAGAATACATAGTAACTGCACCCATAGAACACTGTTAGAATACATAGTAACTGCACCCCTAGTACATTGCTAGAATACATAGTAACTGCACCCCTAGTACACTGCTAGAATATATTGTAACTACACCCCTAGTACACTGCTAGAAAACATAGTAACTACACCCCTAGTACACTGCTAGAATACATAGTAACTACTCCCCTAGTACACAGATAGAAAACATAGTAACTACACCCCTAGTACACTGCTAGAATACATAGTAACTACACCCCCAGTACACAGATAGAAAACATAGTAACTACACCACTAGTACACTGCTAGAATACATAGTAACTACACCCCTAGTACACAGATAGAAAACATAGTAACTACACCCCTTGTACATCTAGAATACATAGTAACTACATCCCCAGTACACAGATAGAAAACATAGTAACTACACCCCTAGTACACTGCTAGAATACATAGTAACTACACCTCCAGTACACAGATAGAAAACATAGTAACTACACCCCTAGTACACTGCTAGAATACAAAGTAACTACACCCCTAGTACACAGATAGAAAACATAGTAACTACACCCCTAGTACACTGCTAGAATACATAGTAACTACACCCCCAGTACACAGATAGAAAACATAGTAACTACACCCCTAGTACATTGCTAGAATACATAGTAACTGCACCCCTAGTACACAGATAGAAAACATAGTAACTACACCCCTAGTACACTGCTAGAATACATAGTAACTACACCCCTAGTACACTGCTAGAATACATAGTAACTGCACCCCTAGTACACTGCTAGAATACATAGTAATTACACCCCTAGTACACTGCTAGAATACATAGTAACTACACCCCTAGTACACTGCTAGAATACATAGTAACTGCACCCCTAGTACACTGCTAGAATACATAGTAACTGCGCCCCTAGTACACTGCTAGAATACATAATCACTGCACCCTCAGTACACATCTACAATACATAGTAACTACACACCTAGTACACAGATAGATTACATAGTAACTGCTCACCCCAGTACACAGATATAATACATAGTAACTACTCCCCCAGTACACAGATAGAATACATAGTAACTACACCCCCAGTACACAGATAGAAAACATAGTAACTACACCCCCAGTACACAGCTAGAATACATAGTAACTGCACCCCCAGTACACAGATAGAATATATAGTAACTACACCCCAAGTACACAGAAAGAAAACATAGTAACTACACCCCCAGTACACAGCTAGAATACATAGTAACTGCACCACCAGTACACAGATAGAATACATAGTAACTACACCCCCAGTACACAGATAGAAAACATAGTAACTACACCCCCAGTACACAGCTAGAATTCATAGTAACTGCACCCCCAGTACACAGATAGAAAACATAGTAACTACACCCCCAGTACACAGCTAGAATACATAGTAACTGCACCCCCAGTACACAGATAGAATACATAGTAACTACACCCCCAGTACACAGATAGAAAACATAGTAACTACACCCCCAGTACACAGCTAGAATACATAGTAACTGCACCCCCAGTACACAGATAGAATACATAGTAACTACACCCCTAGTACACTGCTAGAATACATAGTAACTACACCCCTAGTACACTGCTAGAATACAGAGTAACTAAACCCCTAGTACACTGCTAGAATACATAGTAATTGCACCCCTAGTACACTGCTAGAATACATAGTAACTGCACCCCTAGTACACTGCTAGAATACATAGTAACTGCATCCATAGTACACTGCTAGAATACATAGTAACTGCACCCCTAGTACACTGCTAGAATACATAGTAACTGCACCCCTAGTACACTGCTAGAATACATAGTAACTACACCCCTAGTACACTGCTAGAATACATAGTAACTACACCCCTAGTACACTGCTAGAATACATAGTAACTACACCCCTAGTACACAGATAGAAAACATAGTAACTATACCCCTAGTACACAGCTAGAATACATAGTAACTACACCCCCAGTACACAGATAGAAAACATAGTAACTACACCCCTAGTACACTGCTTGAATACATAGTAACTACACCCCTAGTACACAGATAGAAAACATAGTAACTACACCCCTAGTACACTGCTAGAATACATAGTAACTAAACCCCCAGTACACAGATAGAAAACATAGTAACTACACCCCTAGTACACTGCTAGAATACATAGTAACTACACCCCCAGTACACAGATAGAAAACATAGTAACTACACCCCTAGTACACTGCTAGAATACATAGTAACTACACCCCTAGTACACAGATAGAAAACATAGTAACTACACTCCTAGTACACTGCTAGAATACATAGTAACTACACCCCCAGTACACAGATAGAAAACATAGTAACTGCACCCCTAGTACACAGATAGAAAACATAGTAAATACACCCCTAGTACACTGCTAGAATACATAGTAACTACACCCCTAGTACACTGCTAGAATACATAGTAATTACACCCCTAGTACACTGCTAGAATACATAGTAACTACACCCCTAGTACACTGCTAGAATACATAGTAACTGCACCCCTAGTACACTGTTAGAATACATAGTAACTGCACCCCTAGTACACTGCTAGAATACATAATCACTGCACCTTCAGTACACATCTACAATACATAGTAACTACACACCTAGTACACAGATAGATTACATAGTAACTGCTCACCCCAGTACACAGATAGAATACATAGTAACTACTCCCCCAGTACACAGATAGAATACATAGTAACTACACCCCCAGTACACAGATAGAAAACATAGTAACTACAACCCCAGTACACAGCTAGAATACATAGTAACTGCACCCCCAGTACACAGATAGAATACATAGTAACTACACCCCAAGTACATAGATAGAAAACATAGTAACTACACCCCCAGTACACAGATAGAAAACATAGTAACTACACCCCCAGTACAAGCTAGAATACATAGTAACTGCACCCCCAGTACACTGCTAGAATACATAGTAACTACACCCCCAGTACACAGATAGAAAACATAGTAACTACACCCCTAGTACACTGCTAGAATACACAGTAACTGCACCCCTAGTACACTGCTAGAATACATAGTAACTACACCCCTAGTACACTGCTAGAATACATAGTAACTACACCCCTAGTACACTGCTAGAATACATAGTAACTGCACCCCTAGTACACTGCTAGAATACATAGTAACTGCACCCCTAGTACACAGATAGAAAACATAGTAAATATATACCCCTAGTACACTGCTAGAATACATAGTAACTACACCCCTAGTACACTGCTAGAATACATAGTAACTGCACCCCTAGTACACTGCTAGAATACAAAGTAATTACACCCCTAGTACACTGCTAGAATACATAGTAACTACACCCCTAGTACACTGCTAGAATACATAGTAACTGCACCCCTAGTACACTGCTAGAATACATAATAACTGCACCCCTAGTACACTGCTAGAATACATAATCACTGCACCCTCAGTACACATCTACAATACATAGTAACTACACACCTAGTACACAGATAGATTACATAGTAACTGCTCACCCCAGTACACAGATAGAATACATAGTAACTACTCCCCCAGTACACAGATAGAATACATAGTAACTACACCCCCAGTACACAGATAGAAAACATAGTAACTACACCCCCAGTACACAGCTAGAATACATAGTAACTGCACCCCCAGTACACAGATAGAATACATAGTAAATACACCCCAAGTACACAGATAGAAAACATAGTAACTACACCCCTAGTACACTGCTAGAATACATAGTAACTACACCCCTAGTACACTGCTAGAATACATAGTAACTACACCCCCAGTACACTGCTAGAATACATAGTAACTGCACCCCCAGTACACATATAGAATACATAGTAACTACACCCCCAGTACACAGATAGAAAACATAGTAACTATACCCCCAGTACACAGCTAGAATTCATAGTAACTGCACCCCCAGTACACAGATAGAAAACATAGTAACTACACCCCCAGTACACAGCTAGAATACATAGTAACTGCACCCCCAGTACACAGATAGAATACATAGTAACTACACCCCCAGTACACAGATAGAAAACATAGTAACTACACCCCTAGTACACAGAGAGAAAACATAGTAACTACACCCGTAGTACATCTAGAATACATAGTAACTACACCCCCAGTACACAGATAGAAAACATAGTAACTACACCCCTAGTACACTGCTAGAATACATAGTAACTACACCCCCAGTACACAGATAGAAAACATAGTAACTACACCCCTAGTACACTGCTAGAATACATAGTAACTACACCCCTAGTACACAGATAGAAAACATAGTAACTACACCCCTAGTACACTGCTAGAATACATAGTAACTACACCCCCAGTACACAGATAGAAAACATAGTAACTACACCCCTAGTACATTGCTAGAATACATAGTAACTGCACCCCTAGTACACAGATAGATAACATAGTAACTACACCCCTAGTACACTGCTAGAATACATAGTAACTACACCCCTAGTACACTGCTAGAATACATAGTAACTGCACCCCTAGTACACTGCTAGAATACATAGTAATTACACCCCTAGTACACTGCTAGAATACATAGTAACTACACCCCTAGTACACTGCTAGAATACATAGTAACTGCACCCCTAGTACACTGCTAGAATACATAGTAACTGCACCCCTAGTACACTGCTAGAATACATAATCACTGCACCCTCAGTACACATCTACAATACATAGTAACTACACACCTAGTACACAGATAGATTACATAGTAACTGCTCACCCCAGTACACAGATAGAATACATAGTAACTACTCCCCCAGTACACAGATAGAATACATAGTAACTACACCCCCAGTACACAGATAGAAAACATAGTAACTACACCCCCAGTACACAGCTAGAATACATAGTAACTGCACCCCCAGTACACAGATAGAATACATAGTAACTACACCCCAAGTACACAGAAAGAAAACATAGTAACTACACCCCCAGTACACAGCTAGAATACATAGTAACTGCACCCCCAGTACACAGATAGAATACATAGTAACTACACCCCCAGTACACAGATAGAAAACATAGTAACTACACCCCCAGTACACAGATAGAATTCATAGTAACTGCACCCCCAGTACACAGATAGAAAACATAGTAACTACACCCCCAGAACACAGCTAGAATACATAGTAACTGCACCCCCAGTACACAGATAGAATACATAGTAACTACACCCCCAGTACACAGATAGAAAACATAGTAACTACACCCCCAGTACACAGCTAGAATACATAGTAACTGCACCCCCAGTACACAGATAGAATACATAGTAACTACACTCCTAGTACACTGCTAGAATACATAGTAACTACACCCCTTGTACAATGCTAGAATACAGAGTAACTAAACCCCTAGTACACTGCTAGAATACATAGTAATTGCACCCCTAGTACACTGCTAGAATACATAGTAACTGCACCCCTAGTACACTGCTAGAATACATAGCAACTGCATCCATAGTACACTGCTAGAATACATAGTAACTGCACCCCTAGTACACTGCTAGAATACATAGTAACTGCACCCCTAGTACACTGCTAGAATACATAGTAACTACACCCCTAGTACATTGCTAGAATACATAGTAACTACACCCCTAGTACACTGCTAGAATACATAGTAACTACACCCCTAGTACACAGATAGAAAACATAGTAACTATACCCCTAGTACACTGATAGAATACATAGTAACTACACCCCCAGTACACAGATAGAAAACATAGTAACTACACCCCTAGTACACTGCTTGAATACATAGTAACTACACCCCTAGTACACTGCTAGAATACATAGTAACTACACCCCTAGTACACTGCTAGAATACATAGTAACTACACCCCCAGTACACTGCTAGAATACATAGTAACTGCACCCCCAGTACACAGATAGAAAACATAGTAACTACACCCCCAGTACACAGCTACAATACATAGTAACTGCACCCCCAGTACACATATATAATACATAGTAACTACACCCCCAGTACACAGATAGAAAACATAGTAACTACACCCCCAGTACACAGCTAGAATTCATAGTAACTGCACCCCCAGTACACAGATAGAAAACATAGTATCTACACCCCCAGTACACAGCTAGAATACATAGTAACTACTCCCCCAGTACACAGATAGAATACATAGTAACTACACCCCCAGTACACAGATAGAAATCATAGTAACTACACCCCCAGTACACAGCTAAAATACATAGTAACTGCACCCCCAGTACACAGATAGAATACATAGTAACTACACCCCAAGTACACAGAAAGAAAACATAGTAACTACACCCCCAGTACACAGCTAGAATACATAGTAACTGCACCCCCAGTACACAGATAGAATACATAGTAACTACACCCCCAGTACACAGATAGAAAACATAGTAACTTCACCCCCAGTACACAGCTAGAATTCATAGTAACTGCACCCCCAGTACACAGATAGAAAACATAGTAACTACACCCCCAGTACAAAGCTAGAATACATAGTAACTGCACCCCCAGTACACAGATAGAATACATAGTAACTACACCCCCAGTACACAGATAGAAAACATAGTAACTACACCCCCAGTACACAGCTAGAATACATAGTAAATGCACCCCCAGTACACAGATAGAATACATAGTAACTACACCCCTAGTACACTGCTAGAATACATAGTAACTACACCCCTAGCACACTGCTAGAATACAGAGTAACTAAACCCCTAGTACACTGCTAGAATACATAGTAATTGCACCCCTAGTACACTGCTAGAATACATAGTAACTGCACCCCTAGTACACTGCTAGAATACATAGTAACTGCATCCATAGTACACTGCTAGAATACATAGTAACTGCACCCCTAGTACACTGCTAGAATACATAGTAACTACACCCCTAGTACACTGCTAGAATACATAGTAACTACACCCCTAGTACACTGCTAGAATACATAGTAACTGCACCCCCAGTACACTGCTAGAATACATAGTAACTACACCCCCAGTACACATATAGAAAACATAGTAACTACACCCCTAGTACACTGCTAGAATACATAGTAACTGCACCCCTAGTACACTGCTAGAATACATAGTAACTACACCCCTAGTACACTGCTAGAATACATAGTAACTACACCCCTAGTACACTGCTAGAATACATAGTAACTGCACCCCTAGTACACTGCTAGAATACATAGTAACTGCACCCCTAGTATACAAATAGAAAACATAGTAACTACACCCCTAGTACACTGCTAGAATACATAGTAACTACACCCCTAGTACACTGCTAGAATACATAGTAACTGCACCCCTAGTACACTGCTAGAATACATAGTAATTACACCCCTAGTACACTGCTAGAATACATAGTAACTACACCCCTAGTACAATGCTAGAATACATAGTAACTGCACCCCTAGTACACTGCTAGAATACATAGTAACTGCACCCCCAGTACACAGATATAATACATAGTAACTACACCCCTAGTACACTGCTAGAATACATAGTAACTACACCCCTAGTACACTGCTAGAATACATAGTAACTACACCCCTAGTACATTGCTAGAATACATAGTAACTGAACCCCTAGTACACTGCTAGAATACATAGTAACTGCACCCCTAGTACACTGCTAGAATACATAGTAACTGCACCCATAGTACACTGCTAGAATACATAGTAACTGCACCCCTAGTACACTGCTAGAATACATAGTAACTACACCCCTAGTACACTGCTAGAATACATAGTAACTACACCCCTAGTACACTGCTAGAATACATAGTAACTACACCCCTAGTACACAGATAGAAAACATAGTAACTACACCCATAGTACACTGCTAGAATACATAGTAACTACACCCCCAGTACACAGATAAAAAACATAGTAACTACACCCCTAGTACACTGCTAGAATACATAGTAACTACACCCCTAGTACACAGATAGAAAACATAGTAACTACACCCCTAGTACACTGCTAGAATACATAGTAACTACACCCCCAGTACACAGATAGAAAACATAGTAACTACACCCCCAGTACACAGCTAGAATACATAGTAACTGCACCCCCAGTACACAGATAGAATACATAGTAACTACACCCCTAGTACACTGCTAGAATACATAGTAACTACACCCCTAGTACACTGCTAGAATACATAGTAACTACACCCCTAGTACACTGCTAGAATACATAGTAACTGCACCCCTAGTACACTCCTAGAATACATAGTAACTGCACCCCTAGTACACTGCTAGAATACATAGTAACTGCACCCATAGTACACTGCTAGAATACATAGTAACTGCACCCCTAGTACACTGCTAGAATACATAGTAACTGCACCCCTAGTACACTGCTAGAATACATAGTAACTACACCCCTAGTACACTGCTAGAATACATAGTAACTACACCCCTAGTACACTGCTAGAATACATAGTAACTACACCCCTAGTACACAGATAGAAAACATAGTAACTACACCCCTAGTACACTGCTAGAATACATAGTAACTACACCCCTAGTACACAGATAGAAAACATAATAACTACACCCCTAGTACACTGCTAGAATACATAGTAACTACACCCCCAGTACACAGATAGAAAACATAGTAACTACACCCCTAGTACACTGCTAGAATACATAGTAACTACACCCCCAGTAAACAGATAGAAAACATAGTAACTACACCCCTAGTACACTGCTAGAATACATAGTAACTACACCCCTAGTACACAGATAGAAAACATAGTAACTACACCCCTAGTACACTGCTAGAATACATAGTAACTACACCCCCAGTACACAGATAGAAAACATAGTAACTATACCCCTAGTACACTGCTAGAACACATAGTAACTGCACCCCTAATACACTGCTAGAATACATAGTAACTACACCCCTAGTACACTGCTAGAATACATAGTAACTGCACCCCTAGTACACTGCTAGAATACATAATCACTGCACCCTCAGTACACATCTACAATACATAGTAACTACACACCTAGTACACAGATAGATTACATAGTAACTGCTCACCCCAGTACACAGATAGAATACATAGTAACTACTCCCCAGTACACAGATAGAAAACATAGTAACTACACCCCCAGTACAAGCTAGAATACATAGTAACTGCACCCCCAGTACACTGCTAGAATACATAGTAACTACACCCCCAGTACACATATAGAAAACATAGTAACTACACCCCTAGTACACTGCTAGAATACATAGTAACTGCACCCCTAGTACACTGCTAGGATACATAGTAACTACACCCCTAGTACACTGCTAGAATACATAGTAAATACACACCTAGTACACTGCTAGAATACATAGTAACTGCACCCCTAGTACACTGCTAGAATACATAGTAACTGCACCCCTAGTACACAAATAGAAAACATAGTAACTACACACCTAGTACACTGCTAGAATACATAGTAACTACACCCCTAGTACACTGCTAGAATACATAGTAACTGCACCCCTAGTACACTGCTAGAATACATAGTAATTACACCCCTAGTACACTGCTAGAATACATAGTAACTACACCCCTAGTACAATGCTAGAATACATAGTAACTGCACCCCTAGTACACTGCTAGAATACATAGTAACTGCACCCCCAGTACACATATATAATACATAGTAACTACACCCCTAGTACACTGCTAGAATACATAGTAACTACACCCCTAGTACACTGCTAGAATACATAGTAACTACACCCCTAGTACATTGCTAGAATACATAGTAACTGAACCCCTAGTACACTACTAGAATACATAGTAACTGCACCCCTAGTACACTGCTAGAATACATAGTAACTGCACCCATAGTACACTGCTAGAATACATAGTAACTGCACCCCTAGTACATTGCTAGAATACATAGTAACTACACCCCTAGTACACTGCTAGAATACATAGTAACTACACCCCTAGTACACTGCTAGAATACATAGTAACTAAACCCCTAGTACACAGATAGAAAACATAGTAACTAAACCCATAGTACACTGCTAGAATAAAGAGTAACTACACCCCCAGTACACAGATAGAAAACATAGTAACTACACCCCTAGTGCACTGCTAGAATACATAGTAACTACACCCCTAGTACACAGATAGAAAACATAGTAACTACACCCCTAGTACACTGCTAGAATACATAGTAACTACACCCCCAGTACACAGATAGAAAACATAGTAACTACACACCTAGTACACTACTAGAATACATAGTAACTACACCCCCAGTACACAGATAGAAAACATAGTAACTACACCCCTAGTACACTGCTAGAATACATAGTAACTACACCCCTAGTACACAGATAGAAAATATAGTAACTACACCCCTAGTACACTGCTAGAATACATAGTAACTACACCCCCAGTACACAGATAGAAAACAGAGTAACTACACCCCTAGTACACTGCTAGAATACATAGTAACTACACCCCTAGTACACTGCTAGAATACATAGTAACTACACCCCTAGTACACTGCTAGAGTACAAAGTAATTACACCCCTAGTACACTGCTAGAATACATAGTAACTGCACCCCTAATACACTGCTAGAATACATAGTAACTACACCCCTAGTACACAGATAGAAAACATAGTAACTACACCCCTAGTACACTGCTAGAATACATAGTAACTACACCCCCAGTACACATATAGAAAACATAGTAACTGCACCCCTACTACACAGATAGAAAACATAGTAACTACACCCCTAGTACACTGCTAGAATACATAGTAACTACACCCCTAATACACTGCTAGAATACATAGTAACTGCACCCCTAGTACACTGCTAGAATACATAGTAATTACACCCCTAGTACACTGCTAGAATACATAGTAACTACACCCCTAGTACACTGCTAGAATACATAGTAACTGCACCCCTAGTACACTGCTAGAATACATAGTAACTGCACCCCTAGTACACTGATAGAAAACATAGTAACTACACCCCCAGTACACAGCTAGAATATAGTAACTGCACCCCCAGTACACAGATAGAATACATAGTAACTACACCCCCAGTACACAGATAGAAAACATAGTAACTACACCCCGAGTACACAGCTAGAATTCATAGTAACTGCACCCCCAGTACACAGATAGAAAACATAGTAACTACACCCCCAGTACACAGCTAGAATACATAGTAACTGCACCCCCAGTACATTGCTAGAATACATAGTAACTGAACCCCTAGTACACTGCTAGAATACATAGTAACTGCACCCCTAGTACACTGCTAGAATACATAGTAACTGCACCCATAGTACACTGCTAGAATACATAGTAACTGCACCCCTAGTACACTGCTAGAATACATAGTAACTACACCCCTAGTACACTGCTAGAATACATAGTAACTACACCCCTAGTACACTGCTAGAATACATAGTAACTACACCCCTAGTACACAAATAGAAAACATAGTAACTACACCCATAGTACACTGCTAGAATACATAGTAACTACACCCCCAGTACACAGATAGAAAACATAGTAACTACACCCCTAGTACACTGCTAGAATACATAGTAACTACACCCCTAGTACACAGATAGAAAACATAGTAACTACACCCCTAGTATACTGCTAGAATACATAGTAACTACACCCCCAGTACACAGATAGAAAACATAGTAACTACACCCCCAGTACACAGATAGAAAACATAGTAACTACACCCCCAGTACACAGCTAGAATACATAGTAACTGCACCCCCAGTACACAGATAGAATACATAGTAACTACACCCCTAGTACACTGCTAGAATACATAGTAACTACACCCCTAGTACACTGCTAGAATACATATTAACTACACCCCTAGTACACTGCTAGAATACATAGTAACTACACCCCTAGTACACAGATAGAAAACATAGTAACTACACCCATAGTACACTGCTAGAATACATAGTAACTACACCCCCAGTACACAGATAGAAAACATAGTAACTACACCCCTAGTACACTGCTAGAATACATAGTAACTACACCCCTAGTACACAGATAGAAAACATAGTAACTACACCCCTAGTACACTGCTAGAATACATAGTAACTACACCCCCAGTACACAGATAGAAAACATAGTAACTACACCCCTAGTACACTGCTAGAATACATAGTAACTACACCCCCAGTACACAGATAGAAAACATAGTAACTACACCCCTAGTACACTGCTAGAATACATAGTAACTACACCCCTAGTATACAGATAGAAAATATAGTAACTACACCCCTAGTACACTGCTAGAATACATAGTAACTACACCCCCAGTACACAGATAGAAAACATAGTAACTACACCCCTAGTACACTGCTAGAATACATAGTAACTACACCCCCAGTACACAGATAGAAAACATAGTAACTACACCCCTAGTACACTGCTAGAATACATAGTAACTACACCCCTAGTACACAGATAGAAAACATAGTAACTACACCCCTAGTACACTGCTAGAATACATAGTAACTACACCCCCAGTACACAGATAGAAAACATAGTAACTATACCCCTAGTACACTGCTAGAATACATAGTAACTGCACCCCTAATACACTGCTAGAATACATAGTAACTACACCCCTAGTACACTGCTAGAATACATAGTAACTGCACCCCTAGTACACTGCTAGAATACATAATAACTGCACCCTCAGTACACATCTACAATACATAGTAACTACACACCTATTACACAGATAGATTACATAGTAACTGCTCACCCCAGTACACAGATAGAATACATAGTAACTACTCCCCCAGTACACAGATAGAAAACATAGTAACTACACCCCCAGTACAAGCTAGAATACATAGTAACTGCACCCCCAGTACACTGCTAGAATACATAGTAACTACACCCCCAGTACACATATAGAAAACATAGTAACTACACCCCTAGTACACTGCTAGAATACATAGTAACTGCACCCCTAGTACACTGCTAGAAAACATAGTAACTACACCCCTAGTACACTGCTAGAATACATAGTAACTACACCCCTAGTACACTGCTAGAATACATAGTAACTGCACCCCTAGTACACTGCTAGAATACATAGTAACTGCACCCCTAGTACACAAATAGAAAACATAGTAACTACACCCCTAGTACACTGCTAGAATACATAGTAACTACACCCCTAGTACACTGCTAGAATACATAGTAACTGCACCCCTAGTACACTGCTAGAATACATAGTAATTACACCCCTAGTACACTGCTAGAATACATAGTAACTACACCCCTAGTACAATGCTAGAATACATAGTAACTGCACCCCTAGTACACTGCTAGAATACATAGTAACTGAACCCCCAGTACACAGATATAATACATAGTAACTACACCCCTAGTACACTGCTAGAATACATAGTAACTACACCCCTAGTACACTGCTAGAATACATAGTAACTACACCCCTAGTACATTGCTAGAATACATAGTAACTGAACCCCTAGTACACTGCTAGAATACATAGTAACTGCACCCCTAGTACACTGCTAGAATACATAGTAACTGCACCCATAGTACACTGCTAGAATACATAGTAACTGCACCCCTAGTACACTGCTAGAATACATAGTAACTACACCCCTAGTACACTGCTAGAATACATAGTAACTACACCCCTAGTACACTGCTAGAATACATAGTAACTACACCCCCAGTACAAGCTAGAATACATAGTAACTGCACCCCCAGTACACTGCTAGAATACATAGTAACTACACCCCCAGTACACATATAGAAAACATAGTAACTGCACCCCTAGTACACTGCTAGAATACATAGTAACTGCACCCCTAGTACACTGCTAGAATACATAGTAACTACACCCCTAGTACACTGCTAGAATACATAGTAACTACACCCCTAGTACACTGCTAGAATACATAGTAACTGCACCCCTAGTACACTGCTAGAATACATAGTAACTGCACCCCTAGTACACAAATAGAAAACATAGTAACTACACCCCTAGTACACTGCTAGAATACATAGTAACTACACCCCTAGTACACTGCTAGAATACATAGTAACTGCACCCCTAGTACACTGCTAGAATACATAGTAATTACACCCCTAGTACACTGCTAGAATACATAGTAACTACACCCCTAGTACAATGCTAGAATACATAGTAACTGCACCCCTAGTACACTGCTAGAATACATAGTAACTGCACCCCCAGTACACAGATATAATACATAGTAACTACACCCCTAGTACACTGCTAGAATACATAGTAACTACACCCCTAGTACACTGCTAGAATACATAGTAACTACACCCCTAGTACATTGCTAGAATACATAGTAACTGAACCCCTAGTACACTGCTAGAATACATAGTAACTGCACCCCTAGTACACTGCTAGAATACATAGTAACTGCACCCATAGTACACTGCTAGAATACATAGTAACTGCACCCCTAGTACATTGCTAGAATACATAGTAACTACACCCCTAGTACATTGCTAGAATACATAGTAACTACACCCCTAGTACACTGCTAGAATACATAGTAACTAAACCCCTAGTACACAGATAGAAAACATAGTAACTACACCCCTAGTACACTGCTAGAATACATAGTAACTACACCCCTAGTACACAGATAGAAAACATAGTAACTACACCCCTAGTACACTGCTAGAATACATAGTAACTACACCCCCAGTACACAGATAGAAAACATAGTAACTACACCCCTAGTACACTGCTAGAATACATAGTAACTACACCCCCAGTACACAGATAGAAAACATAGTAACTACACCCCTAGTACACTGCTAGAATACATAGTAACTACACCCCTAGTATACAGATAGAAAATATAGTAACTACACCCCTAGTACACTGCTAGAATACATAGTAACTACACCCCCAGTACACAGATAGAAAACATAGTAACTACACCCCTAGTACACTGCTAGAATACATAGTAACTACACCCCCAGTACACAGATAGAAAACATAGTAACTACACCCCTAGTACACTGCTAGAATACATAGTAACTACACCCCTAGTACACAGATAGAAAACATAGTAACTACACCCCTAGTACACTGCTAGAATACATAGTAACTACACCCCCAGTACACAGATAGAAAACATAGTAACTATACCCCTAGTACACTGCTAGAATACATAGTAACTGCACCCCTAATACACTGCTAGAATACATAGTAACTACACCCCTAGTACACTGCTAGAATACATAGTAACTGCACCCCTAGTACACTGCTAGAATACATAATAACTGCACCCTCAGTACACATCTACAATACATAGTAACTACACACCTAGTACACAGATAGATTACATAGTAACTGCTCACCCCAGTACACAGATAGAATACATAGTAACTACTCCCCCAGTACACAGATAGAAAACATAGTAACTACACCCCCAGTACAAGCTAGAATACATAGTAACTGCACCCCCAGTACACTGCTAGAATACATAGTAACTACACCCCCAGTACACATATAGAAAACATAGTAACTACACCCCTAGTACACTGCTAGAATACATAGTAACTGCACCCCTAGAACACTGCTAGAAAACATAGTAACTACACCCCTAGTACACTGCTAGAATACATAGTAACTACACCCCTAGTACACTGCTAGAATACATAGTAACTGCACCCCTAGTACACTGCTAGAATACATAGTAACTGCACCCCTAGTACACAAATAGAAAACATAGTAACTACACCCCTAGTACACTGCTAGAATACATAGTAACTACACCCCTAGTACACTGCTAGAATACATAGTAACTGCACCCCTAGTACACTGCTAGAATACATAGTAATTACACCCCTAGTACACTGCTAGAATACATAGTAACTACACCCCTAGTACAATGCTAGAATACATAGTAACTGCACCCCTAGTACACTGCTAGAATACATAATAACTGAACCCCCAGTACACAGATATAATACATAGTAACTACACCCCTAGTACACTGCTAGAATACATAGTAACTACACCCCTAGTACACTGCTAGAATACATAGTAACTACACCCCTAGTACATTGCTAGAATACATAGTAACTGAACCCCTAGTACACTGCTAGAATACATAGTAACTGCACCCCTAGTACACTGCTAGAATACATAGTAACTGCACCCATAGTACACTGCTAGAATACATAGTATCTGCACCCCTAGTACACTGCTAGAATACATAGTAACTACACCCCTAGTACACTGCTAGAATACATAGTAACTACACCCCTAGTACACTGCTAGAATAAATAGTAACTACACCCCCAGTACAAGCTAGAATACATAGTAACTGCACCCCCAGTACACTGCTAGAATACATAGTAACTACACCCCCAGTACACATATAGAAAACATAGTAACTACACCCCTAGTACACTGCTAGAATACATAGTAACTGCACCCCTAGTACACTGCTAGAATACATAGTAACTACACCCCTAGTACACTGCTAGAATACATAGTAACTACACCCCTAGTACACTTCTAGAATACATAGTAACTGCACCCCTAGTACACTGCTAGAATACATAGTAACTGCACCCCTAGTACACAAATAGAAAACATAGTAACTACACCCCTAGTACACTGCTAGAATACATAGTAACTACACCCCTAGTACACTGCTAGAATACATAGTAACTGCACCCCTAGTACACTGCTAGAATACATAGTAATTACACCCCTAGTACACTGCTAGAATACATAGTAACTACACCCCTAGTACAATGCTAGAATACATAGTAACTGCACCCCTAGTACACTGCTAGAATACATAGTAACTGCACCCCCAGTACACAGATATAATACATAGTAACTACACCCCTAGTACACTGCTAGAATACATAGTAACTACACCCCTAGTACACTGCTAGAATACATAGTAACTACACCCCTAGTACATTGCTAGAATACATAGTAACTGAACCCCTAGTACACTGCTAGAATACATAGTAACTGCACCCCTAGTACACTGCTAGAATACATAGTAACTGCACCCATAGTACACTGCTAGAATACATAGTAACTGCACCCCTAGTACATTGCTAGAATACATAGTAACTACACCCCTAGTACACTGCTAGAATACATAGTAACTACACCCCTAGTACACTGCTAGAATACATAGTAACTAAACCCCTAGTACACAGATAGAAAACATAGTAACTACACCCATAGTACACTGCTAGAATACATAGTAACTACACCCCCAGAACACAGATAGAAAACATAGTAACTACACCCCTAGTACACTGCTAGAATACATAGTAACTACACCCCTAGTACACAGATAGAAAACATAGTAACTACACCCCTAGTACACTGCTAGAATACATAGTAACTACACCCCCAGTACACAGATAGAAAACATAGTAACTACACCCCTAGTACACTACTAGAATACATAGTAACTACACCCCCAGTACACAGATAGAAAACATAGTAACTACACCCCTAGTACACTGCTAGAATACATAGTAACTACACCCCTAGTACACAGATAGAAAATATAGTAACTACACCCCTAGTACACTGCTAGAATACATAGTAACTACACCCCCAGTACACAGATAGAAAACAGAGTAACTACACCCCTAGTACAGTGCTAGAATACATAGTAACTACACCCCTAGTACACTGCTAGAATACATAGTAACTACACCCCTAGTACACTGGTAGAGTAAAAAGTAATTACACCCCTAGTACACTGCTAGAATACATAGTAACTGCACCCCTAGTACACTGCTAGAATACATAGTAACTGCACCCCTAGTACACAAATAGAAAACATAGTAACTACACCCCTAGTACACTGCTAGAATACATAGTAACTACACCCCTAGTACACTGCTAGAATACATAGTAACTGCACCCCTAGTACACTGCTAGAATACATAGTAATTACACCCCTAGTACACTGCTAGAATACATAGTAACTACACCCCTAGTACAATGCTAGAATACATAGTAACTGCACCCCTAGTACACTGCTAGAATACATAGTAACTGCACCCCCAGTACACAGATATAATACATAGTAACTACACCCCTAGTACACTGCTAGAATACATAGTAACTACACCCCTAGTACACTGCTAGAATACATAGTAACTACACCCCTAGTACATTGCTAGAATACATAGTAACTGAACACCTAGTACACTGCTAGAATACATAGTAACTGCACCCCTAGTACACTGCTAGAATACATAGTAACTGCACCCATAGTACACTGCTAGAATACATAGTAACTGCACCCCTAGTACATTGCTAGAATACATAGTAACTACACCCCTAGTACACTGCTAGAATACATAGTAACTACAACCCTAGTACACTGCTAGAATACATAGTAACTAAACCCCTAGTACACAGATAGAAAACATAGTAACTACACCCATAGTACACTGCTAGAATACATTGTAACTACACCCCCAGTACACAGATAGAAAACATAGTAACTACACCCCTAGTACACTGCTAGAATACATAGTAACTACACCCCTAGTACACAGATAGAAAACATAGTAACTACACCCCTAGTACACTGCTAGAATACATAGTAACTACACCCCCAGTACACAGATAGAAAACATAGTAACTACACCCCTAGTACACTACTAGAATACATAGTAACTACACCCCCAGTACACAGATAGAAAACATAGTAACTACACCCCTAGTACACTGCTAGAATACATAGTAACTACACCCCTAGTACACAGATAGAAAATATAGTAACTACACCCCTAGTACACTGCTAGAATACATAGTAACTACACCCCCAGTACACAGATAGAAAACAGAGTAACTACACCCCTAGTACACTACTAGAATACATAGTAACTACACCCCCAGTACACAGATAGAAAACATAGTAACTACACCCCTAGTACACTGCTAGAATACATAGTAACTACACCCCTAGTACACAGATAGAAAATATAGTAACTACACCCCTAGTACACTGCTAGAATACATAGTAACTACACCCCTAGTACACTGCTAGAGTAAAAAGTAATTACACCCCTAGTACACTGCTAGAATACATAGTAACTGCACCCCTAACACACTGCTAGAATACATAGTAACTACACCCCTAGTACACTGCTAGAATACATAGTAACTACACCCCTAGTACACTGCTAGAGTAAAAAGTAATTACACCCCTAGTACACTGCTAGAATACATAGTAACTGCACCCCTAACACACTGCTAGAATACATAGTAACTACACCCCTAGTACACAGATAGAAAACATAGTAACTACACCCCTAGTACACTGCTAGAATACATAGTAACTACACCCCCAGTACACAGATAGAAAACATAGTAACTGCACCCCTACTACACAGATAGAAAACATAGTAACTACACCCCTAGTACACTGCTAGAATACATAGTAACTACACCCCTAATACACTGCTAGAATACATAGTAACTGCACCCCTAGTACACTGCTAGAATACATAGTAATTACACCCCTAGTACACTGCTAGAATACATAGTAACTACACCCCTAGTACACTGCTAGAATACATAGTAACTGCACCCCTAGTACACTGCTAGAATACATAGTAACTGCACCCCTAGTACACTGATAGAAAACATAGTAACTACACCCCCAGTACACAGCTAGAATACATAGTAACTGCACCCCCAGTACACAGATAGAATACAGAGTAACTACACCCCCAGTACACAGATAGAAAACATAGTAACTACACCCCCAGTACACAGCTAGAATTCATAGTAACTGCACCCCCAGTACACAGATAGAAAACATAGTAACTACACCCCCAGTACACAGCTAGAATACATAGTAACTGCACCCCCAGTACATTGTTAGAATACATAGTAACTGAACCCCTAGTACACTGCTAGAATACATAGTAACTGCACCCCTAGTACACTGCTAGAATACATAGTAACTGCACCCATAGTACACTGCTAGAATACATAGTAACTGCACCCCTAGTACACTGCTAGAATACATAGTAACTACACCCCTAGTACACTGCTAGAATACATAGTAACTACACCCCTAGTACACTGCTAGAATACATAGTAACTACACCCCTAGTACACAGATAGAAAACATAGTAACTACACCCATAGTACACTGCTAGAATACATAGTAACTACACCCCCAGTACACAGATAGAAAACATAGTAACTACACCCCTAGTACACTGCTAGAATACATAGTAACTACACCCCTAGTACACAGATAGAAAACATAGTAACTACACCCCTAGTACACTGCTAGAATACATAGTAACTACACCCCCAGTACACAGATAGAAAACATAGTAACTACACCCCCAGTACACAAATAGAAAACATAGTAACTACACCCCCAGTACACAGCTAGAATACATAGTAACTGCACCCCCAGTACACAGATAGAATACATAGTAACTACACCCCTAGTACACTGCTAGAATACATAGTAACTACACCCCTAGTACACTGCTAGAATACATATTAACTACACCCCTAGTACACTGCTAGAATACATAGTAACTACACCCCTAGTACACAGATAGAAAACATAGTAACTACACCCATAGTACACTGCTAGAATACATAGTAACAACACCCCCAGTACACAGATAGAAAACATAGTAACTACACCCCTAGTACACTGCTAGAATACATAGTAACTACACCCCTAGTACACAGATAGAAAACATAGTAACTACACCCCTAGTACACTGCTAGAATACATAGTAACTACACCCCCAGTACACAGATAGAAAACATAGTAACTACACCCCTAGTACACTGCTAGAATACATAGTAACTACACCCCCAGTACACAGATAGAAAACATAGTAACTACACCCCTAGTACACTGCTAGAATACATAGTAACTACACCCCTAGTACACATATAGAAAACATAGTAACTACACCCCTAGTACACTGCTAGAATACATAGTAACTACACCCCCAGTACACAGATAGAAAACATAGTAACTACACCCCCAGTACACAAATAGAAAACATAGTAACTACACCCCCAGTACACAGCTAGAATACATAGTAACTGCACCCCCAGTACACAGATAGAATACATAGTAACTACACCCCTAGTACACTGCTAGAATACATAGTAACTACACCCCTAGTACACTGCTAGAATACATATTAACTACACCCCTAGTACACTGCTAGAATACATAGTAACTACACCCCTAGTACACAGATAGAAAACATAGTAACTACACCCATAGTACACTGCTAGAATACATAGTAACAACACCCCCAGTACACAGATAGAAAACATAGTAACTACACCCCTAGTACACTGCTAGAATACATAGTAACTACACCCCTAGTACACAGATAGAAAACATAGTAACTACACCCCTAGTACACTGCTAGAATACATAGTAACTACACCCCCAGTACACAGATAGAAAACATAGTAACTACACCCCTAGTACACTGCTAGAATACATAGTAACTACACCCCCAGTACACAGATAGAAAACATAGTAACTACACCCCTAGTACACTGCTAGAATACATAGTAACTACACCCCTAGTATACAGATAGAAAATATAGTAACTACACCCCTAGTACACTGCTAGAATACATAGTAACTACACCCCCAGTACACAGATAGAAAACATAGTAACTACACCCCTAGTACACTGCTAGAATACATAGTAACTACACCCCCAGTACACAGATAGAAAACATAGTAACTACACCCCTAGTACACTGCTAGAATACATAGTAACTACACCCCTAGTACACAGATAGAAAACATAGTAACTACACCCCTAGTACACTGCTAGAATTCATAGTAACTACACTCCCAGTACACAGATAGAAAACATAGTAACTATACCCCTAGTACACTGCTAGAATACATAGTAACTGCACCCCTAATACACTGCTAGAATACATAGTAACTACGCCCCTAGTACACTGCTAGAATACATAGTAACTGCACACCTAGTACACTGCTAGAATACATAATCACTGCACCCTCAGTACACATCTACAATACATAGTAACTACACACCTAGTACACAGATAGATTACATAGTAACTGCTCACCCCAGTACACAGATAGAATACATAGTAACTACTCCCCCAGTACACAGATAGAAAACATAGTAACTACACCCCCAGTACAAGCTAGAATACATAGTAACTGCACCCCCAGTACACTGCTAGAATACATAGTAACTACACCCCCAGTACACATATAGAAAACATAGTAACTACACCCCTAGTACACTGCTAGAATACATAGTAACTGCACCCCTAGTACACTGCTAGAATACATAGTAACTACACCCCTAGTACACTGCTAGAATACATAGTAACTACACCCCTAGTACACTGCTAGAATACATAGTAACTGCACCCCTAGTACACTGCTAGAATACATTGTAACTGCACCCCTAGTACACAAATAGAAAACATAGTAACTACACCCCTAGTACACTGCTAGAATACATAGTAACTACACCCCTAGTACACTGCTAGAATACATAGTAACTGCACCCCTAGTACACTGCTAGAATACATAGTAATTACACCTCTAGTACACTGCTAGAATACATAGTAACTACACCCCTAGTACAATGCTAGAATACATAGTAACTGCACCCCTAGTACACTGCTAGAATATATAGTAACTGCACCCCCAGTACACAGATATAATACATAGTAACTACACCCCTAGTACACTGCTAGAATACATAGTAACTACACCCCTAGTACACTGCTAGAATACATAGTAACTACACCCCTAGTACATTGCTAGAATACATAGTAACTGAACCCCTAGTACACTGCTAGAATACATAGTAACTGCACCCCTAGTACACTGCTAGAATACATAGTAACTGCACCCATAGTACACTGCTAGAATACATAGTAACTGCACCCCTAGTACACTGCTAGAATACATAGTAACTACACCCCTAGTACACTGCTAGAATACATAGTAACTACACCCCTAGTACACAGATAGAAAACATAGTAACTACACCCATAGTACACTGCTAGAATACATAGTAACTACACCCCCAGTACACAGATAGAAAACATAGTAACTACACCCCTAGTACACTGCTAGAATACTTAGTAACTACACCCCTAGTACACAGATAGAAAACATAGTAACTACACCCCTAGTACACTGCTAGAATACATAGTAACTACACCCCCAGTACACAGATAGAAAACATAGTAACTACACCCCTAGTACACTGCTAGAATACATAGTAACTACACCCCCAGTACACAGATAGAAAACATAGTAACTACACCCCTAGTACACTGCTAGAATACATAGTAACTACACCCCTAGTACACAGATAGAAAATATAGTAACTACACCCCTAGTACACTGCTAGAATACATAGTAACTACACCCCCAGTACACAGATAGAAAACAGAGTAACTACACCCCTAGTGCACTGCTAGAATACATAGTAACTACACCCCTAGTACACTGCTAGAATACATAGTAACTACACCCCTAGTACACTGCTAGAGTACAAAGTAATTACACCCCTAGTACACTGCTAGAATACATAGTAACTGCACCCCTAATACACTGCTAGAATACATAGTAACTACACCCCTAGTACACAGATAGAAAACATAGTAACTACACCCCTAGTACACTGCTAGAATACATAGTAACTACACCCCCAGTACACAGATAGAAAACATAGTAACTGCACCCCTAGTACACAGATAGAAAACATAGTAACTACACCCCTAGTACACTGCTAGAATACATAGTAACTACACCCCTAATACACTGCTAGAATACATAGTAACTGCACCCCTAGTACACTGCTAGAATACATAGTAATTACACCCCTAGTACACTGCTAGAATACATAGTAACTACACCCCTAATACACTGCTAGAATACATAGTAACTGCACCCCTAGTACACTGCTAGAATACATAGTAACTGCACCCCTAGTACACTGCTAGAATACATAATTACTGCACCCTCAGTACACATCTACAATACATAGTAACTATACACCTAGTACACAGATAGATTACATAGTAACTACACCCCCAGTACACAGATAGAAAACATAGTAACTACACCCCCAGTACACAGCTAGAATACATAGTAACTGCACCCCCAGTACACAGATAGAATACATAGTAACTACACCCCAAGTACACAGATAGAAAACATAGTAACTACACCCCTAGTACACTGCTAGAATACATAGTAACTACACCCCTAGTACACTGCTAGAATACATAGTAACTACACCCCCAGTACCCTGCTAGAATACATAGTAACTGCACCCCCAGTACACTGATAGAAAACATAGTAACTACACCCCCAGTACACAGCTAGAATACATAGTAACTGCACCCCCAGTACACAGATAGAATACATAGTAACTACACCCCCAGTACACAGATAGAAAACATAGTAACTACACCCCAGTACACAGCTAGAATTCATAGTAACTGCACCCCCAGTACACAGATAGAAAACATAGTAACTACACCCCCAGTACACAGCTAGAATACATAGTAACTGCACCCCCAGTACACAGATAGAATACATAGTAACTACACCCCTAGTACACTGCTAGAATACATAGTAACTGCACCCCTAGTACACTGCTAGAATACATAGTAACTGCACCCCTAGTACACTGCTAGAATACATAGTAACTGCACCCCTAGTACACTGCTAGAATACATAGTAACTACACCCCTAGTACACTGCTAGAATACATAGTAACTGCACCCCTAGTACACTGCTAGAATACATAGTAACTACACCCCTAGTACACTGCTAGAATACATAGTAACTGCACCCCTAGTACACTGCTAGAATAC
The DNA here is from genome assembly GCA_963662155.1 of Lamellibrachia columna. Lineage (NCBI taxonomy): Eukaryota > Metazoa > Annelida > Polychaeta > Sabellida > Siboglinidae > Lamellibrachia > Lamellibrachia columna. Next base: position 27,871,444 of record OY759270.1, read on the forward strand.
ATAGTAACTACACCCCTAGTACACTGCAAAAATACATAGTAACTACACCCCTAGTACACTGCTAAAATACATAGTAATTACACCCCTAGTACACTGCTAGAATACATAGTAACTACACCCCTAGTACACTGCAAGAATACATAGTAACTGCACCCCTAGTACACTGCTAGAATACATAGTAACTACACCCCTAGTACACTGCAAGAATACATAGTAACTACACCCCTAGTACACTGCTAGAATACATAGTAACTACACCCCTAGTACACTGCTAGAATACATAGTAACTGCACCCCTAGTACACTGCTAGAATACATAGTAACTACACCCCTAGTACACTGCAAGAATACATAGTAACTACACCCCTAGTACACTGCTAGAATACATAGTAACTACACCCCTAGTACACTGCTAGAATACATAGTAACTACACCCCTAGTACACTGCAAGAATACATAGTAACTGCACCCCTAGTACACTGCTAGAATACATAGTAACTGCACCCCTAGTACACTGCTAGAATACATAGTAACTACACCCCTAGTACACTGCAAGAATACATAGTAACTACACCCCTAGTACACTGCTAGAATACATAGTAACTACACCCCTAGTACACTGCTAGAATACATAGTATCTACACCCCTAGTACACTGCTAGAATACATAGTAACTGCACCCCTAGTACACTGCTAGAATACATAGTAACTACACCCCTAGTACACTGCTAGAATACATAGTAACTGCACCCCTAGTACACTGCTAGAATACATAGTAACTACACCCCTAGTACACTGCAAGAATACATAGTAACTGCACCCCTAGCACACTGCTAGAATACATAGTAACTGCATCCATAGTACACTGCTAGAATACATAGTAACTACACCCCTAGTACACTGCTAGAATACATAGTAACTACACCCCTAGTACACTGCTAGAATACATAATCACTGCACCCTCAGTACACATCTACAATACATAGTCACTACACCCTTAGTACACAGCTATAATACAAAATGATCACTGTATCCCCAGTACACAGTTAGAATACATAGTTACTGCACTCCCAGTACATACGTATACCAGAGGTTGGCGATACATTTTTCCACACCTTAACCCTAACTTTATTTTCGTATGTAAAAATGTTTGTTTTGTCACATCACATTACATTTGACCTAATTAATGTTGTCCTTTGACTTAGTTAATTTGACATTTGCCATAATTAAGTTGACATTTGACTCAGGTCAATTCAGTTAAACTAACCTCCCAACTTTCTTCAATTAAATATGCATTCCAGCTGTGTATTGGGGTTGCAGTGACCATGTATTCTAGTTGTGTACTGATGGTGTAGTGACTTGAGTCTTGAGTAAGACTCAATTGTGTAAGTGCCCCTTCTTAGTGGCTTCGTTTTTTCAGAAGAATCAAAGTCGAAAACATCAACATTGCTATATTGTCCAATTGTTATGCGTTATCTGGAATAATGTGTGTTGATTAACAGCAAGATTGCCAAATAGAGAAAAAAGGAAACCATTGCATTGGAATTGTCTTATTGTAATATTGAGTGTCCAACATAAGTTATATTTGTATTCATATGTGACTATGTATATGAGTCTATGTGTATGAATATTCAAAGGTAAAAAATAATACATTACACACACAATAATAATGAAAACAATAACATACACATACTTCTCTGTAATAATATAAATATATACACATTATGATTAGTAGTTGTAATCGTGTGTTACAATGAATAACCTATTTCAAATATTTAATTTAATTATAGCACTGACCCAACACTGCCAACCTCTCCTACCAAAGAAATAACAACACAAAGTAAATTATATGACACGATCATGCGATGTATCATAAAATGCACACTGTATACTATAACACAAGAGCAACTATGTAATTATGATTAGCAAAGCCATGTACATGCTATTGATTTTACACATACTAGTAGATCACTGATGATACAATAACATTGAAGTTATATTTCAATCCCATAATTAATTGCCATGGTTTTGCTGTTAATTATTACAAACTAGTCCATGCAAATAAATATGGTTTACCTTAAATGATTATAATGAAGGGTGTCTACCAATGTAGACAAATAATGCTGTATACCACACATGACTCATGTTTGCCTTGTGGTAACATTTAAAGGCTAGTGACTGTGTTACTACATGTAGGTTATACAAAAATATGTACAAAAGCTGTTACACAAGTATGTATCAAATGTATACACAACATGATTATCTATGTGTGTCACTATTAGTACAGAAAAAATATTCTACATCAAGTGTGGCTTTAATTTGTAAATTAAATATCAATAATCTATGAAGTGCTACATCACAGCCTACACATGTATTTTCAGAATGAAAATTGAAAGAAAGGAAGAACTGCTGCATCTTGAAATTAAAGATGCAAACTGCAACTACTGCAGCAACAATGGGCTGAAAAAGCTTATCATCTCACAATTCCATAAACAGTGTGTCACTGTGACTATTCAGGGCTGATCACATAATTAGAAGCTGGTCAAGGGCACACAGTGCCTGACTGCTCATTGTCTGGGAGCTGTCATCTTCTATGATGTGCTCCAAGTGGCACATGCATTTGCAATCAAGATTATATCTTTGAAGAATCTGAATCATAAAAGTGAATTTGCTGTATGGACTATATGATATCACTCGATCATGTTTCAAATGATGTACAGTGTAAAAATGGATATCAGGTGTATGCATTCTTACAATTGCATTACATGTTGTGCTCCTGAGCTGTGTGGTCTACTTAGGGGTACATCGTGTAATGAATATGGCTACTTTTTCACAGTTATTGTTTGTTAGAGTAAAAACAAATAAAACACTGTACTAGCCATTCTAATGTAAGTTACATTATGCACATCACATTGCAATGATCTGGTGAGATAACAGGCTGAAATAATAGTATGTACTTGTATATAATATAACAGGATTGTATGTTATGCAATTGACGTCATGATTGTCAATTCAACTGTTCTAAACTCTCAAAATATAATGTGTTTATTCATATGTTTGTAGCATCATTTGTTTCTATGTGTCTTTCTGTGTGAAACTAAATAAATAGCCAGGATTTGTAATCTACTCTATTTCTTTGGTAATTAACTTTATAAGGATGTATTCCTTATATATATATATATATATATATATATATATATATATATATATATATATATATATATATATATATATAAAGACACATAGAAACAAATTGGCTGATATATATATATATATATATATATATATATATATATATATATATATATATATATATATATATATCAGCCAATGTAATTCTGAGCAACACGCTATATTAGGGGCGTAAAAATAAGATTGTCCTTGATCAGTTCAAACGAATTGTTAGTCTTCCTACAGTTAATGCTTTTCTTTTGAGGTAATAGCTTAAAAAAACAACCGCCAAATAAAACACAGCAAGGCATTATTATAAGAAACATTATTTTTGTATGTCAAGTTTGGTGGGTTTTTTTTGCATACAGTATTATTTCGAACAAACAAAAGTCAATCACTCCTACGCGAGGCATGGCCGTGAGCAATTATATGTGGCATGTAAGATTGATGATGATGGAAAGTGGATTATCGCAATTGGTGGGAGGTTGGACCCCAAAAATACAGGTGAGATGGGGAGTTGAAGCCATTGCCACACCTCATCAAGAGTGGAATTGTGTAATAGAAATCGCGGTTCAAGTGCATTTAAACTTGCCTGCATAATAGTATTATAACACACAATCAATTTATAAATCAACGCAGTCAATTAATAATAGGTCCCTTCTGTTGAAATGTTTTATTATTTGTTGCGATGCTAATGCTATGCATTGGTAAGGCTTGGTCGTGGATGCCGTTTTCGAAACACGGCAGGTGCAAGTATAATGTACAATAAAACTTGACAAAATGTTTAATTGTCACACATCTGGATGTCGTCGAGACCCAGCAATACATTTTCACGACGTCGTAAAACTCGGTAGCGGCGAAATCGCCGTTTGTATAACAGGTACGTTCTTATATAGCGTGGTATCCAGTCCTTGGACGTGTTCAAAGCGCTTTACACTTCACACCCTGGCAGACCTGTTCATTCCAACGCCATTTCGACTTCTCTGGGGAGCATTCAGCCACGTTGCAATTACTGCGCGAAGACTATTCGTTTCGATATCTACCTCTGTCTGCAGCCATTTATTCGTTTATACAGGTGAGTGAACTGCGGCAACGTGGGATGAAAGAAATTGCCAAAGCGTCGAAACAGCAGCAAGATGATTTGAACCCGGGTTCTCTCGATTGAGAGGCCGACTTTGTAACTGATACGCTACTGCGCCCCACAGGGCACAGAACTTACGAAAAAGTTACGCGACCTCTTGCGTTTTCTTAACTTTACGAAAAAAGGTAAGCCATATTTGCGAAATTCGTTTCTTAAATGTTTTGAGAATAGCACTTACGAAACAATCGTCAAGTTACGCTATTTCGTCGCCATATTTGAGAAAAACTGGAGTTACAATTTCGTACGTTGTTCGAGAATACAAGATTTAACAAGATTGTCATTCAAGGCAACGGCCCAGATGGCAAGTGGACAAGGAAGCCACCGGCACTGGGTTATCGAGAGTCCAACATTTTTAATCTATGAGTAATCCGCCCTCCTGAGATATGTGTCAACCTTGTTTTTAAATATATTCACGCTGCTAGCAGTTAAACAATCATTGATTGTCCTCTGTGAGAACGCGTACTTCGTGATATCCAATATATACTGATCCTTTACTAATGTTACATAATGTCCTGTAGTTCTATTATCTTTCATGAGTGATAAAAAAATATTTCTATCAATACAGTGTTTTCATACCCATTCAATATCTTAAAAACTTCAATTTGATCTCCGGTTAACCGCCTTGTCTCTAGGGTTGTTAAACCACATTCTTTCAGTCATTCTTCATAACTGAGGTCTCAGTTCTGGAATAATTTTAGTTGCTCTCTTCTGTATTCTTTCAAGCGTATCTACATCCTTACGATATATATTTCCAAGCTTGTGTACATTGTATACATACTTAAAATGAGGCCTAACTATTGCTTTGTACAGAGGTATAATTAGCCTTTCTCCTTGTATGTTATATTTCTACTAATCAACCCAATAATTTGATTACCCTCTGAATCTGCAATACCACGTTGCTCTGAAACTTTCATATCAGCGCTTATTGAAACTCCTAAGTCCTTTTCTTTTACAGTAGTACCCACAACAGTATCTCCCATTTTAAAGTTTACACTTAGTTCTCGTGTCCTATATGTAGGCATTTAAAGTTCCCAAAATTTAACACCATCTGCCATTTCTCAGATGGTTTGTCTCACTAATTTGTCTAGATCGTTTTATAAATGTTGTTTATCACCATAATTATTAACTATTCTAAACAAACGCAATTTTCAGTACGTTGCTTGTTATATTATCGTCCAAGTCATTGATATATATTAAGAATAATAAAGGTCCTAATACTGATCCTTGTGGTACCCCACTCAAAATTGGTTTTCAGTTTGAAACTTCCCTATCTACTACAACACGCTGTCTTCTGTCAGTCAGCCACTGATCTTTCCAGTCGATTATGCCATCCCAGCTACCATGGGCTTTTAATTTAAGTAGTAATCTTTGATGTGGCATTTTGTCAAAAGCTTTCTGAAAATCTAAGTATATAGTATATACTGGTGATCCCTCGTCTATCCATTTAGTGATTTCTTCAAAAAAACATAACATATTTGTTAAGGTTAAGCATGACCTCGCTTTTAGGAATCCATGTTGATATGGATTTAATAATGTATGCCTAACAAGGAAATCCACCATAATTTCATGGTCTTTGATTAGCCTTTCTAATAATTTCCAAATCACTGATGTTAAACTCACTGGACTGTAATCCTCTGACATATTTTTCGAACTTTGTTTAAATAATGGTACGATGTTTGCTTCTTTCCATTCAACAGGAACCACTCCCTCTTTTAATGACAAGTTGAACACTCTTGCAAATTGTATACTAATTTGTTCTCATGTTTTCATTAGTAGTCTTAGAGGAATTTCGTCCACTCCAGGTGATTTATTGTCCTTCATTGTCTTTATTTTCTTAGCTACCATTTCTGGAGTTACAATTAACTGCCCTTAAACAGTCAGATTTAACCTCCTGAAATTTAGCACCTGGAACTTGTAGTGAACTAATATCTTCTCTGGTAAACACTGAACTGAAGTATCCATTTAGGTCTTCCGCCATTAAAAAACCGTGTGATATTATAATTATATCCAGCACTGTCTTCTAGTGGTCCAACATTGTTTCGTACGTTTTGTTTACTCCTGATATATGCATAAAAGCTCTTGCTGTCACTTTATATGTTATATGCAAATTTGTGTTCATAGCTTCTTTTAGATTGTCTAATTTCATTCGTAGCTGCACTAAGTGCCTATTTGTAATTTATGTAGTCTTCATCCTTTATCGTACGTACCCTCCAAATAGTTTGCTTGTACGCTATTTTCTAATAGTTTCTTTTGACAAGTGTTTCTTTCTAGACCGTTTTCCTTGTTTTTCAAGTGAACAAATTGATCAATGATACTCTCAATTACATATTTTAGAATGTTCCAACATTCAGTTGCGGACTTTTTCCTCAGCATATTATTCCAAACTAGCTCTGCTAAGTATTTTGTCATATCTTTATATTTACATTTGCGGAAGTTTCCTCCTGTATTTTTTGTATTTGAACTTTCTGATTTTACTTTGATGTCAAAATGTATTTTTTATGATCACTGTTACCCAATGGTTAATGTATTATGACATTGTCCACTAAATCATTTTGTGAAGACACAACTAAATCTAATACATTATCTCCCCTGGTTGGTTCAAGCACGTGTTGAGTAAGGAAGCTATCCTGAATTAAAAGTAGAAACTGTTGGTCTGTACTCTCTAGAGATTTGTATTGTATGTGTCCGTCGTTGAAATATCGCATTATGATGCATTCCCTTTACTCACTTCCTTTATAGCGTTTTGTAATTTTCTGTTATCCTCTTCGTTTATGCTTGGACTTCTAACTTCTAAACTAATCCAATGGTTAATGTCGAATTTCCTGTAACTCTAGTGCACCTAACAGCTTTATCGCAATTTGCTTCCCTTTTTAATTTTATTTCGTAAGCCTGAATAGATTCTTTAATATATTAAATGACTCCCCCTCTCCTTCTTCCTATTCGATCTCTCCTAAACATTACGTATCCTGTCAGTCCTAATTCAGAATCTGATATGTCTTTGTTGGCCCTTAATTCGGTTATACTAATTCTGTGACTGTTAATATCTTCTACCATAATGTTTAATTCGTTCTTCTTCTTTGCTCCTTGCATTAAAAAACACATATTTATAACCAAGTTTAGAAATGTTTTCATTTTGTTACTGGGTTGTTTGTGTACTGGTTGCCTCTTGTCCGGTTTGAGACACCTCTAATAACCAACCCCACTGCGCTTCTATTTTCAACAATATTTGCTACTAAACATATTTTTTATGCTTCCCAAGCCACTGCCAACTGCTGCTGATAGTTCATCAGCAAATACTGCTGCCCCTTTCCACTTAGATGAAGCCCATCCCTCATGTACATATCAGCCCTGCCAACAAAACATCCCCACAAATCCACAAATCCAACTGGGCCCTGGCGGCGAGTGGTCCAAAGTCTAACAAGCGCGAAGTGACTGATGCGTCATAGCTTACGTTCTCCCGACGTTGCTTACGGAGACCGCTACGTAATATATGTAAACAAAATACGAGACGAGCGAAAATTATCGATTTGTTCAATGTGATTGATTCCTTGATCGGAAGCAGGAACCAATCAAGCGTCGACGAAATCGATCAATCGGAACAGCACTAACTAAACTCAGCATAATCGGGGATAACAGAATCAGCCGTATAGAATCATATATAAATGCTGGGACGCAATCACTCCCCATTGTCGCCGTATTCCAAATGGTGCCAGTTAAGTGAATCAGCCTCTTAATATAAAACAATCTTGCCGGAAGTGAATATCTTGAATGGAGTCCATTTTATTTCCGCTGCACACCCAACAGTCACATATCGCATCATAGCCCACCAAGGCTGCTGACTACATCATATCGACCTATTTATCTGTACGGTGTCCCAGTTGCTGTCTTAGCCAAGGATATTACGCTTTTTAACGGGTAATGACAAGCATGTCCTTAAATGAATCTGACGTTGTGTCTGGATCCGGAAACAAGACCCACCAATACAGCAAGAGGGGCAAAGTATAAATAAGTACACAACACAGCGTACTTTCATACATTGTGTAGGATATATGCCAGGGTAGAGAAGTATAACTCCTGAGGATGCCTTAATTTATCTGTTCGCATCGTGCATTCGTTGGGTTTTCGTTGATGAAGGCATGATCTGAAGACACGATCTTTAGAAACGGGGCCGCGTTGCGTGTTTGAAAATCACTCGAGCTCTGTCAATTGAGTGTCTGCGACGTTAACTCTTAAGTCTATTTCTCTTAGTACGAGTTCACCCTTCTATTATCTGAAGGCCCATTACGTGAGCCCTCTCGATCTCACGAGGTTGTAGTGGAGGAAAGAGTTTCATAAGTTCGTTAACAATATTTATGACAGTATTCCCAATTTTACTCCAATCCACAGGCTCTGAAATTCAGGAGAGTGGCAAATTGGATTTTCTGGAGCACTGCTCCAAATTTTCGTGTTCTATTTCTAGCCAGACCATGCATGAAACCGGATCTACTACACTTGTTTACACGGCATTTCGTAACAAGACATTTGGTGACACGACATTTGGTCACAAAACTTTTGAGGTTACATCATATTGTGACATAAATTTGATCACAATTGTATTAGAGTAATCATAACAAAGCAGTTTTATAAGGCTAAAAAACATGAGCGCGTGGACATATTGCATAATTTAAGTTAGTGTTCACTGCCACTATTCATTTGTAATATTTTTACTAGAGTTCACTACCTCTGTTCATATCTAAGCAACGTGAATAAGGAAATGACAGAGAACTTTTATAACAAAGACTAGCACTGCCTCTAACTAAGAACATTACATTCACTGCAAGGCAGAGAAGATGCCAATGTTTTAAGAAGGATTGATTTAATATTGTGACAATTATGTCGCATTGCGCATACTATGAATAAATGTCGTGAGCTCAACATTTAATGTCGCGTGAACAAATATAGTGTGACCAAATGTCTTTTGACCAAACATTTTAACCCCCATGAGTCCAGTTGTTGGGTGTTCTTCCTTTTCATCGATATTTTTTCGTTTGTTCATTGTCTGCTGTCAAGTAATCCAACGTGTCTTAATATTTCCCATGGACGGAGTGCCAGTGCCGATCCCTGACTCTAACCCTAATTACTCTCCAAATTAGATAAACAACATCATTATCGGCGAGGATAACCATAAAGCTAGAACAGCCATTTTGTTAACGCGTTAGCTGTTGCACGTCTGGTCGGCTGCGGAATCACTTCGATGAATGACTGGCGAGTGGACTGTATGCAGGACGACTGTTCAAATATAGCTTTTAAGCGTCGCAGTTTTTAAATGTCACGTGGCAGCATGCCGAGTAATGTAAGACCTATACGTTAAACATATGCCTCCCTCTCCCATCCAAAGCATCTACCACATGTTTATATTACCAATTTCATAACATTCGCTAGTGAAAATATGAATCCCCGGCTTACTATTTGAATGAATGCGTATAAAAAAAGATACTCCTTAGTTATGTTACGCAAAAATAGAGGAAGAATAAAATGCTTACATTCTGACAAATTGTTGAATTGGGTCCTCCGGATAAGTAGAACTTGTGTCTCGACGAGTGGTGGTTACTGTGCAGTAACGAATGAAGCCACGACACGGATGTAGCGATGTCACGATGACCTAACCACATTGATGACACACGGCTGGTCTAAATTATGATACCGGATCAAGTGTACAGTGGAATAGTGAAGTTCACGGTGTGGGTTTAGAGTTCGAGGTGTACTGTTAATTAGGTGACCACTTATCTGGTAACGTTTGATCTTACAACCTCTATGGTTATGTCATGTGACGGTCAACATTTATTCATATATGAGTCATTATACTTTTAGACCATCAATTGCTGTCCGAGGTATAGGAATGTCTCTAAAAGTTATATTTCGGAAGCTACAACAAAATAATATATTACACACTGTAAACATGTACTATATACTATAGGCGCATGCAACAAAATTTCGTCAAATATTTTTTCTTAAGGGGTCATCCATTACACCTGTCCAAACTGGCGTTCCTCATTGAAAATGCATCTGAAAGCAAATTAATTTACAAGTTATCCAAACTTAAGTGATAGGTTTCCGTTAATGTATTTTAAGATTTCTAAATAAGATATGATCTCATTTATATGTGTCCATAAATATTTTCAACACCGTTACCGACAAGTTTGTATCCACCCCATAGCTCACAAAGTAAGTAGGCTCATTCTTTCATTATGTGTGATTTCTGCAATTTGCTTATAAATCAGGTACGAAACGTACTTATTTCACCATATGTTTATTGAATATCAACACCGTTACCAACATTTGAGATGCAGTTTTTGGCCAAAATAGAAAATGTGGTGAGATACGCCACGATAACGCGTCGTGATATATATATATATATATATATATATATATATATACATATACATATATATATATATACATATACATATATATATATATATATATATATATATATATATATATATATATATATATATATATATATATATATATATATATATATATATATATATAAATATACATATACATATACATATACATATATATATATATATATAAATATATATATACATATACATATACATATACATATACATATACATATACATATATATATATATATATATATATATATATATATATATATATATATATATATATATATATATATATATATATATATATATATATATGATAATCAAACAGATCGATAACATGTTGTGGTTTTGTGAAGTTTGCAATAAAATATATTGTATGTGTATATATGTATGCATTTCTGATGTATTGCTAGGACTACTGCCTAGTCTGGCTCGACAATAGCTATATAACCATTGTTACGTAAGATAGTGTACTTTACTACGACTGTAGTGTAAACATAGAACCATATAAAATAAATGTATAATATTCACATCGTCACAACTACCCCCTCACAAGATAATACATTTATGATTAACATGAATATTACATCAAACGGAGTTCATTTCATTTCTTACAAACCGCAGCGACTTAGGAAGTCTGCAGTTGTGTTATCTGTGTCCTTAACAATGCGTACTCGATAACGGTACATCTGCCCAGCGCATGACACGATCATTACTGATATTAGTACGATTCATGAAAGCTAAAGACTGATGATGTGTCTCTAGTATGAATTATGTATCGTACAAGTAAACATGTAGCCGTTTAGTTGCCCAGAACAACCCCAAACACTCGCGTTCAATTGTTGAATAGCGAGTCTCTGCCTCACTGAGCTTTCTACTGACATTCATTACTGGCATATTCATACCATCATGTTCCTGTAATAGTACAGCCCCCAAACCTCCATCCGATGCATCCGTGCGTACGTGTGAAAATAATATGGCGTAATCAATTCAAGTAGTCCGAGACTGAAGTCGACTGAATCGAGATGATTAACGCCGACAATGCACAACGTCTTAGCAATTGTTTTACTCGATATGTTCAGGTAACGCAAGTGGATACAGATAACACATACGTTGCCGGTAAATTCCTTTGGATTGTTGATTGCAGCATCTTTCATGCAAACAGGTACGTTCTTATATAGCGCGATATCCAGTCATTGGGAATGTTCAAATCGCTTTACACTTCACCCCCTGACAAACGCCATTTTGACTTCTCTGGGAAGCATCCAGTCACGCTGCAATTGCTATGCGAAGACTATTCGTTCAGATATCCACCTTTGTATGTAGCCATGTACTCATTTATACAACCGAGTGAACTGTGGTAACGTGGGATGAACGAAATTGCCAAAGCTTCGAAACGGCAGCAAGAGGATTCGAACCCGGGTTCTCTCGGGAGGCCTGCGTTCTAACGGCTACGCTTAATGCACCCCAAAGGAAATTGTAAAGGAATTCCACTGATGACGGGATGGATACGAAACCAAAGTTAAATGTTTGCTTAGTACAATGTTTAGCGCCAATCATTTTCGTTTGATTCGGCATCAGGGTTGGGTAGGCAGGCAAATAGTGGTAGACGTCGAAAGAAAGACTATTATTGTAGCAAAATGTGTTATTGAAATCGCCAGAAACCCAATCACGATGCGCAACTTTAATGTGTGGATGTTTGGGAAAATGCCGCAGCAAATGGGATGCCGTATTGGCTTAACAGGTACGGGTACATTATGTTCAAGACTCAGTTGCGCGAAACAACCAATGGCGAATTTAAGGACGACAAGATTCGTTCGCTTTACCCTAAGTCGTGTGACATTCCACCAGAACGGAGAGCAGAAATCTTCCTCGATAAATATGACGGAGTCGTCGGCCCTCGAACCGTCAAGAACGACTGTGTCGATGCTCGGGTTGGTTGGTTGCCGCCAGTGTCGCCACTGTCTCCTGGAACGGCGATGAGAAGCGATTGGGGGCTAGGCGTGTTAGATAATGTGCCTGGTTCCATTTCAGTTAAATGATAAATATTGCGGAAAGACAGAGTCGCGATGTTTGACTGTCGTATGTTATCAAACATGGGGTCAATGATCTTCACGAGTTCTCTGCGTCTTTGTAGAAGCCGAGCACATCGAGTCGACGCTGTGGTGGTGTCACTTATTCAAGCATTTTGTCAGTATTTCCTAAACCTGTTTTCACAACCTGTCCATGAGCGATGTATGCAGCGTGAATGGATTAGAATGGAAATGAGCGTACACTTATATATATAAGTTGATTTGTGCGCGAGAGTACTAAAGTGTACTCATCTTTCGGTGGAACACTTCAATTATAACTGCATGCATGACGTCCCTGTTAAGCGAAAGCTTTTTTCAAACTTGAGAGCGAGAGCGTATCATTCGATCCATGCTTTCTGCGAATCTACTTTAGCAACGAGTTTTGAAACATTGGTGATACAATATCAGTTGAATCCCTCCGCAATTGACCACAATCGTCCGCTCCAACACTGCTGTATGTCTGAATTAGCCTAGATCGGTCCGCTGAGAAACAAACATGGCTAATGTAGCCTGCAACCCTTCGTGTGAATTAAAATGTGAGGCGTCGTGCTCTACTCAACAGACCGTGTGTAAGAGGAAGTATAAAAATAGTCATGCACTTCTTATTGAATCACAATGTTGTAACGGTAGTCGTCCCACTCTCACCACGACGAATAGTAGTTAGCGCTGCCTTGCTTGGAGGCCGGGTGGTACGCGGACACGCGTGACCACGGTGGCCATTGAAGCGTGACGATAGGCAAACGATGGCTCACTAAGGTGTCGTTCTACTCAATTAGTAGTCATAGATCCATGCTGTGGAACACGACGCACACGCACACTGTTGTTCAGTCCGTTGTTGTCAGTCTCTAGACGAAGTAGAGTAGTCACGGCCCTCCCACTTTGCGCTTGGCTTGCGTGAGCTCTTCGTACATGATGGACTTTGGCCTTGACCACGTTCCCGGTCCAGATGACCTCGGTACTACTGGCCGTAGGAGAAGGCACTATTAGTTGAGCCACCTATGTGTCCAAGGAAACTACAGCAGCGACAGTTGTATGGTATCACCCAGTGATTGAACATCACGAATGACGTGTTATATGTGACACTTGTCACAACGGTCAGAACATGTGAGCTAAAGGTATGTTTTTTTGTGGTTTTACGAAACCTTTGGTAATTGTGATTAATGTTTGCTGGTGCGTAAACTATCAAAGCATGTGACCAGACTTGCAAAGGGAAGAATATTATTTAACCACTTCGCGCATTAATGAGAAGTTAATTAAATAAGCTTAATTGTTGAAACCTGGTTAGTTGATTCACCAAGACCCAAAGAAGGGTTAGTTGAGCAGCGGCTAAGGAAGGAACACAAGTGTTCTTTACCCCAAAATACATCATGGAATTAATTTGTCCTAGCAAATTGGGACAAGGCAAAATATTAGCAAATAGTTACACTTGTTGCGATTGGCCTCTAAGTCTACATTAATTGTGTCGACTTATAAATTAATCATGTAGACTTGTCAGAGACGTGTTGTTCCGATTAGGTAGATGTGTCGGCTGAGTTGTTATGATATGTATGTACCCTCGGCTGTAGCTTAACTTACCCCACACCAAGTGTTAGTTGAGCCAGCTTACCAACCCTATTTGAATCAACTATATATAATTATCTATGCATGCTAGATATATTATCCTGGCATATAGTTATCTACGAATAATCATAGTTTATGTGAGTACAAACAATTTTGACTTATGAATATGATTGGGCCCTAGATATCAAAAAGAATTAAAACATGGCTTAACTAACACCGCCTTCCTTACGGGATCACCGCAGGACCTCACGCGGCCGACCATTTGTGCCGCTGATAAAGCGTGTACATATCGGAGCTTTAGAAAAGGCACGAGACAATGCTGGCTCACGACGCTGTACATTTTGTCGCGAGCTTCATGCTTCGTCTGCTCCACAACCGCAGACGTCAAAAAGCGGCACAGGCCGAACGGAGCCTGTCCAGAGTCGTTTGCAAGTCTTTTGCCAAGCGAAGTGGTCTACAGCGTTGATCGGTGTCGGGCGTACAACCCCTACACCTCGTTCAAAATCCTACTGTAGTGCCAGGTTCAAAATACGATGACATTCATAGACAGATCCCATTCTTTAAAAATATTTGTTATTAAGACAAGTGAAACTATGAAACATAATTTATGATAAAGCAATCATGATTTTATGATAAAGACGACAAACTTTCGACTTGGGGACGGTAGTGTTTTTGACACTAGGTTGAAAGCACTCTAGAGTATTCTGAACCTGGGTAGTAAATAGTACCTTTGTATTTCGGAGAGTGAATGTTTTTAACTTACTACTCAGGTTTACAATAACCGTTCAATGGAATGGTCGGCTCAGCGTTCGGCGTCCCAGGAGCCGCGAGATTACCCACCACATCTCACCTTTAATTATAACCACACGTCTTCATATCCGCACCTGCTTAACATATACCGGCTGAAGTTGCCCATGTTGATCTGAATTTCAGGTCTAACCTTTTTAACATTGCTAACACTCCTGAAGATACATTTGTACCTGGCTTCGGCCAATATGTTAACCCATTAGATAAAATCGCTTTCATCTCCTCTTGCATGTTGAAAGAGCTACAAAATACCTCAACTAAAAATGTAACATAGTAGAAGCACTTCATGCAGACATTCGAAACGACCTTTTCTCACGGCAACTGCGGAAAACTTATTGAGTTTCACAACTCAAGCCAATGTAACTGGTGGCTAGACTACGTGTGTTGTGTGGCTATCTCTGTCTGTACCCACGAACGCAGCTGAGTGATCTGAGGCAACGTGGACGTCTAACCATTGTGCTGCTGCGCCCCAAATCAGAGATATTGTAAACAGGCCAGATCTACATATATGGCGTTGTCTAGAAACTAGGGTTATTGATACTATAATTTTAACATGATCATTATTTTCACGCTGTTATAAACAATTACGATAGCCAATTCTCTCTAACCGTTTCTGTAGCTCATGACACAAGACAAGCAATTACTTTTCAAAGTGTAGTTGAGCTAGTTCCTGCTGAAGTTTCGCTATGTTTACCTGGACAAAATTGTAAACAGGAATAGCGAGTCAACAGTCCACATACCACTGAGGCTACCTGATCGTGCTCTTCAGTTTCTATAAAGACGACCTCATCTATCAGGTAGTTTAGGTAGTAAAGTAGTGAATGACGTGTGTACGTGAACAGTTATATAATACAACATATGTGTGATTTTTGCGAAAAATGCCACGTACGTCAGTCGGATAATGACAGCTGAAATCAAGAAGTTGGATAAGCTTTCGTGTGTCTAAAGTTCAAAGAAACGTTATATAATGGTCGTTATTGAAGGTTTCAATCATGCAATTCAACAACAGGCCATTTAGTTATTCAGCGACGAGTTATCATGGGAAGCACAAATGAGGCGTCCGGCATGGTTAATGTACTCGATCGCATTGGTATATTCGATTCACGCCCTTTCGTCTACTGTGGTTTTATGGCTTATTCTGAGACAGATTCCCAATTCGTCTACTGCTCAATTAATGGCTTTTCCTACTTTGCCTACTCTTAGTAAACTTGGTGTGCCGGCTATACGTGCAGCTGTACATGGCTTAGCTGCAACATGATCAAACGTTAATTGGATGTGACTTCTTTTAGTAATTCTGTTTTTCTTGAATTAAATAGCAATTAAAAGTCTTGACTAAGAATTAATTCAAGAAAAACTCTGATTTCTGCAAAGCATATTTTACATTTACCCTTTTTTTTTTTAAATACTTGTAATTAGGGAACGTGAGATACAACTTGTGTGGTCAGTGTTTATTTCACATGCTAGCCTGCTTCGTGACTCATAATTTGTTTAGTCCATATTATATATATATATATATAGAGAGAGAGAGAGAGAGAGAGAGAGAGAGAGAGAGAGGGAGGGAGAGGGAGAGGGAGAGGGAGAGGGAGAGGGAGAGGGAGAGGGAGAGGGGAGGGGGAGGGGGAGGGGAGGGGAGGGGGGAGGGGTGGGGAGGGGAGGGGAGGGGGAGGGGGGAAGGGATGGAGAGGGAGAGAGAGGTTATGTGCTGGTAGTGCTACGCAGCTTTTTATACCATTGACCACTCGATTGTAATCAGCTAACTGCGCGATAATACAGGCATCTATGGCACTGCTCTTCAATGGCTGTAGTATTGCATATCGAACAGGACTCAGACAGCATGTGTTGGTTTCGCGTGTTGATCTGCCATTTTGGTCTAACCTTTTGTAACATCAGTTACGCTTCTGAATATACTTTTTTTATAATTGACTGTAGCCAACAGTTTTACAGGTTTAGATAAAACGCACTGACTTCTGCTTGTGGGTTGGTATAGATACACAATACCTAAACTGGAAATTATGAAGTTGCCAACGAATACACAAGTATCTGATTAGCTTCATGTACGGCAGGCAATCGAGGCTACTTTGTCTCTCGGCAAATGCACGATACAGAACACTTATCGCGCTCCACAACTCAAATATCAATGGAGGTTTTGAAGTCAATTCAATTAAAATAAAATGTAATGTAACTATTTACAATAAGTACAAATACTAAGCAAAGCGAAATCCGTACTAATAACTCAAAGAGAAAAATATAGGAAGAACATAATGTGTAACGTTATACCACTTGTCTGGTCTACAGGGGCAATTGTACTCTGTTGGTATGTCTTAATCTTTTCGTGTTATTTCGCTATGATAAATAACACTCGTTATCTCTTTTATTTTAAGTTTATTTCAACACAACGACAAACAAAGAAAAAAATTACAGTTGAGTTAGTACATTCATATTATAAAATCTGGTCATGGTCATCTGTCTGGTCATGTAAACAGAGTCACAGAGAGTGAACAGCTTTCGTATATTCCTTGCCAATGAATTATTACATGCATTCTACATAATAACAGCAGTTTTTAACTCTACTATGTATGAGGGAGGGAGGGAGGGAGGGAGGGAGGGAGGGAGGGAGGGAGGGAGGGAGGGAGGGAGGGAGGGAGGGATGGAGACAGAGAGTTGTATAAAATAAGCTTCGCACGTTTATCAATCACAAAGCTCTGTACATAATGACACAACACTTAAACACTTTAGATTTAACCAAAGAGATATATGATTCCTCCATTTTAACTTGGCATCAATCAAGACACGTAAAATGTGTGATTACAGCTATGTTGATTGCTTCATTGTTTATCTTTAAGGAGATAGGTGTCTTCACATTACGATTTCCAAAAATCATATAATTTGTTTCTGACACATTGAGAGATAACCGGTTTACTGCAAACCACGTATGTACCTTACTCAGATATTTGTGAAACATTACAAAACAATTTCAAAGTAAAAAGTATATAACACCTGCTTATTATTGTATGACATAATAACCATTAGAATGTGTATACAAACATCTATCTCCAATAATTATGTCAAAATTTTTTGTTTTTCTGACAACACCATGATGTTATATTGATAACCATGAAATTGTGAATTTCCAAGATGTCTGACTGTAAGACATCGCCGCGTCGTGACCGGCTACAAGATCTAAAGCAATAGTACTTCCGTAACAGTTCACCGCGCTGCGCTGCATGACTCAATGGTGGTCATATTTTGCCTGCGACCGGTATTTTAAAATAGTATTTTAAAATAGTACGTTGGTCATGACTTCCCCTTTAATACGCAGCATACGAATAGATAACTGTCGACATTTTTGAACGGCCCCTTAATGTAATGTATTCGAACGCATTAATGTATTCATGTGTATACTGTCTAGCATGTACCAATGGCTTACCTGATCATTGGAGCATGTCGGGTTAAATGTTTGCTGTCGCGAAGGCTTTGTGGTCTATTTGTGTTCTACTCGTGTAACTGGGGCAGCTGGTTAAGTTAACGTCACAAACAACTTCGTTCAAGGCAAGGAAAGTGCTGTTACGAAACTAGTAACGGGATTTGTTGGTATAGTTTGGTAGACGCTAGTGGTAGCGAACACCAGACGGAAGAACGGAGTCATGAGGTGTATTGGAAGAGTTTAATGATTTCAAGGTAAGCTAAAGCGTTCGGGAAGGTGTGTATAATATCGACCAGGTCACGTAGCAAACTGCCGTGGCGGGTACATGACACCGTTCTCATTTCTCGCTAAATACGCTTAATTTAACGCATTCGAACACATTTTTCTATGGATTTGGGCGGTGATCTAATGGTAAGAACGACCGACTGTCGATCGAGTGAATGGTGGTCCGATTCCTCCTCCGCCGTTTCGAAGCTTGGGCAACTACGTTCACCCCACTTTGCCTGTGTCTTTTGGAAGAGACAACAAGAGCCGTCGGTACCTTCTACCTGGTGTCTATGCCAGGGAAGCAAAATGTCTTGTGCAGGGAAATTGAAAAAACCTGTTGTGGACTGTATATTTTGGTAGACGCTAGATGAGCAAATGTCTCCCGGAAGTCTGACAAAGAAACGCCGAGTTCGTTGTGGGACAGATTTAAGTACCGCAATCTCGGAAATTTGAAGACGTTTGCAGTGATATTTGTCAATATGCCGTAGCTTAGGTCAATGATCTCGAGACGATTTTCTCCAGAATTTGTTGTGGGACATGTTTATGTAGCAGATGTTGCCAGAACAATAGTCGCCTACTGTCCTCCATTGCGGCGTAATAAATGTGTCCACCGCGTAGATGTACTCTAGTGAATTCGAAAGTAGATTAATATAGTCCTCACTACACGGTTTCTTGAGAAACTCTCCTACATGGGGTGACAGCACAGGCAGTCGAACAGGGAAGTAGTCATCTATGTCGAACATGTCCTGTCGCGATGTGCAATACGCTGTCTCGTAGTATTCATCACGAGTTGTCTTATGCGAGAAGCTCAATAAGACTTGTGATAGACCTCTCGGTGACAATCGTGTCGGTGAATTATAATCGGCAACGAATTCTCGCAGTTTCCTCAAACATCCAGAATAATTGAATGAAAACGTGTTGATGTGATTGTTTTTGGCACTAAGACGTCGTACCCGGCGCCAGAACGGAGAGCAGAAGGCGGACTCGTGAAATACAGACCCATTGCCTTGAGCGCCGTCCAGCACAACGTTGTCAACGTTTGTGTTTTTGGTCGCCGCTAGGGGCGCCACTGTCGCGCTGAAGGAGAGGCGTTTGTTGTAGGCAAAGACCAACGAGCGAGTGTTTGACATGTTAGAAAAGGACATTTTTTGCGTAAAGAAAAAGTCTTTATGTTTGACTCTCGTGTGTCGTCGAACATAGCTGAGGTGATCTTCACAAGTTCCTCTTTGTCTTTGAAGAAGTCGAGCACCTCGAGTCGAGGCAGACGAGCGTATTCGGTCGGGATGGCGGCGTCAACTATGGCGCTGAGGGACAAACTCGCAGCTCTCTGGTGTGCGCCACGAAGTCTGTGGAGTATGACGTCAGCGGAAGTTCGCTCATTGTGAGCACACGCAGATAATCAAGCCCCATCAACACGTCTGGAACAAACGAAGTAATGTCATTGATATTTTGTTTTTACCAAGATCTAACTGGGTGACGTCATTGCTGATATAAGTCGGTACTCGCATTAAATCACGTGACGTCAGAGGAAATCCGTTCATTGCGAGCACACGCAGAGATTCAACTCCGACAAATAAATCTGGCGTAAACGAAGTAGTGTTATTGTTGTTCAGATCGAGTCTTTCCATGAACTGTAGGTGACGGAAACATTGACTTTCAAGAGTACTGATGGAATTGTCCTATGAAAACAAAACGCGCAGATATCGTACGTTCACGAAGTCATCTTGGCGAAATAATTATATTTTATTTCTTCCAAGGTTTAAATGATGCCATTGCTAATAGAAATCAGTACTCTGACTAGATCACGTGAACGAAAACCTGCCTTGACCTTTGAGACATGCTCTTCCTCGTCGCTTGGATAAGACGATATTCCGGAAGTGCGTGTCTCTTCGCCGGGACGGGTGGGACGTAAACATGGACAGATCACTCAGTACTATCAAAGTCAGTAGGGCCCGTCGTGTCTTGAAGCAGCACAATTAGGGTAATGCGGGACCGTCGTGTCTTGAAGCAGCACAATTAGGGTAATGCGTCTTCCGAAAGAAGATGGAAGTAAGATAATTGCATAGAAGCAAATCGAGATTGATATACAAGGCCAACATGTATTGAATACGAAGAGTAGAGGAAAAGGAAATGAAAAGCTGGTGTGGGTTGCGTTCGACCATAGGACAATACTATAATGCAAGTAGATGTAACACTGGACGAGAAAACTTAGTGGACTTGGAGTGAGTTATTACACGAAACAGGTTAGGATACCCGAAGGAGGAGAGGTTAAGCAAATAAATGTTCAGGAGTTTTAGACTACGAGGTTTTTGAAATATTGTTGGGGTAATAATTCATTAAAGTAATTCATTCAGTTGTCCTGTTAACAAGGTTTCGTGTATACTGAGCAATGGACACTGTGTTGTGGGAAATGAGAAGGACTGGGGAGCAAATGAAAAGGCTGGGTGGCAATGTCTACCAGATTGTATGTTAGAAAGCAATGCGTCCTAATAATACCATGGACGTAGAGAAAACGAAAAGCAATGAAATGCAAGCGAGCTATTCTACAAACTTGGTTTCTATAGAATAATAAATTGCAGGTTCGTTGGTTCTCCGTGTTCGAAACGTACTGTTGCTCAGTGAATGCAGCTCACCCTGAACGGACAGTGGCACATAATCCCTATGAATGTATGGGTTTAGTAGCAATAATAATTACGAATGTGTTACGCCAAACGTACTCGGCGAGTAACTAGACATGTGTTGTGTTGCTGCTAAGTTATATCTCATCAACGTGACCCGTGAGCAGTGATGCACACTTCCCTGAACGGTATTACTCAAAATCGTGCAGCTTGCCTATGAAACCTCCGAACTGTTGTTCGCTATGGCTTCACTTCAAATCGTCCCGTTCTGGTATGACGTTTTCGGTGTGGTGCTCGCTACCAGTAACGAAATAGATGTGAGGGTACCATATACGGTAGCAATAATGGAACTGTTCCGGCGTACCTTGTTAGTGTGCCAGACAATCGCTGCGTCGATATGCCCCATCTATCTTTGCGACAGCCAGTATTTTGGCAGACATGCACCAACTACCAGGTCAGACACAGCAATTGAGGCCGTAAAGAGGAAGTAACAGGGGTAAATCGTGACATGGTGGCGGTGCAAGATTGTATTTAACCGTCAAACTCATTGGACCATGGTTAAGTTAACTCCACAAACAACTTCGTTCAAGGCAAGGAAAGTGCTGTTACAAAACTAGTAACGGGATATGTTGGTATAGTTTGGTAGACGCTAGTGGTAACGAACACCAGACAAAAGAACGGAGTCGTGAGGTGTATTGGAAGAGGTTACACACTGGAGCTTAATGATTTCAAGGTAAGCTGAAGCGTTCGGGAAGGTGTGTGTAATATCGACCAGGTCACGTAGCAAACTGCCGTAGCGGGAACATGACACCGTTCTCATTTCTCGCTAAATACGCTTAATTTAACGCATTCGAAGTAATTTTTCTATGGACTTGGGAGCGGTGATCTAATGGTAAGAACGACTGACTGTCGATCGAGTGAATGGTGGTTCGATTCCTCCGCCATCGTTTCGAAGCTTGGGCAACTTCGTTCACCCCACTTTGCCTGTGTCTTTCGGAAGGGACACCAAGAGCCGTCGGTACCTTCTACCTGGTGTCTATGCCAGGGAAGCAAAAGGTCTCGTGCAGGGAAATAAAAAAAACCTGTTGTGGACTCGCTGTTTGTAGATAAATGTCATGGGAGTTAAAGGTAAGTTTTATGACTTACCTGTAGCTCCTTGACCATAACGACTCCTTTCCACAGAACACTTTTTTTGGGCTTGCGTTTCTTCTTTCTAGCGCTTCCTTACTAATTGCTTATGGCCATCTCAGAATCAACTTTAGACATTTGTCTATGAAACATATCATCTTCTGTAGCATAGGTTGTGTAGTTCAACATGTATATAATCCATACATCAGCACAGTTTTAATATTTCAGTTAAACATGCGTAGTTTCGGTGGGACTGACATTAAAGTTCTCTGGAGTTGCGCATCTTGTAAAACACGATTCGGTGGGACTGACGTTTTATTTCTCCGGAGTTGCGCATCGTGTAAAACACGGTAGTTTTCCTTTTTTACCTGTCCTAGCTCTTAGATAGCTATCTGTTAATCCGTGTGTCCACCATGCTCCCTAGATACCTGAAAATCTGTTCTTCATCTATGAATATTATGTTGTCATTGCCGGCCCTAAGCCGGGAAAAGAAAAGAGGAGTGTTCGACAGAGGTGCAGCAACCCTTCTTATAAAGCAGGCTTAATAAATGAAAGGTATCCCGTGGACAGAATATCCGTGCAATGTAGGGAAAGCAGTTCGAAAGCTGCTTCGCCGACGCCCCATTTAACTTCGAAGACAACACAAACAACATCACATGGAACGTCATAACTATCTATCTAGCATGCAAAGCGAACTAAATGACAAGGGAACGAAACATTTAAACCACAACAGTTATAAGTTTAAGGGATATCACGTGGACGCAACCAGGACAATTGAAGGATGAAGATAAGATATATGTGGTGCTGTATTCGGGTCGCGACAGGGAAGACGCCCTTCACACAGAAGGCGTTGCACTTATACTGTCACAGCACGTCTTCTTCAGCTGGAAGGTAGCAGAACCCAGCTTCATCTATGCCTTATTCAAAACCAAGAAAAACAAACAACAAACAACACGGATGTGGAGACAGGGAAGTAGTTTTATAACAGGCAGGACAAACTGATGCAAACAACTTTGGTTACTACTAGGTCATGTAAAGACACACGGACTGCAGATTGGCGAGACGTTTGCAGACACCTGCGCATTAGACATATTCATAATTTGAGGCAGCGTATTTCCTCACAGAAAGATCTAAAATCCGTCACACAGAAGCAGATCGGTTACAACTGCACAGGACAGCAGTTGATGAGACAGCACCAGAGCTACCAAGTCTCAGGCATTTCGCGTGAGACTCGCGCGTTTTACTTACATCTCACGCTATATATATATATATATATATATATATATATATATATATATATATATATATATATATATATATATATATATATACACACACAAACACACACACACACACACACACACACACACATATACACACATGAGGTTATCCTTATCATATATATATATATATATATATATATATATATATATATATATATATATATATATATATATATATATATATATATATATATATATAAGTGATGATAAGGATAACCTCATGTATGAACACGTGCGAGAGAATAAGTTTGCATTAATTCTTCATCGAAATGGCCAATATGCGCGAGGTTTATAGCGGGCTGCGCAAGAGCGTGAGATGGAAGCAAAACGCCAAATGCCTGAGACTTGGTAGCTCTGGTGCTGTCTCATCAACATGGGGCTAATCATGTGTGAATATATATATATATATATATATATATATATATATATATATATATATATATATATATATATATATATATATATATATATATATATATATATATGGCTAATCATGTGTGAATATATATATATATATATATATATATATATATATATATATATATATATATATATATATATATTCACACATGATTAGCCCCATGTCTCCCTGCCAGAGTGATCATGACATGGATATAACAATAATATATAAAACACTCCTATTTCGATAAAACCCTCGGGAGACCCAAGCTCGGCAGCGCACCTAAACAAAAGGGGTTAAGCAGTTTATAATCGATAAGCAATTCCAGTTGCAAACTGTTGGATTGGTCGGATGATAAGTTTAAACAGGTGGGTTTTCATTTTACGGCGAAATGTTGCTTTCCTACAGACTTAACACTAACAGGGAGTGAGTTCCACATAGTCAGTGCAACACCTGAAAAAGCTCTAGTTCCGACATTTGTCTTAACACTGGGAACAAAAAGTAGATTACGATTAGATGATCGAAGCTGTCTGGGCTTTGTGGCAGGAGTGAGCTGTGAATGTAAATATGCTGATTACTTGGATGAAAGTGTTTGTAATTGTACAGATCTTAAAACTAATGCGACATATTCTTTTCTAACAGACAGAGTTCAGCTTGTTAAAATAAATCAGACTCTTTCCCAAACTGTGGTAACAAATACCGGTGCACCCCAAAGTTGTGTCAGTTCGCCGATTTTGTACATTCTGTATACAAATTACTGTACCAGCAGCAGTACTAACAACTACATAATAACATTTTCTGATGACTCGGCTATTCTTAGTCTATTACATACTGATTCTGACATCAGTATGTACACTTCAGAAATTGAAAATTTAGTACATTGGTGTAACATCAACCACCTCAAACTCATTATCAATAAGACTCAAGAGATGATTTTTGATGCTAAATGTATTGTTGCCGATCACTTGCCTGTTGTTATCTATGGTGAAGAAATTGCCCAGATCGGTCAGTACAAATACCTAGGTGTCCATCTTCATAACAAACTTAGCTGGTATGTCCATGTTCACAGTGTGTGCTCCAAAGTCCACCAGTGATTGTATTTTCTCCGAAGATTGAGACCTTTTGGTGTTGATGAGAAAATACTCTTTTTTATCGCTCCATTATTGAAAGCATACTGCGCTATGGGATTACTGCTTGGTTTGGCAATCTGTCTGTTCAGTTGAAATCACAGCTTTCTCGCTTGATGAGAACTGCCATGAAATAAGAGGTTCCACATCTCCCATGATCTCCCTTCAGGAGATTTTTGAACAGACATTAAAAAGACAGTCAGTCAAGATTATTTATGATACCAAACATGTTTTACATAATGAATTTCAGCTCCTGCCATCTGGCAGACGCTACAGAACTCCTCCGGGCAGGCTTAATAGATACAAATACTCATTTGTGCCACTGTCTATTAAACAACTTAACTCATGATGCCTGCTGCAAACAGTGTCACTTGTCGTTCCTAGCATAACAAGTAATGTGTATGCAATGTATATAATGTCTATTCATTTATTTTATTGTGTATTTATTATTACTACTATTATTTTAATATGTCTCACTGTCTACTTATCTGCCGTTTTTATAGAATGGTTTTATGCATATATTGCAGTCATGTCTGTTCTTACCCGAGAAAAATTTCTCAATTTTATTGTTGAGACAATAAAGAAGTATCTTATCTTATCTTATCTTATATGGTAGGCGCGTGTTACGTTGGTATGTTAATTGTTCGTTTGTCGCACTCAATGTTCGGTGGGTTTGAAATTTGTTTTCGAATTCTTAGTCTGTCCTCAGCATCGATGGAAAAAACAGGTCTGCCATGCGATGAATTGTAATACGCTTTGAGCAATCACAAATGACTGGATCCCGCACTATATAGGATAGTATATTTATCTACCTTTTTTCTTCCCGTGCCCTCTTCCATGTGTGCATTGCGTGTTACGTCAAAACTTAAAATTCCATCCTCACCTGATTTAGCTTATCGCAACCCCGGTTCGTTGATATCCAAATAATGTTGTGTGTGAATAATGTATATAACATCCGCAGTAGCTTTAATAAAACAAATGCCTATGTTTGTTTAAATCATCGAAAGAATTGACTTTAGTCGTTAGATCTGGAAAGATTCGAAATAGTGGATATCCAAAATGGAAAGCACTGTGTGGGTCATTGCTGATCATGGGCGTGAAATCCATCCTCTCGCTGATCACATGACAAAGTTAAAAAATTCACCAAAAGGTGAAATTCGTGAGTTTTCAGCGTTTCCATTTTCACTTCAATTAATGTTTGATAAAACATTAAGTAATTTAATAGTTTGTCAGATGATTTCACAAAAACTACATACAAAAGTTGCACAAACGAGCTAACATATTGTAGTAGACATTAGGTAGGTATGATTTTTGGCAAAATTAATTTGAAATGAGACTAGCTAACAACCGAATTGAGGAGGGACCTTTAAGGTCGGCGCCTACTCTGAAATCATAGTGATGATACCTTAAATTTTGAAGGTTGTTTGAAATCTATTAGACCACAAAAGCCCAAAAGAGCAAACAAGTTGGGGGTTCCGCGCACATTTTTTTAATATCTGCATAGTAACAACTTCGTCAGCAACAAAACAAGCAAAATGCTCTGATCATGATCAGTCATAACACGAGATTTATTGACTATTCAAATATAAAACTTAAAGTAATATCGCACAAAAACGAAATTTTAGCTCGATACTATTCAATATTTGAACCACAAGGAGTAATATCACTTAAATCAAACGCACGCACACACACACACACACACACACAAACAAACACACGCACGCACGCACGCACGCACGCACGCACGCACGCACGCACGCACGCACGCACGCACGCACGCACGCACGCACGCACGCACACACACACACACACACACACACACACACACACACACACACATTTTAATGTTATACATGTTTCCCTGTACTTTAGGAAGACGGGCCGTCCTAACTGTGCAGCTTCAAGATGCGACGGGCGCTATTGACCTTAATACTACTCAGTAGTCTGTCCATGCTTACGACCCAGCGCCCCTGCGAAGAGACACGCACTTCCGGTGGGTCGTCACAGCCAGTCAACGAGAAACATCACGTCTCACATATCAAGGCAGATTGTCGGTCACGTGACTTAATGCGAGTACCGACTTATATCAGCAATGACGTCACCCAGTTAGATCTTGGTGAAAACAAAATATCAGTAATTCGCCAAGATGATTTCGTGAACGAACAACATTTGCGCGTTCTAGTTTTATCGCACAATTCCATCAACACTCTTGAAAGTGGGTGTTTCCGTCACCTACGATTCCTGGAAAAACTCGATTTGAACAAAAATAACATTACATTGTTTGATCCAGACGTTTTTATAGGGCTTGAATATCTGCGTGTGCTCAAAATGAGCGAACTTCCGCTGATGTCATATCCCACAGACTTCGTGGCGCACACGAGAGAGCTTCGGATTTTATCGCTCAGCGCCATAGGCGACGCCACCATCCCGGCCGAATACGCTCGTCTGCCTCGACTCGAGGTGCTCGACTTCTACAAAGACACAGAGAAACTCGTAAAGATCACCCACGCCATGTTCGACGACATACGAGAGTCAAACATAAGGACTTTGTCTTTCCGCAATATGTATCATGTGCTAGAAATGGAGTCGGGTGCCTTTTCTAACATGTCAAAAACGCGATCGTTGATCTTCGCTTGCAACGAACGCCTCTCCTTCAGCGCGACGGTGACGGCCCTATCAGCGACGACAAACACGAACATTGACAACGTCGTGTTGGACGGCGCTAGGGAGAGTGGGTCGGTATTTGACGAGTCCGCCTTCTGCTCGCCGTTCTGGCGCCGCGTGCGAAGACTCAGCGTCAGAAACAATCGCATTGGTGCGTTTTCATTCAGTTATGCCGGATGTTTGAGGAAACTACGAGAATTCGTTGCCGATTACAATTCACCGTCAGAACTGTCACCGACTGGTGTATCCTTGAATGCAATTTTCAAAAGTCTACGGTTACTCAGCTTTTCGTATAAGACAACTGGTAAGCAATCCTACAGGGCAGCGTTTTGCACATCTCGACAGGACATGTTCGACATAGTTGACTACTTCCCTGTTCGACCACATGTGCTGTCACCACGAGTAGGGGAGCTTCTCAAGGAACCGTGTGGTGAGGACTACATTAATCTATTTCCGAATTCACTAGAATACCTCTACTTGGTGGACACACGTATGACGCCGCAATGGCGGGCAACAGGCGACTACTGTTCTGGCAACATCCGCTACATGAACGTGTCCCACAATAAATTATTTAAGACCCTTTGCGACGGATGTCATATAGTTGGAGTTAATCGTTTCGAGATTATTGACCTAAGCTACGGCATATTGACAAATATCACTCCAAACTTCTTCAATTTTTCGAGATTGCGGTTCTTAAATTTATCCCACAACGAACTCGGCGTTTCTTTGTCAGACTTCCGGGAGACATTTGCTCATCTTATCAAGCTTGAGGATATCAACTTGTCACATAACAAACTTAGCAAGATCAGTCCTCAGGCATTTGAGAGATGTTCGCCTTTAAGGCGATTGAACCTTGCGGATAACGAACTCACCCAATTTGACATAGACATCCGCTATATCACATCACTGGAATATATCGATCTGAGCAGAAATCGTCTGATCCGTTTGAGTGACGCTTTCACGGCGACATTGGACCAACACTTTCGAGTGAGACCGTTTGAGTTGAATTTACAAAGACAGAAGTTCATCTGCAACTGTAAGTCAGCGTCGTTCGTGCGTTGGACGCAAGTAGCACACATAAAGCTGACGGATAAGGACCGACTAATGTGTGTGTACGGAAACCTTGAAGACGTCCCGCTGACTGGGATATCAATAGATGAATTCGAGGCCGGATGTGACGTCACGGACAAACAGCTGACAGTTGTTGTGCCGATCGTCGTCAGCATCGCGATCCTTGTTGTTGTCATATTATGGACGGTTAGGTATCATCGCTGGTACATCAAATATCACGCGATCCTGTTCTGGAAGCGGGAGGCTGGAGCTACTACACGTGAACGGGAAAACCGCTACGAAGCGATGGTTCTGTACTTCATGTATTCGGCCAACCCTAGCGACCAGCAGTGCGGCGTCGCGAGAATCTCGCGCTGGGTGTGCACGCGTCTGTTGCCTCGAGCCGAGGACGAGTGGGGCTTGCGTCTCTACGTTGGCGATCGCGACGACATCGGCGGAGCCTCGAAAATGCACAACTTCGTGCGCGGCTTCGAAAGCAGCGACAAAGTGGTTGTGTGTTTGACGCGTGAGTTCGTCGACGACAGAGACTGCATGAATTACCTGTTGACGGCGCTCGACAGCAGCAAGCCGCTGTCCATTTACATCTTTGTCTTATTCGATGATGTCCAACCTACTTCCGTTCCGCGTCGTCTGCGGCAACTCCTGCTTCCTGATGCTCCGTCTGTCCAGATCACGTGGGGCAGCATGGAAGACGGGGATTGCCATGCACATGATGCGTTCTGGCGGCACATGCGCGATGCACTGATGCACGACCCCAACCAGGGCAGATGTCGACGTCGGTTCGACGCCATTCCCTTGCTTGTTTCAATTTATGACACTTCTGGGGATGAACAGTGCCCGGACACAAACTTGACTGATTCGTCATAAATGTAATTTGCTATGATCACGTACAACTGTAACGCATAGTTTTGTGATTATTTCGACAGGTATCTTGCTTAATTAAGGAACGAAAGAACTTATGAAATGCAACTTGTGTGGTCAGTGTTTATTTTACAGGCCAGTCTATTTCCTTACTTGTAATTAGTAGCCAACAGCATGTTGGAGAGAGAGAGGTGGGGGGACAGAGAGTGTGTGTTTGTGTGAGCGTGCATGTGTGTGTGTGTGCGTGCATGTTCTGGTAGTTCTTCTCGATATGAACGTACTCGGCGCCCGAACGGAGAGCAGAAGGCGGACCACATTTGCAATATTGTATTCAAGCATGGAGGCCGTATCGTAAAAAGGACATAGACAAGCTAGAAAGAATACAACGAAGAGCAACTAAAATGATTCCAGAATTGAGAGACCTTAGTTATGAAAGTCGCTTATTACAATGTGGTTTGACAACACTAGAGACCAGGAGACTAAGACGAGACCAAATAGAAGTTTTTAAAATAGTGAATGGTTATGAGGATGTTGACAGGAATATGTTCTACATACTCAAAGAAGGCAGTAGAACCAGAGGGCACAAAGCAGCATTAGTTAAGGAGCAGTGTAGGTTGGACATGAGAAAGTACTCTTTCTCACAGAGGTTGATAAATGAATGGAACAAACTGCCAAATTATTGTGTTAATGCTAGTAGTGTGAATATGTTTAAAAATAGAATTGACAGATATTTGATAAGGGCGGGCTACACATAGATGAGAAAATTGTTGGACTCTCGATAAGCCAATGGCTTCCTTGTTCACTTACCATCTGGAACTATGTTGTTTGGGATGGCAACCTTGTTAAATCTTGTTAAAGTGCGTGTCTCTTCGCCGGGACGGGTGGGACGTAAACATGGACAGGTCACTCAGTACTATCAAAATCAGTAGGGCCTGTCGTGTCTTGAAGCAGCACAATTAGGGTAATGCGTCTTCCTAAAGAAGATGGAAGTTAGATAATTGCATAGAAGCAAATCGAGATACACAAGATATATAAAGCCAAAATGTATTGAATACGAAGAGTAGAGAAAAAGGGAATGAAAAGCTGTTGTGGGTTGCATTCGACCATAGGACAATACTATAATGCAAGTAGATGCAACACTGGACGAGAAAACTTAGTGGACTTGGAGTGAGTTATTACACGAAACAAGTTAGGATACTCGAAGGAGAACAGGTTAAGCAAACAAATGTTCAGGAGTTTTAGACTACGAGGTTTTTGCAATATTGTTGGGGTAATAATTCATTAAAGTAATTCATTAAATTGTCCTGATAAC
The DNA here is from genome assembly GCA_963662155.1 of Lamellibrachia columna. Classification (NCBI taxonomy): domain Eukaryota; kingdom Metazoa; phylum Annelida; class Polychaeta; order Sabellida; family Siboglinidae; genus Lamellibrachia; species Lamellibrachia columna. The sequence goes on from OY759270.1 coordinate 27,902,746, forward strand.
AAGGCGTCGTGTATACTGAACAATGGACACTGTGTTGTGGGGAATGAGAAGGACTGGGGAACAAATGAAAAGGCTGGATGGTAATGTCCACCAGATTGTATGTTAGAAAGCAATGCGTCCTAATAATACCATGGACGAAGAGAAAACGAAAAGCAATGAAATGCAAGCGTTCTATTCTAGAAACGTGGTTTCTATATAACTACTTTTCTTGAATGACTGGAGTCACACATATAGAACAGGATGCAGACAGTATGTATTGGTTTCGAGTGATGATCTGTTATTTTGGTCTAACCTTTTTTTAACAGTGGTAACGCTTCTGAATATTTGTAACTGGTTTCAGCCAATAGTTTTACACGTTTAGATACACAAGTACACAACACACACACACACACACACACACACACACACACACACACACACACACACACACACACACACACACACACACACACACACACACACACACACACACACACAAGTATCTGATTATCTGCATCTATGGTAGGCAATCGAGGCGACTTTTGTCTGTCGGAAAATGCACTATACAGATCACTGATCGCGTTTCACAACTCAAATAACAATGGAGGTGTTGACGTCAATTCAATTCAATTCAAATAAAATGTAATGTGTTACTCTTTACAATCAGTACAAATACAAAGCAAAGCGAAATCCTTTCTAATAATTTAAAGAGAACAACATAGGAAGAACATAATGTATAATATTCTAACACTTGTATGGTCTACAGGAGCAAGTGTGCTCTGTTGGGATATCTGCATCTTTTCGTGTTATTGTGCTATGATAAATAACATCTGTTATCGGGTTTCCTAATATTATCAAAATTATTGAAGTTTATTTCAACACAACGACGAACAAAGGATAACATTACAATTGAATTAGTAATTTCTAGTATTATGAAATGTTACAAGCGAAGAAGAAGGAAGTGTATTACTTAAACAATAGCCTAGATGAATGGTCCAATTTCTTAACACAACAAAGTAACCGTACAACCTTTTTTGCAACAACATTAAACAATTTACATTAGCTGCATATGTGTTGCCCCATATTTCAATAGAGAACATAATGAAACGCAAAAAGAGAGATTTGTGTATAACATGCATGCCACTTTTCCCAATCACAAAGCTGGCTCTTCATAACGGCACAAAGCTTGTTTTAACAGTCAGTTCTCACTTCAGAAATATGAGTCTTCCATGTTAACTTGGCGTCAATCAACACAACTAATACTTGTATGATTACAACATTGTTGATTTCTTCATTGTTTACATTTAAAAAGATAGGTGTCTTCACTTCACCCATGTATGTAGAGCTGATTCAAGTATTTTTGAAACCTTGCATATATCATTAATGAAAAAAGTAAACAGCGTCGGTCCTAAAACGGAACCTTGTGGAACACAACAAAATACATTAAGTACTTCAGAATCATACTTATCATACCGTACATACTGACTTCTATGTTCTAAGTCTATTAAAATCCATGTATGTTGAACACAACGAATAACAATTTTGTTCGGCTTGCTTTATATAGTCATAACTGAGAATGAGACGACGACAACATATGCTGACGGTGTCACGCTTGAGCAGCAACGGTGGTCACGCTTGGCCGCTTACCACCTGGCCTCCAGCAACGCTCCTTTACCTAGGGTGACCTGGTTGGAATTCATGACATCACGACATATAGGCATGGAAGTGAAAAATACATCTATGTAACAATGTTATGACACAGTGCATGTGTATAAGACATACAACGATAACCTGGTTATTATTGTATGTCATTATAACCATCAGAATATGTTTACAAACATTATATCTCCAATAATACTGTTAAAGCTTTGTGTTCTTCTGACCACTCCATGGTGTCATATCGATAACTGTTTTCCACGAAACTATGAATTTCCAACATATCTGGCTGTATGACATCGCCGCTTTGTGATCGGCTACGCGATTTAAAACAATAGTAGTTCCGTAACAGTTCATCGCGCTGCGCTGCATGACACAACGGTGGTAAGTGGTAAGTATCGACATTTGTGAACGGCCCCTTAATGTATTGTATTCGATCGTATTGGTCTATTCGTGGATCAGAGTGCAGCTATGTATATACGGACTAGTATGCACCAATGACTTACCTGTTAATTGGAGCATGTCGACTTACATATTGGCTGTCGCGAAGGACTTTGTGTTCTAGTTGGCTTGGCTACTCGGGTAATTGGGGCAGCGCGTTTAGTCAACTGTTAACTGCCACAAACAAGTTTCTTACAAGGCAAGGGAAGGGCTATATTGCGAATATAGTAACGGGATATGTCGGTACAGTTTGGTAGACGCTAGTGGCAGCGAACACCAGACCGAAGTACGGAGTCGTGAGCTGCACTGGAAGAGGTTCCGCACTGGAGCTTAACGATTTCAAGGTAAACCTGGGCAGGCGTGTATTATACCGACCAGGATAGTTTGTGTAGTTCAACATGTATATAGTCCATACATTAGCACAGTTTTAAACATGCGTAGTTTCGGTGGGACTGACAATTAATTTATCTGGAGTTCCGCATCGTTGTCTTATTTTCTCTAATCTAGCTCTTACATAGATATATTTTAATATTTCTTACATAGATATATTTTAATCCGTGTGTATCCATTATGCCTCCTAGATACATGGAAATATATTCTTCATCTATGAATATTCTGTTGTCATTGCCGGCCCTAAGCCGGGGAGAGAAAAGAGGTATGTTCGACAAAGGTCCAGTAACCACTTCCCATAAAACAAAACAAAAATTCTATACTTCAACAAATGAAACCCAAACTTATCCGGGCTTAATATAGAGAAAACTGAACGAAAGCTGCTTCGCCGACGCCCCATTAAACTTCGAAGATAACGCAAACAACGGTTTAATCTCATCTATGAACACGTGCGAGAGAATAAGTTTGCATTAATTCTTCATCGAAACGGCCAATATGCGCGAGGTTTATAGCGGGCTGCGCAAGAGCGTGAGATGGAAGCAAAACGCCAAATGCCTGAGACTTGGTAGCTCTGGTACTGTCTCATCAACATGGGGATAACCATGTGTGAATATATATATATATGTCTCCCTGCCAGAGTGATCATGACATGGATATAACAATAATATATAAAACACTCCTATTTCGATAAAAACCCTCGGGAGACCCAAGCTCGGCAGCGCACCTAAACAAAAGGGGTTAAGCAGTTTATAATCGATAAGCAGTTCCAGTTGCAAACTGTTGGATTGGTCCGCTGGGGAGCTATGGATGATAAGTCTAAACAGGTGGGTTTTCAGTTTACGGCGAAATGTTGCTTTCCTACAGACTTCACACTAACAGGGAGTGAGTTCCACAGAGTCAGTGCAGCAACTGAAAAAGCTCTAGTTCCGACATTTGTCGTAACACTGGGAACAAAAAGTAGCTGTCTGGGCTTTGTGGCAGGAGTGAGCTGTGAATGTAAATATGCTGATTACTTGGATGAAAGTGTTTGTAATTGTACAGATCTTAAAACTAATGCGACATATTCTTTTCTAACAGACAGAGTTCAGCTTGTTAAAATAAATCAGACTCTTTCCCAAACTGTGGTAAGAAATACCGGTGCACCCCAAAGTTGTGTCAGTTCGCCGATTTTGTACATTCTGTATACAAATGACTGTACCAGCAGCGGTACTAACAACTACGTAATAACATTTTCTGATGACTCGGCTATTCTTAGTCTATTACATACTGATTCTGACATCAGTATGTACACTTCAGAAATTGAAAGTTTAGTACATTGGTGTAACATCAACCACCTCAAACTCAATAAGACTCAAGAGATGATTTTTGATGCTAAATGTATTGTTGCCGATCACTTGCCTGTTGTTATCCATGGTGAAGAAATTGCCCAGATCGGTCAGTACAAATACCTAGGTGTCTATCTTGATAACAAACTTAGCTGGTATGTTCATGTTCACAGTGTGTGCTCCAAAGTCCACCAGTGATTGTATTTTCTCCGAAGATTGAGACCTTTTGGTGTTGATGAGAAAATACTCTTTTTTATCGCTCCATTATTGAAAGCATACTGCGCTATGGGATTACTGCTTGGTTTGGCAATCTGTCTGTTCAGTTGAAATCACAGCTTTCTCGCTTGATGAGAACTGCCATAAAATAAGAGGTTCCACATCTCCCATGATCTCCCTTCAGGAGATTTTTGAAAAGACATTAAAAAGACAGTCAGTCAAGATTATTTATGATACCAAACATGTTTTACATAATGAATTTCAGCTCCTGCCATCTGGCAGACGCTACAGAACTCCTCCGGGCAGGCTTAATAGATACAAATACTCATTTGTGCCACTGTCTATTAAACAACTTAACTCATGATGCCTGCTGCAAACAGTGTCACTTATCGTTCCTAGCATAACAAGTAATGTGTATGCAATGTATATAATGTCTATTCATTTATTTTATTGTGTATTTATTATTACTACTATTATTTTAATATGTCTCACTGTCTACTTATCTGCCGTTTTTATAGAATGGTTTTATGCATATATTGCAGTCATGCCTGTTCTTACCCGAGAAAAATTTCTCAATTTTATTGTTGAGACAATAAAGAGGTATCTTATCTTATCTTATCTTATATGGTAGGCGCGTGTTACGTTGGTATGTTAATTGTTCGTTTGTCGCACTCAATGTTCGGTGGGTTTGAAATTTTGTTTCGAATTCTTAGTCTGTCCTCAGCATCGATGGAAAAAACAGGTCTGCCATGCGATGAATTGTAATACGCTTTGAGCAATCACAAATGACTGGATCCCGCAGTATATAGGATAGTATATTTATCTACCTTTTTTCTTCCCGTGCCCTCTTCCATGTGTGCATTGCGTGTTACGTCAAAACTTAAAATTCCATCCTCACCTGATTTAGCTTATCGCAAACCCGGTTCGTTGTTATCCAAATAATTTTGTGTGTGAATAATGTATATAACATCCGCAGTAGCTTTAATAAAACAAATGCCTATGTTTGTTTAAATCATCGAAAGAATTGACTTTAGTCGTTAGATCTGGAAAGATTCGAAATAGTGGATATCAAAAATGGAAAGCACTGTGTAGGTCAATGTTGATCATGGGCGTGACCTCCATCCTCTCGCTGATCACATGACAAAGTTAAAAAATTCACCAAAAGGTGAAATTCGTGAGTTTTCAGCGTTTCCATTTTCACTTCAATTAATGTTTGATAAAACATTAAGTAATTTAATAGTTTGCCTGATGATTTCACAAAAACTACATACAAAAGTTGCACAAACGAGCTAACATATTGTAGTAGACATTAGATAGGTATGATTTTTGGCAAAATGAATTTGAAATGAGACTAGCTAACAACCGAATTGAGGAGGGACCTTTAAGGTCGGCGCCTACTCTGAAATCATAGTGATGATACCTTAAATTTTGAAGGTTGTTTGAAATCTATTAGACCACAAAAGCCCAAAAGGGCAAACAAGTTGGGGGTTCCGCGCAATTTTTTTTAATATCTGCATAGTAACAACTTCGTCAGCAACAAAATAAGCAAAATGCTCTGATCATGATCAGTCATAACACGAGATTTATTGACTATTCAAATATAAAACTTAAAGTAATATCGCAGAAAAACGAAATTTTAGCTCGACACTATTCAATATTTGAACCACAAGGAGTAATATCACTTAAATCAAACACACGCACGCACGCACGCACGCACGCACGCATGCACGCACGCACTGACACACATTTTAATTGTATACATGTGTCCCTCTACTTTAGGAAGACGGGCCGCCCTAACTGTGCAGCTTCAAGATGCGACGGGCGCTGTTAACCTTAATACTACTCAGTAGTCTGTCCATGTTTACGACCCAGCGCCCCTGCGAAGAGACACGCACTTTCGGTGGATGGTCACAGTCAATCAACGAGAAACAACACGTCTCACGTATCAAGGCAGATTGTCGGTCACGTGACTTAATGCGAGTACCGACTAATATCAGCAATAACGTCACCCAGTTAGATCTTGGTGAAAATAAAATATCAGTAATTCGCCGAGATGATTTCGTGAACGAAACAAATTTGCGCGTTCTAGTTTTATCGCACAATTCCATCAACACTCTTAAAAGTGGGTGTTTCCGTCACCTACAATTCCTGGAAAGACTCGATTTGAGCAAAAATAGCATTACATCGTTTGTTCCAGACGTTTTTATGGGGCTTGAATATCTGCGTGTGCTCACAATGAGCGAACTTCCGCTGACGTCATATCCCACAGACTTCGTGACACACACGAAAGAGCTGCGGGTGTTGTCCCTTAGCGCCATAGGTGACGCCACCATCCCGGCCGAATACGCTCTTCTGCCGCGACTCGAGGTGCTCGACTTCTACAGATGCACAGATCTACTCGTAAAGATCACCCACGCCATGTTCGACAACATACGAGAGTCAAACATAACGACTTTATCTTTCCGCCATATGCATGAGTTGCTAGGAATCGAGTCAGGCGCCTTTTCTAACATGTCAAACACTCGCTCGTTGGTCTTTGCCTGCAACAAACGCCTCTCCTTCGGTGCGACGGTGGCGTCCCTAGCGGCGACCAGAAACACGAATATTGACAACGTCGTGCTGGACGGCGCTAGGGGCAGTGGGTCTGTGTTTAACGAGTCCGCCTTCTGCTCGCCGTTCTGGCGCCGGGTACGAAGACTCAGCGTCAGAAACAATCGCATTGAAGCGTTTTCATTCAGTTATGCCGGATGTTTGAGGAAACTACGAGAATTCGTTGCCGATTACAATTCACCGTCAGAAGTATCACCGACTGGGGTATCCTTGAATGCAATTTTCACAAGTCTACGGTTGCTCAGCTTTTCGTATAAGACAACTGGTAAGGAATCCTACAGGGCAGCGTTTTGCACATCGCGACAGGACATGTTCGACATAGTTGACTACTTCCCTGTTCGTCTACCTGTGCTGTCACCACGAGTAGGGGAGCTTATCAAGGAACCGTGTGGTGAGGATTACGTTAATCTACTTCCGAATTCACTAGAATACCTCTACATGGTGGACACACGTATGACGCCGCAATGGACGGTAACAGGCGACTACTGTTCTGGCAACATCCGCTACATGAACATGTCCCACAATAAATTCTTTAAGACCCTTTGCGACGGATGTCGTATAGTTGAAGTTAATCGTTTCGAGATTATTGACCTAAGCTACGGCATATTGACAAATATCACTTCAAACTTCTTCAATTTTTCGAGATTGCGGGTCTTAAATCTATCCCACAACGAACTCGGCGTTTCTTTGTCAGACTTCCGGGAGACATTTGCTCATCTTATCAAGCTTGAGGATATCAACTTGTCACATAACAAACTTAGCAAGATCAGTCCTCAGGCATTTGAGAGATGTTCGCCTTTAAGGCGATTGAACCTTGCGGATAACGAACTCACCCAATTTGACATAGACATCCGCTATATCACATCACTGGAATATATCGATCTGAGCAGAAATCGTCTGATCCGTTTGAGTGAGGCTTTCACGGCGACATTGGACCAACACTTTCGAGTGAGACCGTTTGAGTTGAATTTACAAAGACAGAAGTTCATCTGCAACTGTAAGTCAGCGTCGTTCGTACGTTGGACGCAAGTAGCACACATAAAGCTGACGGATAAGGACCGACTAATGTGTGTGTACGGAAACCTTGAAGACGTCCCGCTGACTGGGATATCAATAGATGAATTCGAGGCCGGATGTGACGTCACGGACAAACAGCTGACAGTTGTTGTGCCGATCGTCGTCAGCATCGCGATCCTTGTTGTTGTCATATTACGGACGGTTAGGTATCATCGCTGGTACATCAAATATCACGCGATCCTGTTCTGGAAGCGGGAGGCTGGAGCTACTACACGTGAACGGGAAAACCGCTACGAAGCGATGGTTCTGTACTTCATGTATTCGGCCAACCCTAGCGACCAGCAGTGCGGCGTCGCGAGAATCTCGCGCTGGGTGTGCACGCGTCTGTTGCCTCGAGCCGAGGACGAGTGGGGCTTGCGTCTCTACGTTGGCGATCGCGACGACATCGGCGGAGCCTCGAAAATGCACAACTTCGTGCGCGGCTTCGAAAGCAGCGACAAAGTGGTTGTGTGTTTGACGCGTGAGTTCGTCGACGACAGAGACTGCATGAATTACCTGTTGACGGCGCTCGACAGCAGCAAGCCGCTGTCCATTTACATCTTTGTCTTATTCGATGATGTCCAACCTACTTCCGTTCCGCGTCGTCTGCGGCAACTCCTGCTTCCTGATGCTCCGTCTGTCCAGATCACGTGGGGCAGCATGGAAGACGGGGATTGCCGTGCACATGATGCGTTCTGGCGGCACATGCGCGATGCACTGATGCACGACCCCAACCAGGGCAGATGTCGACGTCGGTTCGACGCCATTCCCTTGCTTGTTTCAATTCATGACACTTCTGGGGATGAACAGTGCCCGGACACAAACTTGACTGATTCGTCATAAATGTAATTTGCTATAATCACGTACAACTGTAACGCATAGTTTTGTGATTATTTCGACAGGTATCTTGCTCAATTAAGGAACGTAAGAACTTATGAAATGCAACTTGTGTGGTCAGTGTTTATTTTACAGGCCAGTCTGTTTCCTTACTTATAATTAGTAGTCCACAGCATGTTGGAGAGAGAGAGGTGGGGGACAGAGAGTGTGTGTATGTGTGTGCATGCAGGTGTGTGTGTGTGCGTGCATGTTCTGGTAGTGCTTCTCGATATGAACGTACTCGGCGCCACAAAGGAGAGCAGAAGGCGGACCACATTTGCAATATTGTATTCAAGCATGGAGGCCGTATCGTAAAAAGGACATAGACAAGCTAGAAAGAATACAACGAAGAGCAACTAAAATGATTCCAGAATTGAGAGACCTTAGTTATGAAAGTCGTTTATTACAATGTGGTTTGACAACATTAGAGACCAGGAGACTAAGACGAGACCAAATAGAAGTTTTTAAATTAGTGAATGGTTATGAGGATGTTGACAGGAATATGTGCTACATACTCAAAGAAAGCAGTAGAACCAGAGGACACAAAGCAGCATTAGTTAAGGAGCAGTGTAGATTGGACATGAGAAAGTACTCTTTCTCACAGAGGTTGATAAATGAATGGAACAAACTGCCAAATTATTGTGTTAATGCTAGTAGTGTGAATATGTTTAAAAATAGAATTGACAGATATTTGATAAGGGCGGGCTACACATAGATGAGAAAATTGTTAGACTCTCGATAAGCCAATGGCTTCCTTGTTCACTTGCCATCTGGAACTATATTGTTTGGGATGGCAACCTTGTTAAATCTTGTTAAAGTGCGTGTCTCTTCGCCCGGACGGGTGGGACGTAAACATGGACATGTCACTCAGTACTATCAAAATCAGTAGGGCCTGTCGTGTCTTGAAGCAGCACAATTAGGGTAATGCGTCTTCCTAAAGAAGATGGAAGTAAGATAATTGCATAGAACCAAATCGAGATACACAAGATATATAAAGCTAAAATGTATTGGATACGAAGAGTAGAGAAAAAGGGAATGAAAAGCTGGTGTGGGTTGCATTCGACCATAGGACAATACTATAATGCAAGTAGATGCAACACTGGACGAGAAGACTTAGTGGACTTGGAGTGAGTTATTACACGAAACAAGTTAGGATACTCGAAGGAGAACAGGTTAAGCAAACAAATGTTCAGGAGTTTTAGACTACGAGGTTTTTGAAATATTGTTGGGGTAATAATTCATTAAAGTAATTCATTAAATTGTCCTGATAACAAGGCGTCGTGTATACTGAGCAATGGACACTGTGTTGTGGGAAAGGAGAAGGACTGGGGAGCAAATGAAAAGGCTGGATGGCAATGTCTACCAGATTGTATGTTAGAAAGCAATGCGTCCTAATAATACCATGGACGAAGAGAAAACGAAAAGCAATGAAATGCAAGCGTTCTATTCTACAAACGTGGTTTCTATATAACTACTTTTCTTGAATGACTGGAGTCACACATATAGAACAGGATGCAGACAGTATGTATTGGTTTGGAGTGATGATCTGTTATTTTGGTCTAACCTTTTTTAACAGTGGTAACGCTTCTGAATATTTGTAACTGGTTTCAGCCAATAGTTTTACACGTTTAGACACACAAGTACACAACACACACACACGCACGCACGCACGCACGCACGCACGCACGCACGCACGCACGCACGCACGCACGCACGCACGCACGCACACACACACACACACACACACACACACACACACACACACACACACACACACACACGCACACACACACAAGTATCTGATTATCTGCATCTATGGTAGGCAATCGAGGCGACTTTTGTCTGTCGGAAAATGCACTATACAGATCACTGATCGCGTTTCACAACTCAAATAACAATGGAGGTGTTGACGTCAATTCAATTCAAATAAAATGTAATGTGTTACTCTTTACAATCAGTACAAATACAAAGCAAAGCGAAATCCTTCCTAATAATTTAAAGAGAACAACATAGGAAGAACATAATGTATAATATTCTAACACTTGTATGGTCTACAGGAGCAAGTGTGCTCTGTTGGGATATCTGCATCTTTTCGTGTTATTGTAATAAATAACATCTGTTATCGGGTTTCCTAATATTATCAAAATTATTGAAGTTTATTTCAACACAACGACGAACAAAGGATAACATTACAATTGAATTAGTAATTTCTATTATTATGAAATGTTACAAGCGAAGAAGAAGGAAGTGTATTACTTAAACAATAACCTAGATGAATGGTCCAATTTCTTAACACCACAAAGTAACCGTACAACCTTTTTTGCAACAACATTAAACAATTTACATTAGCTGCATATGTGTTGCCCCATATTTCAATAGAGAACATAATGAAACGCAAAAAGAGAGAGTTGTGTATAACATGCATGCCACTTTTCTCAATCACAAAGCTGGCTCTTCATAACGGCACAAAGCTTGTTTTAACAGTCAGTTGTCACGTAAGAAATATGAGTCTTCCATGTTAACTTTGCGTCAATCAACACAACTAATACTTGTATGATTACAACATTGTTGATTTCTTCATTGTTTACATTTAAAAAGATAGGTGTCTTCACGTCACCCATGTATGTAGCTGATTCAAGTATTTTTGAAACCTTGCATATATCATTAATGAAAAAAGTAAACAGCTTCGGTCCTAAAACGGAACCTTGTGGAACACAACAAAATACATTAAGTACTTCAGAATCATACTTATCATACCGTACATACTGACTTCTATGTTCTAAGTCTATTAAAATCCATGTATGTTGAACACAACGAATAACAATTTTGTTCGGCTTGCTTTATATAATCATAACTGAGAATGAGACGACGACAACATATGCTGACGGTGTCACGCTTGAGCAGCAACGGTGGTCACGCTTGGCCGCTTACCACCTGGCCTCCAGCAACGCTCCTTTACCTAGGGTGACCTGGTTGGAATTCATGACATCACGACATATAGGCATGGAAGTGAAAAATACATCTATGTAACAATGTTATAACACAGTGCATGTGTATAAGACATACAACGATAACCTGGTTATTATTGTATGTCATTATAACCATCAGAATATGTTTACAAACATTATATCTCCAATAATATTGTTAAAGCTTTGTGTTCTTCTGACCACTCCATGGTGTCATATCGATAACTGTTTTCCACGAAACTATGAATTTCCAACATATCTGGCTGTATGACATCGCCGCTTTGTGATCGGCTACGCGATTTAAAACAATAGTAGTTCCGTAACAGTTCATCGCGCTGCGTTGCATGACACAACGGTGGTAAGTGGTAAGTGTCGACATTTGTGAACAGCCCCTTAATGTATTGTATTCGATCGTATTGGTCTATTCGTGGATCAGAGTGCAGCTATGTATATACGGTCTAGTATGCACCAATGGCATACCTGTTAACTGGAGCATGTCGACTTAAATATTGGCTGTCGCGAAGGACTTTGTGTTCTAGTTGGCTTGGCTACTCGGGTAATTGGGGCAGCGCGTCTAGTCAACGGTTATATGCCACAAACAAGTTTC
>OY759270.1:27919867-28174867 GCA_963662155.1 Lamellibrachia columna
GAGGCCGGATGTGACGTCATGGACAAAGAGCTGACAGTTGTTGTTCCGATCGTCGTCGGCATCGCGATCCTTGTTGTTGTCATATTATCGACGGTTAGGTATCATCGCTGGTACATCAAATACCACGCGATCCTATGCTGGAAGCGGGAGGCTGGAGCTACTACACGTGAACGGGAAAAACGCTTCGAAGCGATGGTTCTGTATTTTATGTATTCGGCCAACCCTAGCGACCAGCAGCACGGCGTCGCGAGAATCTCGCGCTGGGTTTGCACGCGTCTGCTGCCTCGAGCCGAGGACGAGTGGGGCTTGTGTCTCTACGTTGGCGATCGCGACGACGTCGGCGGAGCCTCGAAAATGCACAACTTCGTGCGCGGCTTCGAGAGCAGCGACAAGGTGGTTGTGTGTTTGACGCGTGAGTTCATCGACGACAGCGACTGCATGAACTACCTGGCGACGGCGCTCGATAGCAGCAAGCCGCTGTCCAAGTACATCTTTGTCTTATTCGATGATGTCCAACCTACTTCCGTTCCACGTCGTGTGCGGCAACTCCTGCTTCCTGACGCTCCGTCTGTCCAGATCACGTGGGGCTGCGCGGAAGACGGGGATTGCCATGCATGTGATAGGTTCTGGCGGCACATGCGCGATGCACTGATGCACGACCCCAACCAGGGGAGATGTCGACGTCGGTTCGACGCCATTCCCTTGCTTGTTTCAATTCATGACACTTCTGGGGATGAACAGTGTCCAGACACAAACTTGACTGATTCGTCCTAATTGTACTTTGCTATAACCACATACAACTGTAACAAATAGCTTTGTGATTATTTCGACATGTGTCTTGCTTAATTAGGGAACGTAAAATTTAGGAAATGCAACTTGTATGGTCAGTGTTTATTTTACAGGACAGCCTGCTTCCTTACTTATAATTTGTTTTAGTCCACAGCCTGTTGGAGAGAGAGGGGGAGAGAAAGAGTGAGTGTGTGTGCGTGCGTGCGTGCGTTCGTGGGTGCGTGCGTGTGTGCGTGGGTGGGTGGGTGGGTGGGTGCGTGCGTGCGTGCGTGCGTGCGTGCGTGCGTGCGTGCGTGCGTGCGTGCGTGCGTGCTGGTAGTGCTACTCGATATGAATGCAGCGTTTAACACAGTTGATCACTCGATTTTAATCAGCCAACTGCGCGACATAGGCATCCAGGGCACTGTTCTTGAATAGCTGGAGTCATACATATCGAACAGGACACAGAAAGTATGTATTGGTTTCGCGTGTTAATCTGTTATTTTGGTCTAACCTTTTTTAACAACGGTAACGTTTCTGAATATACCTTTATAATTGGCTTCTGCCAACAGTTTTACACGTTTAGATACACAAATACACAACACACACACACACACACACACACACACACACACACACACACACACACACACACACACACACACACACACACACACACACACACACACACAAACACACACACACACACACACACACACACACACACACACACACTCGGTAAATGCACCATACAGAACACTTCTCGCGCTTCCCAACTCAAATAACAATGGAGATGTTGACGTCAATTCAGTTCAATTCAAATAAAATGTAATGTAACTCTTTACAATTAGTACAAATACAAAGCAAAGCGAAATCCTTTCTAATAACTTAGAGCTAATAACGTTATCGCTTTTCGTAATGTTATTTAAATGAATGACGTTTATTTCAACACGACGACAAACAAAGAAAAACATTACAATTGAATTAGTAATTCCTATTATTATGAAATGTTACAAACGAAGAAGAAGGCAGTGTATTACTTAAACAATAGCCTAGATGCGTCGTCCAACATCTTAACACCATAAATAGCCGTACAACCTCTTAACACCACAAAGTAACCGTACAACCTCTTAACACCACAAAGTGACCGTACAACCTTTTTTGCAACGACGTTAAACAATTTACATTAGCTGCATATGTGTTGCCCCATATTTCAATACATAACATAATGAAAGGCAAAAAGAGATTTGTATAAAATGCCAGTTTTATCAATCACAAAGCTGGCTCTGTACATAATGGAACAACACTTGTTTCGACAGACAGTTTAGATTTCACCAAAGAAATATGAATCTCCCATGTTAACTTCGCATCTATCAAAACAAATATTAATTGTGTGATTACAACTACATGTGTCTTCACACAACGATTTACAAAAATCAAATAATTTGTTTTCGACACATTGAGAGATAACCGGTTTACTGCAAACCATGTATGTAGCATATTAAAATATTTTTTAAACCTTGCAGATATCATTGATGTAAATATAAACAGCTTCGATTCTAAAACGGAACCTTTTGGAACACCACAATTACATTAAGTACTTCAGAATCACAGTTATCATAGTGTACATACTGATTTATATTTCCTAAATATCTTAAAATCCATGTATGTGCGATACCACGAATAACAATTTCGTTCGGCTTGCGTTATCTAATCCCAACTGACAATGAGACGACCACTTCAAAAAGAATCACCAAACATATGTTGACGGTGTCACGCTTGAACGACAACGGTGGTCACGCTTGGCCGCTTACCACCTGGCCTCCAACAATGCTCCTTTTCCTAGGGTGACTTGGCTGGAATTCAAGGCATCCCGACATATACGCATGGAAACAACTGGGTTATCTTGGCTTATCTAGAGTTTAACAGTGTTTCGTCTATGCGTGGCAGGTTCATTCAGTCAACATCTAGCCGACATTGGTGCTGCGTAAAAAGCTGTCAGTTGGAGCTATAATTGTAACAAATGATTGTAAGATGGATTAAATTTAAAAGATATGTACGTACTTATGTAACCATTCGCTTATTTTAAGGTCGATGGTAACCTAATGGACATTATAATAAAAGTCAATATATAATATAATGAGTAAAATATAATCAACAGGAAATCAGTTTATTAAGTTATTCCCAGTCTTCGAACGCGCCACAGCAATTAATGTTCAAAGTGACAATTTTGATATTACAAATAAGGAAGAACTGAAACCACGGAATGAATGAGAATGAGTTCCATCAATAATCAAGGCTGGAGTATCATTAATTACACGGGCAATGGTAAACCTTTAAATAAGTACGGTAACCATTTTTCCAGACGTTTCTATGACTCGATGAAACAATGAACGTTTTCATTCTCAAAGTATAGTTTAGATGCCATCCTTTTAAAAAGTCTCGCTTGGTCTACTTAGAAAAGTGCATAAACAGGAAAAGCGAATCAATATTCCACAAACAGATGATACTTCCGGGACGAGTTCTTCAGTTTCTGCAGCAATTTCTAGATATTTTGTTGTAGTAATGTATGGGATGACGACTGTTCGTATAAAATTATGTACATAAATTATGTGATTTTCGTGAACAATACACCGCATGCCAGTCGAATATTGAAAGTTGATATCAAGAAGTTGAATAAGCTTTCGTGGCTACGTCTGTCTAAAGCCATTTGTGGTATTAATAATGCAATTCAGCAACTGACCATTCAGCAATGAGTCACAAGAAGCATGAATGTTGCGAACGGTTTGGATCTGTTCAGGGGTCGTTCACAAGTGTCGACAGTTACTTGTTTGGACAAAGCGTACTACATCGAAGACTCCTCCCCGTCCCCGAATCAGTGCTTTAAATGTTGATAATTTTTTCAGAGTGAAAAATACATCAATGTAGCATTGTTATGACACAGTGCATATATCTATAAGACGTACGCTGATAACCTGGTTATTTTTGTATGGCATTATAACGCTCAGAATATGCTTACAAACATATATCTCCAATAATTATGTTAAAGCTTTGCGTTCTTCTGACAACTCCATGATGTCATATTGATAACCGTTTTCTACGAAATTGTGAATTTCCAAGATGTCTGCCTGTATGACATCGCCGCGTCATGACCGGTTACGCGATTTAAAACAATAGTAGTTCCATAACTGGTCACCGCGCTGCGCTGCATGAGCAACGGTGGTCATATTTTGACTGTACAGTATTCGATCGCATTGATGTTATTCATGGATCAGAGTGTCGCTATGTGTACACGGTCTAACAGGCACAAATGGCTTGCCTGTTAATCGAAGCATGTCGACTTAAATATTGGCTGTGGCGAAGGCCTTTGTGCTCTACTTGGCCTTGCTACTCGGGTAATTGGGGCAGCAGGTCTGGTCAACGGTTAACTGGCACAAACAACTGTCTTCCAAGGCAAGGAAAGTGTTATATTGCGAATCTAGTAACGGGATATGTCGGTACAGTTTGGTAGACGCTAGTGGCAGCGAACACCACACCGAAGTACGGAGTCGTGAGCTGCATTGGAAGAGGTTCCACACTGGAGCTTAACGATTTCAAGGTAAACCTGGGCAGGCGTGTATTATACCGACCAGGAGCTTAACGACGTGGGGTGCGCTAGTCGTGTAGTAGAGCGTCGGGCTGTCGGTCGAGGGGACCGGGGTTCGAAACTAGCGGCTGCCGTTTCGAAACTTGGACAATTTCATTCACCCCACTTTGCCCGTGTCTGTCGGAAGACACACTAAACGCCGTTGGTCCCCTCTATCTGGTGTCTATGCCTGGGGAAGAAAAATATCCCACAGTGGGAATGGAAAAAACTTGTTGTGGACTCTGCACCTCATAGAGCCGGTGATCTCGATCTCAAAACTCACTATACTACCTCCCACTTTAGTTGTGATCAGCTGTAGAGAGAATATCTCGTCAAGCATCAACGTCGCGTAGACGTAAACTGCCGTAGCGGGAACATGACACCGTTCGCACCTCTCGCTGAATACGCTTCGTCTAACGCATTCGTACTACCTGGGAGCGGTGACCTAACGGTTAGAGCGACTGAATGTCAATCGAGAGGACGGTGGTTCGATTCCACCTCCGCCGTTTCGAAGTTTGGTCAATTTCGTTCACCCCACTTTGCCTGTGTCTTTCGGACGGCCATTATATTCACATATCCTTGTTATTGTTTTTGTTTACTTTATTTGTAAATCAGGATTCTCGTTAGTATACTGATTGTCAAGCTGGCATTGGACCGCCCTTATCTACTTCTTCTTGTTGTTGTCGTTGTCGTTGTCGTTGTCGTTGTCGTTGTCGTTGTCGTTGTCGTTGTCGTTGTCGTTGTCGTTGTCGTTGTCGTTGTCGTTGTCGTTGTCGTTGTCGCTGCCGCTGCCGCTGCCGTTGTTGTTGTTGTTTATCATACATGTAAATCAGAGTTCTATATACCTGCGGACTACCTGTTTAAAATGTGGTGTATCGGGTGTACATCTAATGTCCACTGGCTTAATTGTAGCATATTAAATGTCCGTTTGTCGCAGTCAATATTCGGTGGGTTTGAACTTTTTTCCAAGTTGGTCTCGAATTCTTTGTCTGTCCTCGGCATCGGTGGAACAAACAGGTCTGTCATGCGACGAAGTGCAATGCGCTTTGAGCAATCGAAACGATTGGATCCCGCACTATATAGGATAACATCTGTATCTACCTGTTTTCTTCCCATGCCCTCTTCCATGTGTGCATTGCGTGTTACGTCAAAATTTAAAATTCCATCCTCACCTGATTTAGCTTATCGCAAATCCGGTTCGTTGATATCCAAATATGTTGTGTGTGAATAATTTATGTAACATCCATATAACAAATGCCTGTGTTTGTTTAAATCATCGAAAGAATTGACTTTAGTCGTTAGATCTGGAAAGACTCAAAATAGTGGATTTCCAAAATGTTAAGCACTATGTGGGTCAATGCTGATCATAGGCTTGACTTCCATCCTCTCGCCGATCACATGACATAGTTACACATTTTCAGGAAAGGTGAAATTCGTGAGTTTATAGCGTTTCCATTTTCACTTAAATTAATGTTTGATCAAACAATAAGTAATTTAATAGTTTGTCTGATGATTTCACAAAAACGACATACAAAAGTTGCACAAACGAGCTAGCATGTTGCAGTTATACTAGGTAGGTTTGATTTTTGGCAAAATTATTCTGAAATGAGACTAGCAAAATATCGAACTGAGGAGGAACTTTTAAGGTCGGCGCCTACTCTGAAATCATAGTGATGATACCTTAAATTTTGAAGGTTGTTTGGAATTACTTAAACCACAAAACCAGAAAAGGCAAAAAAAAAGTTGGGGTTCCGCGCTGATTTGAGAAATATCTGGCATAGTAACTGCGTCGTCAGCACCAAAATAAGCAATGTACAATGCTCTGATCATAAGTAGTCATGAAATGAGATTTATTGACTGTTCAAATGTAAGACTTGCAGGAATATTGCAGTTTGATATGTGCATATTATATAATGTATGCTATGTGAAATATGCATAAAAACAATGGTGAAATTCATTATTTTATGTATATTATTAAGTCGCGGAAAAAGATATTTTAACTCAATTTCGACACTACTCAATATTTGTAATATCACTTAAGTTATACGCACACACACGCACACGCACACGCACACGCACACGCACACGCACACACCACACACGCACACGCACACGCACACGCACACGCACACGCACACGCACACGCACACGCACACGCACCCGCACCCGCACCCGCACCCGCACCCGCACACGCACACGCACACACACACACACACACACACACACACACACACACACACACACACACACACACACACACACACACACACACACACACACACACACACACACACACACACATGTTAATGTTATACATGTTTCCCTGTACTTTAGGAAGACGGGCCGTCCTAACTGTGCAGCTTCAAGATGCGACGGGCGCTATTGACCTTAACAGTACTCAGTAGTATGTCCATGTTTACGACCCATCGTCCCTGCGAAGAGACACGCACTTTCGGTGGGTCGTCACAGCCAGTCAACGAGAAACATCATGTCTTACATATCAAGGCAGATTGTCGGTCACGTGACTTAATGCGAGTACCGACTTATATCAACAATGACGTCACCCAGTTAGATCTTAGTGAAAACAAAATATCAATAATTCGCCTAGATGATTTCGTCAACGTACAACATCTGCGCGTTCTAGTTTTATCGCACAATTCCATCAACACTCTTGAAAGTGGGAGTTTCCGTCACCTACGGCTCCTGGAAAGACTCGATTTGAACAAAAATGACATTACGTCGTTTGCTCCAGACGTTTTTATAGAGCTTGAAAATCTGCGTGTGCTCACAATGAGCGAACTTCCGCTGACATCATACCCCACAGACTTCGTGGCGCACACGAAAGAGCTGCGAGTGTTGTCCCTCAGCGCCATAGGTGCCGCCACCATCCCGGCCGAATACGCTCGTCTGCCTCGACTCGAGGTGCTCGACTTCTACAAAGACACAGATAAACTCGTGAAGATCACCCACGCCATGTTCGACGACATACGAGAGTCAAACATAACGACTTTATCTTTCCGAAATATGTATTATGTGCTAGGAATCGAGTCGGGCGCCTTTTCTAACATGGCAAAAACGCGATCGTTGATCTTCGCTTGCAACGAACGCCTCTCCTTCAGCGCGACGGTGGCGGCCCTAGCGGCGACGACAAACACGAACATTGACAACGTCGTGTTGGACGGCGCTAGGGGCAGTGGGTCGGTATTTGACGAGTCCGCCTTCTGCTCGCCGTTCTGGCGCCGCGTGCGACGACTCAGCGTCAGAAACAATCGCATTGGTGCGTTTTCATTCAGTTATGCCGGATGTTTGAGGAAACTACGAGAATTCGTTACCGATTACAATTCACCGACACAAGTGTCACCGACTGGTGTATCCTTGAATGCAATTTTCACAAATATACGGTTACTCAGCTTTTCGCATAAGACAACTCGTGATGAATACTACGAAACAGCGTTTTGCACATCGCGACAGGACATGTTCGACATAGTTGACTACTTCCCTGTTCGACCGCCTGTGCTGTCACCACGTGTAAGAGAGCTTATCAAGGAACCGTGTGGTGAGGATTACGTTAATCTACTTCCGAATTCACTAGAATACATCCACGTGGTGGACACACGTATGACGCCGCGATGGATGACAACAGGCGACTATTGTTCTGGCAACATCCGCTACGTAAACATGTCCCACAATAAATTCTTTAAGACCCTTTGCGACGGATGTCGTATAGTTGGAGATAATCGTTTAGAGATTATTGACCTAAGCTACGGCATACTGACAAATATTACTCCAAACTTCTTAAATTTTCCGAGATTACGGTTCTTAAATCTATCCCACAACGAACTCGGCGTTTCTTTGTCAGACTTCTGGGAGACATTTGCTCATCTTATCAAGCTCGAGGATATCAACTTGTCACATAACAAACTTAGTAAGATCAGTCCTCAGGCATTTGAGCGATGCACGCGTCTAAGGCGACTGAACCTTGCGGATAACGAACTCACCCAAATTGAAATGAACATACACCATATAGCAACATTGGAATACATCGATCTGAGCGGAAATCGTCTGTTTCGTTTGAGTGACGCTTTCACAGCGGAATTGGATCAGCCGTTTCAAGGGCGCCCGTTGGTGTTGAATTTGCAAAGACAGATCTTTACCTGCAATTGTAAGTCTGCGTCGTTCGTGCGTTGGACGCAAGCGACGCACGTAAGACTCACGTACCCGGATCGACTAAAGTGTTTGTACGGAAACCGTGAAGACGTTTCGTTGACTGGGATATCAATGGATGAATTCGAGGCCGGATGTGACGTCACGGGCAAAGAGCTGACAGTTGTTGTGCCGATCGTCGTCGGCATCGTGATCCTTGTAGTGGTTTTATGGACTGTTAAGTATCATCGCTGGTACATCAATTATCACTTGACTTTGTGCTGGAAGCGGGAGGCTGCGGCTGCTACTCGTGAACCGGAATTCCGCTACGAAGCGATGGTTCTGTACTTCTTGCATTCGGCCAACCCTCGCCTTCAACAGGGCGGCGTCGCGAGAATCTCGCGCTGGGTGTGCACGCGTCTGCTGCCTCGAGCCGAGGACGAGTGGGGCTTGTGTCTCTACGTTGGCGATCGCGACGACGTCGGCGGTGCCTCGAAAATGCACAACTTCCTGCGCGGCTTCGAATGCAGCGACAAGGTGATTGTGTGTTTGACGCGTGAGTTCATCGACGATGGCGACTGTATGAACTACCTGGCGACGGCGCTCGACAGCAGCAAGCCGCTGTCCAAGTACATCTTTGTCTTATTCGACGAAATCCAACCGACTACTGTTCCCAGTCGTCTGCGGCAGCTCCTGCTTCCAAACGCCCCTTCGGTCCTGTTGACGTGGGGTGACATTGAAGCCGAAGATAGGGATGCGCCCGAGACGTTTTGGCGGCGCATGCGCGATGCACTTATGCGGGACCCCGACCAAGAGAGATGTCGACGCCGATTCGACGCCATTCCCTTGCTTGTTTCAATTCATGACACTTACGTGGATGAACCGAGTTTAGACAAGAACTTGACTGTTTCGGTGTATGCATAAACTTGAACGTGTAAATATTGCAATGGTTACATATTCGGAAACGTGCTTGTCGCTGAGAATACATACATAGGTTTGTCATGGTTATTTCTGAAGGTGAGTTGTTTAGTTAGGGAACTTAAGTTATTAGAGAAGATGCATCATAAGTATAATTTATATATATATATATATATATATATATATATATATATATATATATATATATATATATATATATATATATATATATATATATATATTCATATCTGGTTCGTAGTACATGCTGTAAAAGGGTGAAAACAGCCTTATAAACTTATATGAAGCTTCCCTTATTCGAAAGACCATAATTCCATAAAAACACAAAGACACCCAAAATAGGTTTTCCCAAAAATATTTTCTATTTCAGATGCTTGAATTGTCTAATTAAGTATTGACAGTTCACTATTCGAAGTGTCTGGTGCCGAAGTTAAGTTTCACAACTATGTACCAAAATATACTAATTTATATTTCCCAAGAATAACATCTCCTACCCGAAATTGTTTCTTCTCTAATCGACCCATTTTTACTCTTACCCCCGATACCAAGCTTCCTCACAATTGTGTCAATACTACAAATTACTGTTTGTTTAAAAGTTAACCATGTTATGAAAGGAATATATAATTTACTTTATCACTAATATATTCTTTCGTAACATCCATTGTCATGATTTATATTTTCTCCGTATTGATGAAAACAAATGTCAAACTTTAAATGGTTACGCCCGATACCAAGCTTTGTATAGGATTGAAACATAACTAAACATTAATATAATTATTTAAATATGTATAAATACGTAATTAACAATCATTATTATAGGTTTGAATGTTTTCAGATTAAATGAAACAAATTCAGAAGAATGTATAGTTCATCAAAACTCTGTATGCCCGGTACCACGTTGTAGCTGTGTTTTAGCGTTCTGCAGGTGCCGTGGCAGCATGTCTATCGCAATGTGTGTGGCGCCCTCCGATGGAAAATGAAGGAACATTTACTACATGGTGGGACTACGGTTTCCGCAAAATTCTAAGTAATGTTTGATTGGTTTTATTGTATGAGGCATATCAATAAATTAATTATATAAACTATGCAACGTGGACCTAGGGAATCCTCAGAAAATACATTCTTGCAGTTTGTAATGATTTTGTTCTAACGTTGATGGCAATAATAGGTGGATTCGTTAGTTTAGCTCTATTTGATGAGCAATGTGAACTTAGTACCGCGCATAACGATAGCTTTGTACCGTGCGTAATGAAAGTTAAACTACTCTGTATTTCCCAAACAAATATTTCACAAAGTAAAATATCCTTCGGTGATTAGTTGAGAATATGCACGTGACCACATCAGTAAAAACTGGACGAACACAAGCTTTTTCTTCCAGAGGGTTGCAATTTCTCGTTGTTAAAATGTTTCATGTTGATGATCATCAAAGCATGTGCGGGTGCAGGGGGTGTCCATCAGGTGTCCAGGCACCCCCCCCCCTTTATTTTGGTCGGATGTTTTTCATTAAGTCATAATCAGTTATCGAGACACCGCGAGGGGGCGCCCTCCTGCTGTTGTTCATCAGATGAGGATATTTCTAAAATAAAAACTTGGGACAAGTATTATGCCTTACCATTTGTTCCCAGTCGTTCTGTTTTGCCCCCTCCATCTTGTCGTATCCCCGCACTCGTATTACCCATTATTAAATACAAATAGCTGACAGTGCATTTTAGCGAATTTCCGCTGGTCAGCTGCTGTTGTCGTGCAGGCTTGCAAGCCAGTGTGAGGAACATTAGTAAAGACAGATATTTTCCGTGAGAGACGGACAATTGCCCCGTAACAAGCTTAGCGCCAATAATCTGGACACTAATGAAAATCATGTGGTTTAGTAGTTGGCGACACAAACAATAACACCTTATATGCCTCAAAGATAATACAGAGCGAAATGATTGCCATTTATCTGGGAGCAGAAGATCTTGTCCGGAATTCGAAAGTTGTTTCATTCGAGCAGCGCTGACGACGGCTGTCACATATCAAACAAAGCACGGCTAAGCTTCGTCTTGAAAAATTAAAAACAGAATATCCGCGAGGAATTCTTTGGGTTTCCTTAGTGACACTCCGAAGTTACAGGCGCAGACATCGCCAGAAAGAAAGAAGGGAATACGAATGGTGTAGCTGCTTTAATGCTGACACATAACCTAAAAAGCGGAGTAAAATTAAAGTCGTGAACGTATATATCCTTGATCTCTGCGGTACAGGGGTGAGGGTCAGGTAAAGTATTGTCGAGCCACCCTTTCTGTTCTTTCTTTCCATAGTTTTCTATCGGCCGCCCCCTCTCTCCATCTTTCATCCTCCCCCGATCTTCTCATATCCCTCCTCACGCAGTCCTCCAATCTCAGCTGTCACCTTCCTCTTTTCCTTCGTCTTTGATGTTTTTCCACTTCTGCTTTCTTTGTTAGTTTGCTTGCATCCATTCTTACCAAGTGGCCTGCCCATCTCATCCTGCTTCTCACCAATCTTCCTGTTAGGCTGCATTGCATCCCAACCTCTTTCCTCGGGTCGTTCACCCTTCTTCTGTCCACCCTCTTTGTTCTTGTTATTCGACGAACCCAGTTATTATCACAAACTTGCAGCTTCTGTTGTTGTTGTTCTATAAACGCCACTGTCTCCAGATCATACAGGCATATCTTGAAGTAAGCAAATTTATAGAGTTTTGTCTCTACCGTGATTTCATCAGTTATAACTATGGCGAACTTTTTAAAATCCCACCAAAGAGGCAAGGGAAGCTTGATGACATAGTTGGTGTCTGAGGCCAGTCGCACCAAGTTTATGGACCTTTGCAGGAAGCTACGAGTTAATCGTCGTAACGCACATGATGTGTTGGCACAACTCTACCGTGTTGACGTGGAGGTGTTCGACACGACAATGGATGATGCTATATGTGTGTATATTTATTCTTTCCAGAAAATCAACCTTTAAGATGCTACCCATCAAGTTGGGCGTAAACCAACTACATCATGCGCATGCGTCTTCACGCGCTAGGGATCCTACAGTCACTGACGCGTGCACATGTTGCCAGACATCCAATTGATATTTTAATCTGGATCCAGCATAAGTGTCGTAGTCCTCAAACATTGTCGTATGCCTGTTCACAAGTAAGTTCCAAACAAATGGCCAAAAGGGTACCGTCTCAAAATCACTGGTGTTTCTTTTGGCTTTTCTTTCGTATGAACGTGAACCCGGGAGTAGAATGGTGATCTGCCCACGACACCATTAGCACAACAACATAAACTGCACCGGCGCCAACGGCAATAGCCTCAGCTAGTTGACAGACAACAGCCTTTATAATACCTCACACAGGGTCTAAGCAAAACCTACGCGTGTCTATTGGCCACAATGAAACTATGAAAGCATTAGGGGAATTCCATTAGTCACCCAACTGCAGCAAAATTTACCCGTGGGGTGGTGGATATCGTAGGCCAAATGTTGCAAAACATTTTGTATATATCTACAGTAATGCATGCTCGGTACGGATTTATATTTGTACGGCAAAGCAATCACGGGATACATGTTCAAGTCTAATTAATCATCGTCGTTAGGGAGACTTGTTAAAGCAATGTTTGACACAGATTTAATGGGCCAAAACATGGACGCTCACGAAAAGTAAGTAGGACCGACTGGATGGCTGCTACACTACTTCGTAAAACAATATACATCTCATAGAAACACAACACATGCCAATAGAGACACATGTAAACACCAAAGATCTCAGAGATAATCAGCTGCAATACCACACTGCTCTGAAACTTTCTGAAGTTGAAAAGTGTATACAAGACAGACACCAATGGAGAGGTATCGCGAACAATAATAATAATAATAATAATAATTTTATTAAAATGGCAACTATAGCAGTTGAATTATACTACAACAACCTTCATAGGAAGTTCTGAAAGTGGAAACTAAAACCAAGTGTAAAGCGCACATAAGGTGACGCTATAAATAGAGAACTTCGCGCAAAATTTCCGCATTTGTGACCAGGAAGTTCTCAATGAATAACCGCATAGCTTTGTCAAAAATGTAAGTGGGGGATTGTGTGTGCTCGATGAATCGGTACACGGGCCGCGGCTCATGACGTCGAGCGTCAGTCTACACCTATCCGTCGCCGAGAGAGAAGTGGAGTGGCTATCTTGCAACATGAGTCGACATAGTTCGACCTTAACGTAAGTACTTGTGAAACTTGTGAATTCTAATTTGTTCTAATCTGTTTGTACACATAAGCTGTCTATTTGCTAGTGTTTGTACACATAGGCTGTCTATTTGCTAGTGTTTGTACACATAGGCTGTCTATTTGCTAGTGTTTGTACACATAGGCTGTTTATTGCGGTTTTTTCTCTTTCGAAAACCACGCTGCGTGAAACATTGATTCACAAATGGTGTTTGTGAGACACAACCTACAGTCGAGACTATTGTAATCGAGATATGTTCATTGTTGTTGTTTGTATGGTGTATGGTGTACGGTTAATTGGAAATGGGAAAGTATGTTAGAAATTGGTGTTGCGTGTAACCGTTAAAATGTCAACATCGTTATAAAAAATATAGTTCTATTTTTTTATAACGAAAGTATTTTTCTGGGTAATTTTAGGTGGCTGCACGATGACCGTCGTGGGCGCGTCAGATTCAACGCCACGATTCTAGCTGTAGTCTTCCTCGCAGCATCTCTCCCCAGCTATGCCGCTTCCCAGCGCCCGTGCGAACTATCCCGTGTATCCAAAGAGCCACCTTCGGGCGGCAACGAGAAGGGATCTGCTACGGTTGGGCAGGTCTATGTGAAGGTGAATTGCCGCTCACGTGGCGTTGTGCAGATCCCGAAAGATGTCCACACTGATGTCACCAATTTGGACTTGAGCGGAAATTACATATCGTTTGTGGGTGAAGACGATTTTCTTAACATGCTTGATTTGCGTGATCTGGATTTATCTAACAATTCAATGAGAGCGCTCGAAGGTCGATGCTTCCGTCAACTCCGACATCTCGAACGCCTCGATCTGAGCAACAACAATATTACGTCGTTCACGTCAGACGTATTCAGTGGACTGGAGTCACTGCGCGTGCTCGTGATCAGCAGACTTCCTCTGACGTCATATCCGACGGAGTTCGTGGCGCACACGAGAGAGCTGCGAGTGTTGTCTATCAGCGCCATGAGTGACGCCACCATCCCGGCCGAATACGCTAGTCTGCCTCGACTCGACGTGCTCGACTTCTACAAAGACACAGTCAACCTCACAAAGATCATCTCCACCATGTTCGATCGCATACGAGGTTCGACTATCACGACACTGTCATTCCGAAATATGTACCGTTTGCTGGAAGTCGAGGCCGGCGCCTTTTCAAACCTGCCCAACGCCCGATCCTTGATCATGTCTTGTAACAAGCATCTGTCGTTCATGAAGACAGTGACGGCCCTGGCACTGACGACAAATACTAGTGTTGACACCGTGGTATTGGACGGTGCGAGAGGCGATGGGCAGGCAAAGTTCGTCGAGTCTGACTTCTGCACTCCTTTCTGGCGCCGCGTGCATAGACTCAGTGTCAGATGCGTGCGGTTATCCAGTTTTCATTTCAGTTACGAGAGTTGTTTGGCAAACATGCGACAATTCATCGGAGAATACAACTCGATTGATGGTGTAACGCCGAATATCCCGTTTATGCCAGCCATCTTTCCCAACCTGCAAACATTAAGTTTTTCTCATCGCACATTACGTACGTCCTCCTACAGGGCAGCTTACTGTCGCAGCAGACACAGGTCCCTTTTCCACATCGATGCCTATTTCCCAACAAAACCACAGGTGTTATTGACAGGGTTGGCGAATAATATCGGTGAAAAGCAACAGCCATGCCCAGAAGGCTATCATCCCGACGTAGTTTTACCATCGCTGGAGTTTGTCTACCTGACCGACATGCGCATAGATTCGTATTCCCTGAGAGGTGATTATTGCTTCGGTAACATGCGTTACATTAATATCTCTTACAACAAACTTACTAAGTCCCTTTGCGAACACTGTCAGATCGTCGGCGCGAATCGACTGGAAATCATAGATTTGAGCTATGGGGAACTAGAAGTCATAACATCCGCGTTCTTCACTTTACCAAAGCTGCGCTTTTTGAATCTCTCCCACAATGCTCTCGGCGTTTCCGGATCACACTTCCAGGAGACCTTTTCCAACCTGAACCACCTCGTGGACATCAATCTGTCTAGCAACAGACTTAGCCGGATCAGCCCGTCGGCATTCGATCATTGTACCCATCTAAGGCGAGTGGATCTTGCTGATAATGAACTGACACATATTGACTTCAACCTGCGTCATTTGCCGGAGCTGAGGCACATGGACCTTAGCGGCAATCGTTTGTTGCGCCTGAGTGATGCGTTCACGGCGAAGTTGGACAAGGCGTCTCTTGTGCGGCCGTTGGAATTGAACGTACAGCGAGAGATGTTCGTCTGTAACTGCGAATCTGCGTTGTTTGTGCAATGGATTCACAAAACCCACGTACGATTACCTGGCAGAGATCAACTGACCTGCATGTATGAGGGTGACGATAACATGCTGCTGAAGGAGATAGCGATCGATAAAATCAAAGCAGACTGTGCCTTTCCTGTTATGCATGTTGTTGTTCCAGTCGTCGTGGGCCTCCTGATCGTCGTTGGTCTTGTCACTGTCGCGGTGTTGGTATATCGTCGCTGGTATGCCAGGCACAACCTCATGCCGAAGCGGCGTGCGGAGGAGGATGAGCAGGCGAAACCACACGAGACGGTGTTGTTGTACGTGGTATGCTCACCGATCAGTGATAGCGATCAGTGCGACGTCGGGATGATATCTCACCATATCGACACTGGCCTCATGTCACCCGCGGAAGAGGCGTCATCGTGTTCCTAAGATGGTGACGCATAACTGTGAGTGGTTTAGATTTAACAAGATTTAACATGATTGCTACACGTTCCAGATGGCTAGTGAACAAGGAAGCCATTGGCTTATCGACGGTCGAACAATTTTATCATTTCTGTATAGCCCGCCTTTATCAGATATCTGTCAATTTTATGTTTAAACATATTCATGCTACCAGCATTAACACAATCATTTGACAATCCGTTTCTTTTGTGGTTCTACTTAGCATAGCACCCCCATTCTATATTCTTTGTCCATGTTTCCATGTCCTATGTGTATGCATTTACACTTCCCAAAATTGAATAACATTTGCCACTTTTCAGACCATTTAACAATTTATTTAGATCATCTTGTAAACTGTGTTTATCTGTATAATTTTTTACTTTTCTGGATACTTTTGTGTCATCTGGAAATGTCGGCTTCCAAATCATTTATATATATATATATATTAAAATAATACTGCTACCTGTGTTACCCCACTCAAAATAGGAATGATAAACGTTTCCGTAACATCCGTCAAACGTTTTAGCAGTATCAATACCAAATCAAGGCTTATAAAATCTACACAGTTTCGAACTCGAATGCACAGTTCAACCGCTTACTCTAAAACCACTTGTATCCTGACTTGTAGGTTAATCTTGCTATACATTAGAAACATCGTCGACGTTTCACGAAACGTGTAACATTAACATTAAATATGCGTTTAGATTTCATGTAGCAAATAGCAACTCGTGCATGCAAAAATTGTTGTTTTTTAATTTGTTCGATAATGTATTCGCTGCGTTCATCCGAACGATAATAAAGAAATGTGACATCCCTAATAATATTGAATGCATTGTACACTGTATGTTTTTTAATGTTTTAAAAACTGGCTGGATAATATACAGGAATAGACCAAGCATTATATTTAACCGTCACACTCATTGGACTATTGTAGTATTTTTTCTCCCCTGTGGTAATGTGACCCTCTGTATTTCAGAAAGCATAAGATGCCACATTTTATGTGAACATTATTTTGTGGAGTAACACCTATCCGGTAACTGTGTATCTTTAAACAGCTTAACATGTTTCATACATAATTTGTGTAGCAAAATTTTATCTAAACGAGAATTTTACAGAATTTTACAGTTGATGACACGTCTCTATGCATGACTGTCAAGTGGTTAGCAGAGTCATGTTCTTTGAGTTATGTGAAACAAAAAAGAACCCATTCGAGACACAAAACTGGCATTACTTTAAATACATCAATATTGGAAGTTGAAGAAGTCATAAAAATTATTACTGCGGACACATATACTAGCGAAATGTCCTGCCACAAGTAAGTCAGTAAGATGATAGGCTGTGAATCAGATTATTAAGATCATAGCCAAATTACATCTTCCATGCTACTCTTGTGAAGATGATATGGTGGATATGAGGGCCTTAGCATACCTGTCAACTCTCACGCATAAGCCGTGAAAATTATATAATACAATTTCCCAATTTTGTGAAAACGAAATAGAATCTATATGTGTGCATCGCAAGTGAAGGCCGCAGTTAGTAACCAGTACTAGCAGCTTTTTACCGAATAACGTACTAAACACGGTCAGTGATTGGTCAACAGCCGAGCATCAACTAATGCTATTTTCTGATGGAACGTAGTGTAATCACGTGTGTAAGCACGTAGTGTATGCACGTGTGTAAGCACGTAGTGTAAGCACGTGCTGAAGATGAGATTTATTGACAAACATGTGCAACAGTAATCTGCAGTAAATTAAATGCGTGGCGCGCGGGAATTCCCGGGAACAGCCCCCAAATATAGATGACATAGTTCACAACTTCTATGTGTACGCGTTACAAGTATGGTGCGCCGAACCTCACTAATAGCATGCCCAGTGCCAACAGACTGGCGTTTCGAAAAGGCGCACGCACGCACGCACGCACGCACGTACACATATTATTTGCATACACGCACATACACACACGCACCCACACACACGCACGAACACGCACGTGTACACACACACACACACGCACACACACACACACACACACACACACACACACACACACACACACACACACACACACACACACACACACACACACACACACACACACTTTTCGCTTTTCATTTGAAAGCACCCACCATACACCCCACCAATTGCTGCCATTTCGGAAACGACAATTTGGGAACACATCTCCAGTAAAACTTTTAAAACTCATTTTGGTCACCGAAATATCCCTCATAAAGTTCGTGGATGTTTGCACATAGCGGCTTCACGACGAGCTCAACACCTGATGCGGTATTCCCGACTGATCAGGGCTTTGCCACAGCATAAGTAGACATAGGGATCGTATGCTCGGAATCCACAACACTCATCTTTGTAGTGAGGCCTTGGGTCGTGCCATAGAGTCCCCTCGCAGCATGTCCACAACGAGTCGTCGTACGGTTGACCACCGCAATCTATGGTGAGAACAGACAGAACAGGAGAGTTTATGCACTGAACAAGAGAACAAATGATGAAACGTGACGGCGGGCGACAATGTTTCATCAGATATTATATGTTAAGATATATGACAGTGTGTTCATTGTAATGGCAACTATTTTGGCAGTATCCACCTCTCCGAAATATCCCTCCCCCCAATAAATACGTCGATTTAAATATTGTACTGCTTATTCTCTTTACTGTCACGAATCATCAGTAGTTGTCAGAGTTGCTGGGAAACGAAGCGACAATTCAACTGCTGCTATTGTTTATGTAACGGTGCAATAGTTGCTACTGCTGATAATGCAACCGTTGATGTTCTTGTCATTTCTGCTGCCCCCCCCCCCCCAGAACCATCCACCCCCCCATCCCCTCCACCCGCAGTCGCTGCCGCTGCTATGCTGCTCAATTCCCTACCTGGGTCACCAAAGAACCACCCGTTGGCTACCTGCTGGCAGCAGACAGACACAATGACACTCAGTAACAAAGGTCGCAGCAAATACGTCTTCCTGCAATGCACAACCAACAATGATAAAATTGTGTTTAGTTGTTTTGTTCCACAATAAATCGATCCTACATTTTACCACAAGTGATGCAAAGAAGGTGACGCCATCCATTACATAATTCCAGCGAAGTTCCAGAAGAATATTTATTGAGAGCTGCAGCTTCCTAACAGAGTAGTTGAAAAGGTCTCGATATCTAACGATTGGTAGATGATATTTCCTGAAGATCCGACCGATTGTCGATGTTCTGGCCAGGGTAGGTCTTTTAGTAGACATGGATGAAGCAGACATTGTTGTGATATACGGGTAACTAGCTAGAACAGTTATACATGACAACACGCAAGATAAAACAATGTCTTGCGCATAACTGTCATACCAGCTAAACCATGAAAATACCTAAGAAATACCCACCCCATTAAACAGAAACGATGGCTACGTCATTCCGGCGACATACATGGATGTGCTATGAAATGATAACTAGCTTGGATCCAGGACACTGGTCTTTGTCTTAAAATAACGCTGACGAAGGAACTGCGAAGTTACCGAATGCTCAATAAACCTGGATATTCCCATCGATCGAGGAATCAAGCAGAATCCCTTGTTGGATTCCTGGGTAACTAATTGGAGTGGTTCATGCACTTCTGCCACCAAACTTCCAGTACCCCTGCCAAGAGAAACACACTTCCAAATTCCTTCCAACTCTGTACCAGTTGTTCACGAGGTGAGCACTATACCAAATCACCGCTCCGACATTCGATTGTCCCGTTGTAAGCGGCCAACACACCTTCCCGCTTTTGTTATCCGAACCCGTCATCCGTTGTTTTACGTTGTTTTAACACAGACGAACCGAGCCGCA
This sequence comes from Lamellibrachia columna, assembly GCA_963662155.1. Classification (NCBI taxonomy): domain Eukaryota; kingdom Metazoa; phylum Annelida; class Polychaeta; order Sabellida; family Siboglinidae; genus Lamellibrachia; species Lamellibrachia columna. Next base: position 27,940,087 of record OY759270.1, read on the forward strand.
ATGTCGTCCGCTTCCGTACACATCGGTCTGGGAGCAATGTATCCGTTACAATTTGTGCGTTGCTGTTCGCCTGTGTCAAAACAACGGACAATGGACGACGGATGACTGGTGCGGATGACGGAAACGCACAGGTGTGTTGACCGCTTTATCCTTTATACAAATAACGGTGCTAATCCTCAACGCACTTGTAATGTGCTCTACACGTGAGTAACCAATTGCTGCAAGTTGATCTATTTTCGGCATAGCTCCGTGTACAACATGACAGTTAGAAAGTACATTAGTTCAGCATGCCTACCTTTCTTTGGGAGTGATTAGTTCTACATTCAAAATACACATATCTGCATCAAAATGTTGATCCATTCTTCGTCTGTGCTCTTGCGCCAAAGCGTCGCACAGGGCAGAAACAATCACACGCCAACCTACCTCTGTCCTGAGCCACAGCGATCATCTGGTCTACTGCTTCGGTTGCGATTGACCCATTAATGCTAAACACAGTTTAGGGAAGACCCATATTCAAAACAGCCACACCGACCCCGACTCTTACTATGGTGTATGTACATTATCGACGTTATGAACGCTCCGTTTTCGGATTCATTTCGTCCCACGCAACATAGCACATGAAAATACTTACATCGCTGTATCGAGCCGGAGCTCACGCAACATTTGCTATTCACGCTGACTCTGCTAATCTGGGTGCGTGTGGCAAACACCACGCGTCTGCAGCCACAATGGGTGCGCGTGATAAAGAGCACTCGTCAGCACCAAGTAGGCGAACGTCTAATTCGGGTTAACTTGACCTATGGACTAATACATAATTGACAAAGTGCACGTTAATTCACTTCCTCGATGTCGCTAAGCCTTACGACGGGGAGAGACCAAAATGCGTTTTCCTACTTCAGTTTCAAACATTCCGGTGGTTGTAACAAACATAAGATGTTTCGGTAGGCAGTAATTTTCTTTGAAATCGTGAAGGGAAATTGGGTTTGTGCTATAGAAAGTTACGCATCGGTTTTTAGAAACAAATGGTAATTAGAACTATTCGATTTCTGCATTTCGTATCGATGATACGAAGAAGACTAATTGATTATCTTGGTGCAGCGTTTCTACACACACGCAGACTAAACATGCAGAATAGCCAAAGTTTAGCAATGTATTGTTGGGAACTGAGAATGAAGAGCTAGTGTGCCGTTGTTCTATTTCCACATCGAACATAAAACAATTTTTTTATATTGCCAAAGCGAAGAAACATGAGCAAAATGGTCTACGATTTTATCTCATTACGCTTAGCAAACGTGTCAGACGTGATGGTTTCATTAAAAAGTAAATATCCCGGCACTTGATTATTGGGCCATACGGCAAGCATCAACATTTGATTATTGGGCCATACGGCAAGCATCAACATTTGATTATTGGGCCATACGGCAAGCATCAACATTTGATTATTGGGCCATACGGCAAGCATCAACATTTGATTATTGGGCCATACGGCAAGCATCAACATTTGATTATTGGGCCATACAGCAAGCATCAACATTTGATTATTGGGCCATACGGCAAGCATCAACATTTGATTATTGGGCCATACGGCAAGCATCAACATTTGATACACTGCTTAGTAGCCGGCAATTTCGTAATCGAAATGCTATGTGTATACTGCAATTCAAAGTTCACTTCGATTGCTTAATTAACATGTAGCCGCTTACGATCATTGTAAGATATATACATATGCATGTGTTCAAAATAGTCCACTTGTTAGAAAGTACATTCCTGCTACCTTATTCCGTCACGGATAAAGCGCGGTCTGTAACGAGATGGCACCCATTCGACATCACCAAAGTGCAATCAGTGTTGGATAAACGGAAGTACTCTTTCACACAATGGTTTGTAAACGATTGGAATATAATTCCGAATGCACCGGTTAAGTCTAAGAAGATCAAGTATTTCATTGGACATATTTACAAATACTTGAATCATAGGACGGATGATTATACGAGTCAACGTTTGACTCCTTGTCATCTCATGGACTGCAGCAACTACGAAGAAGAAGATGGTCAATTTAAATCAGAGTAAATCAACATAACAACTAATCTCCCCTACCCCCATACTCCTTCTATCCAACACACGTTGGAAACATACCGCCGAACCATCGCAACAGAAACACAAACGTAAGACATACTTAAAAAGAATGGGTGGCTGTCTGCTTGGTGTGCCTAATGGAACAGGGAATGAGTAAGTAAGTAAGTAAGTAAGTAAGTAAGAAAGTAAGTAAGTAAGTACGTAAGTAAGTAAGTGAGCAAGCAAGTAAGTAAGAAAGTAAGCAAGCTAACAATGAAGTGAGTAAGTAAATATACAAACAAGTAAGTAAGTAAGTAAGTAAGTAAGTAGGTAGCTAAGTAAGTAAGCAAGTAAGTAAGTAAGTAAATAAGCAAGTAAGCAAGTAAGTAAATGAGTAAATAAGCAAGTAAGTAAGTAAGCAAGTAAGTAAGCAAGTAAATAAGCAAGTAAGTAAGTAAGCAAGTAAGTAAGTAAGTAAGCAAGTAAGTAAGTAAGCGAGCAAGTAAGTAAGTAAGTAAATAAGCAAGTAAGCAAGTAAGCAAGTAAGTAAGCAAGCAAGCAAGCAAGCAAGTAAGTAAGTAAGTAAATAAGCAAGTAAGTAAGTAAGTAAGCAAGTAAGTAAGAAAGTAAATAAGCAAGTAAGTAAGTAAGTAAGTAAATAAGCAAGTAAGTAAGTAAGTAAGTAAGCAAGTAAGTAAGTAAGTAAATAAGTAAGTAAGTAAGTAAGTAAATAAATAAGTAAGTAAGTAAGTAAGCAAGTAAGCAAGTAAGTAAGTAAGTAAGTAAGTAAATAAGCAAGTAAGTAAGTAAGCAAGCAAGTAAGTAAGTAAATAAGCAAGTAAGCAAGTAAGTAAGTAAGTAAGCAAGCAAGCAAGTAAGTAAGTAAGTAAGTAAGTAAATAAGCAAGTAAGTAAGTAAGTAAGCAAGCAAGTAAGTAAGTAAATAAGCAAGTAAGCATGTAAGCAAGAAAGTCAGTAAGTAAATAAGCAAGTAAGTAAGTAAGTAAGTGAGCAAGTAAGTAAGTAAGTAAGTAAGCAAGCAAGTAAGTAAGTAAGTAAGCAAGTAAGTAAATAAATAAGTAAGTAAGTAAGCCAGTAAGCAAGTAAGCAAGTAAGTAAGTAAGTAAGTAAGAGTAAGTGGGTGAGTAGTACGCATACATACACACCTGACTAACGAAACACCCACAATATGCAAATTTGTTTAATATTGTTTTACTGCAAACATTCAAAGACAGTTGCACAAGACCGAACTATGTCATGTATGAAATAGCATCACTTCTTATGGAGCTGTCTTTAAAATCAAGCGTACGAAGTTCGGCAATAAATAGTGAATGCAGTACCAATTGACATTCCAGTTCTGTAGGTGACTACCCTCTTTGGGTGACACTCCACAACAGCCAACGTGAATACGCGTTGGCTGGAGAGAAATAGTTCATTGACTGTTAGCAAAGGCCCTCTTGTGCACTACACACGGAAGTTTAACAGGACCCGGGTTCAGTTGAATGTCCCCCGAGATCAGTATTTGATTCTGCATTTGTAGTTCAAAGTTACCACACTCCCCAACAGTGGCGCTACTCACCATTCCTAATACTGTATAAATAAAAAATGGACGGCTGTCGGCATAAACGACTGATAGGCTGGACAGCATTTGTGCAATTGATATACATAAAATAGTTTCATGCAAAGACCAGGTTTATCGTGGTTCTACTGTCAACATATAATACTATCTACCATTATATGTAATTGAAATTGAGACATTTCTTGACAAATAGAAAAATATTAGGAGTTTACCAAGTGAAATAAACACCATTTGTCTTTGCAAAATCCTTGATGAAACCTTTAGCGGGCTTGCAAAGCCATTAGATAACCTTCAGAGAAAATGTCTTGCTTACAGAAACACACACCGAATCCTTTTAATAATGCTTAAAGTATTCCAATCCGGCACTTTATTCCACATAGGTTCGAATATATCTCCCAACATTAGCATTATACGTTATACTGTTGTAGGCCTACTTTTAACAACCACGTTGACCCAATATTAATAATTATTATTGGTCCAACAGAAGTGTAATACAAAACCCATTTTGAGCCAACATAGCACCAACCAGTTGGGCCAACGTAGGGCCGAATTTCTTAATATGCAAGATATTCTGGGTGAACATCCAAGCATTCCGTAACGATGGGAAGTGCAGTATGCTACCAGGCACCGGTAAGGCTACGGAGAGCGCGCCAAATAGTGGCATTACATCACGAAGGCTGGATAATCGATGAACAGCTTAGCCAGAATAGTGGCTCCACACTGTGGGTCAAGTACCAACCAACAAAAATTCCTAGTATGTCTCCTTAATACACCGAAAACGAGGCTTTTCCATAACGAAACCCTTTTTGTGTGTTGTAATGATTATACTATGATTCATATATAATGTTTAATAACATTTGTTACCTGGCCATATTAACCTGTCCTTATGCATAAATTAGACGACTCGGAAAATGAACTTATGTAAATAAACACAGCGCCATCTAGCCGTCATTGGTTGAACTATACAGATGAAAGTGTTATTCTCGTCTGAGTGCAAGGAAATATGGCAAAGTAGCATTCAAACGACACAAGTACGGTCGGTGCAAGATGTAGATATGCGCACATGCCCCCGTTGGAAATATCATGTTTTTGTAGAAGGCCTTTGCGTAAATGCCACGTCTAATTGGGTGAGTTGAGACTTCAGTTCACTATTCAGTTCGATTTCTTTTACAAAGTCAAGACTCCAAGTCCAGCAGCCCCGGCCCAGGCCAAGGTTGGGTCTTGGGACGGTTGCTCTGTTGAACAATACCTTATTCCCGCCGCGCATGCATGTTGATTTAACATAATTGTTAACTGATAATAATACCGATTAAACATGTTTACTATTAAACTTCATTTAGTTATATAACGAATCTTAACACGCATTAGTTTTTAGAAACATTCTTACAAATTTGCGATGATGATTGAAGACTGGAATTAGCCTGCTACTACTACTAGGTCTAGGGTCTACTACTGCTAGAAGGGTATTCTGCTAGAACAGACAGCCAATAGATACAGCATGTGTACATCCTGGTGCAACCTACCCTGTACTCTAGCCTGTCTGTCGCCCACAATTGATAGAATTAGCAGTGCCTCGGAACTGACAACTTGTAATAGTTGTATTGTAAAATTTAACAAGATTGCTATCTAAGGCAAAGCCAAAGACCCAGATGGAAAGTGGCCAAGGAAGCCATTAGCTTATCGAGAATAAAAAAAAAAATTTGTGTGTGTAACCCGCCCTCCTTAGATATGTGTCAACTATGTTTTTAAACATTCACGCTGCTAGCGTGTTCAAATGTATTGATCGAGATAGTGAGAGGAGCTGCACACAGAAAGTCTAATATGACGTCAGATCTTCTGTGACTAATACTGGGATCTTGTGAGCATAGTTAGCCTTGATTAGAGATAGAGATCACCTGCTCTCTGAGACTGAGTCCCCATGACAGGTAACACATTTACCGGGTAACCAACATGTGTGGGATTTGTTTACTTCTTCTGGCAACTACACCAGGTAGAACGGACCAGCAGCTTTCTTTATCTCTTCTGTAAGACAAAGGCAATATTGGGTGTACCCAAACAGAGTTGCCTTTAAAGTGAAACCAAAGGCATTTTGGGGGCCTTTGCACCTAAAAGAGTACTTGAATACTAACCATTTGCAACTATAATCAAGAATATCACGCAAGTGGTTAACTAAATATACCTCATTGAACACCGAAAATCTTTTTTGCATGGGCAGTGCCATATTTGTTCAGAATCCTACATCAAGAGTGCTGACTAGGTTTCCCACAACTCCAACTTTAAATGCCTAATTGTAGACATAGACGATTTTAGTCACATACTTGCCAATAAGTTTGGACATGCTGTTTGTGTCTAAAATCAACTTATTTGGCAAGATAATCCATTCATTCATTGTTTACTAACCACCTCGCGTTCCGATTTGACAGTTCTCTTGATCGAGTGTTTGCGTTATGTCAAAGCTTTCGGCTGACATGCTGGAAGATTGTCGGTACCACTTCAGGCTTTAACTTTGAAGGATCTTGACCCATTAGTTGATGAAAATATATCAACTTCAAAACACGACTCTTCAAAATGTGCCGAAAAAGTCTAGCAATTATGAATTCATTACTTCACTACTGTCTGTTTTTTCAGAGGAAATAAAAAGACAACTCTCTATACCTCACTGAATCATGTTTACATTCAAATGCTGCGCAGTATTGTAATGGTTTTGGTTTGATTGATTGGTCAAAATTGCAAACACTGATGAATGTCTCAGCCTTCACGAAAAATGACATTATAGACCAGAATTTCGCACATGGGTCTTTCCAATTGACAACCCAGTGATCTAACATTCCACTGTGCCCCCACAATTACAATATATTTTGTAGAACTGTCAGTTACCATATATCTCATATGCTGAAGAACTGCCTGCTGTGCTGAGTACATAAATTAATATGTTGCTAACTGTTATGCACACACACACATATATATATATATGACTATGTTCAATAGTGTGCACAGTGTCACTACCATAACAATAGTATATATATATTTATGTATATATATATATATAACAGTTAGCAACATATTAATTTATGTACTCAGCACATTATATATATATATATATACTATTGTTATGGTAGTAACACTGTGCACACTATTGAACAGAGTCGTACTCTGGAAACCAGTGTTTAAATAAAGTTCATTATTATTAAGAGATTAAGCCATGTGCACTGGTGTGATGCCGATTGTGGTAATCATTTATGATCTTGTAAATATTTTCTTGTATTTCAACTATTTTATGTTCACGTAGAACGATATATTATTATTAATTTCATAGTATCTGTCATGGTGGCCTGTACGCCAGCGATCTATCAGGTCTTAGTGCAGGTCTCCATGAATAAATCAACATTTTATTCACAATCGTCATGTATTTTAACTATATTCTTATGTTCATGGTTTGATCCTAATACATTTCTCTCTATCTCTGGTGTGTATGTGCATGCATGCGTGCATGAATGTGTGAGGGGATGTGTGCTTGTGTGTGTGTGTGTGCATGTATGTGCGTGTGTGACATTACTTTGCCAGTTAAATTATCTATGCAGATTATGTAAACTTGTATGTATTTTTACAGTCTGCCACAGATATATCATATATATGTTTTATGTTGGCTTATGTTTTATGCATGACTGTCACAAACATTGAGCCCATGTCACAAATACATGGTTGGCTGAATTTCATCATAAAAAATATGTGCGTGCAGCTGGCTATTTACAAAGCCTGGCTCTATGAATAAGCACTTGCCTTAGAATATCAGACTTCCAATTGAGAAAACCAGGGTTTGAATCGCTTTGCTGCTTTTTGAAGCCTTCTTTCGCTCCTCATTACCCCAGTTCACCTATGGCCAGTATAAAGGAGGTAGCTTTACTTTCTCGGGGGTTAACCTACAATCTATTAGTGTGTTATCCAGTCTGGGTAATTTCTCAGTTTCTGCATTTGAAACCAGTTTTAAGCACATGCTATTTTGGCTAAAAGTAAAAGAATTGCATATATAACTGTTTTAATTTTTAAACTACTCATGAATGTAAAAAGGTGCGTGAATATACATTTTTACTGGTGAATAAAAAAAAAATTTTAAGGTACTACACATTGTTAGAAACATCACTGAGACAGTTCCACAGTGTCAAACATACATTTTAACCATGCATGCATGCAATTGCATGCTGTCCAGAATATCTCTAGAAAGTTTGAAAATATTGCTCTATTGTAGGAATCAACTATGACATAATTGTCACACATATAAATGTTGTTCCCTCATAATTATTATATATGAAAAAATTCTAGTAATTCTAATTTCTAGTCATACAACGAGAAAACATGTGCGTGGACATTGGTAAATATACCAGGCGTATTTAGTGAATACTATTCACACAAACTACAAATTTCTACCGATGAAAGATTACGTTCAAACCTCTATGATGTGACTGTGAGTGGCATGTGTTGGAAATAGTGTGCCATATATGCCCATAGGGCAGGAGTGTGGTTAGTGGACCCAATACCATTTTTTTTTCTGTGGTACACCGTATAAATAGAGAATCTTGAACAGGGTTGGGTAAAACCCGCCATGCACATACCGATTCTTCAGTTGCTGACATGTCGGCAACTTGGCGACTACTTGTTCAGTTGGCAACTCAAATGTAGTCATTATGTGTATGTTCTCCACCAACAGTTGGCAACACTTTCTGTGGACATCTGGCATTTGAAAAATCGGTCGGCCAATGGGTAGTTGCCATATATTTGTCAACAGACAAACTGTTGACAACAGTGGTCAATTACGTGCATCATACAAGCTCAATTAATTTATAATTACAAGTTTACCATTACAGCACTTCAAGAAAATCATTTACAATTATAACGCTTAAAAAATCAATTACAGTTATGTACATCATTTCATAAATCAATTAAATGGTTCATGAAAGGTCAGTTGCAATAGTTCATAGGTTTGATTACAACTGCAATTTTATAAAAAGATGAGCACATATAGCATTAATGCTCGTTTTTAAACATGGTTTTTTACTAACTTTTACAGGAATTCTTACTGCCAACATTGGGTTCAATTACAATGATTATTTCCAAATACAATTGCACAGTAGCATAAATGTTCAAGTACAATTACATTGTTACAAAAATCATATTACAATTAAACTGTAATTGTGATTAATTACAACTTATACAATTACAGTTGAACCAAGGCCAGGAGAATAATTTGCCATGTTGGTTTAGGAACATGGAACTGCCGACTGTTGAATGTGTGAGAGTGAGTGAGTGAGTGAGTGAGTGAGTGAGTGAGTGAGTGAGTGAGTGAGTGAGTGAGTGAGTGAGTGAGTGAGTGAGTGAGTGAGTGAGTGAGTGAGTGAGTGAGTGAGTGAGTGAGTGAGTGAGTGAGTGAGTGAGTGAGTGAGTGAGTGAGTGGTGAACACATATGAAGGATCTGCTTGAAGCTATTAATGCAACACAATTAGCAAGAGTGGCAATTAGCAAGAACAGTAAATCACTGCATGCTTACTGATGAAGCCATAGATTGCCACTCTCTCAGAAACGCCAGTAACAAGGGATGCATATATATTCTGCATAGGCAATGATCTTCAATTTAAACAAATACCAGCTATGTATTTTATTGCAAACATCTAACAACAGGCAAAGCCCATTTCTGAATTTAGTGACCTATTTGCAGCTTGGTTCTCGCATAAATGTAAAAGAATGTGTCGTTTTCTTACATTCTACATGGTGCAACTGGAATCAAACTTCAAAGTACTGATTTAGATAAATGAAAGTTTCCATTAAATTGTTTAATGTTGAATGTCATTTAAATAACATATGCCATGCAAGGCTACTTAACAAGAGCAGATTGAGTTTAAGATGAAACCTCAGATGCACAACAAAAATACTCAATTCAGCAAATAGACAAACCTGAAAATAAAACAGGTTGGATATGTGAAAACGTTTGTACAAATAATTGTATACACAAAGATGCACAATTGGTATAGATCTGTTCATGATATCATTCTTAGCAATTCTGGTTTGTTTGCATCTCTAAGCTCTGATCCCTGAGGATTTATGTGCTTATATATTATATATAAACATTTTATTATGATTATATTATTGTGAACGTCAGCAGGTATTATGGACATAGGGGATTTTTGACACTTTGTCAAGGTGTGCAATACAGCACAATTGGAATAGGTGGATTTTGAAATGGGCACAGTGTGTAACCTACCAGTACTATTAACATACCAAGTGATGTTCTAAAAAATAGCTCCTTTTACCCTTTATGGACGTACTCAGAGAAAATACATAAAAAATATAACAAAACTGTGTTTGTACACAAGACTTTAAGCTTCCAAATAAAGTTGAAATTAATTAATTTCCTGCTAGTATCTAGGTCACCAGTTTATGTGTATGTTGTTATAGATGTACACTTTTCCTGTTATGGATGTACATCTCTGAATGTTTTGGATGTACACTTCACATTTCATTATTTAAAATGCATAAATTACATAATTTCAACTTCAAAACATTGTTAAGAGACAACCTTTGTGCATCACAGTTGTTCAAAGATGCATTGAATATTGCAGTCATTCACAATTATTTTTAAGTCATAATGATCTCTTGGGTCTATGTTTCTGCATGAGCTTTGGTGAAAGGGCTTCCTGGAAAACCCAACAGATTTTGAGTTTAAAAAGTTAGAGAACAGACCGAACATCAGGCTTTCAGTGGAACTGCTGAAAATTACGATTTTGTTCATAAAACATTAAATAAAATTATATGAATATTCTGATTCTTCATAATATATGCATTTTAAAGTTCTATTTCAATCAGTAGATTTATCTGAAAAATTGCAAATTCTGTACTGTCGTCTTTGAGTCTGACATCAAATATTTTGTAATGATATGATACGCCAATCATATTTCCCTTTAGTACAAGTGTTTATCAAACTCAAGAACAAACTCAAAACTGTTCAACATAATGTTCAATTAGTTAGGGATGAGATTTGATCAAATCAATTAAGGTGAGAGAACCTTTCTCGGTTGCATCAGAATACAGAAAGGAAGGGGCCAAAGTTAATGTGCACAGTATCCTGACACAGTGGCGAAGATGCAATCCTTGCCAATCCAAAAGTACCCAACACTGTCATAAACAATGGTACAGGTAAATACTAACATATTACACAAATATATCAGTGACACACGTTGGCTCGTTGAATTCAACGAAGTCAAGAATGGATCTGTGCTCATAGAGCCAATCATTGTTTCACAGGATGATAAAATCAGAATGAGCTAATGAATGCTGAGGCAGCTAGGCTCATGCCAAATTGTAAATTGATTGTCAATGCCACCCACGGATGGCAGCTACTGTTTCTGGTTAAATATCAAACTTCATACTGTGCGGAATTGCCGTAAATCAGCACCAATGAGATACATGCACTTTATTCACAAACTATCCGATGTTAGCATCGAAGACTCAAACCGGTCACGCGAACGACAGCTAAATGTTTCTCTCGCATTGGAGTGATGCAACTCGGTATTTATTAGCTCTGATAAAACTCATCCTGAAGACCTTTCCAGTAACGAAAACTAAGAAGTGAGAGAATCCGCAATATGAAGACTGATCTTGATAGAGTCCTGACTAGTTGCAATGTGGTGGCGTATTGGTTAGAACACTGGACTCTCATTTGTGAGAACCCAGTTTCAAATCCTCTCACTGTTATTTCAAAGCTTGTGCAATTTCGTACGTTTCCTCAGCTGTATAAAAGAGTACCTGGCTAAAGACAATGGTGGATTTGTGAACGAACAGTCTTTGCGCAGTAATTGCAGTGTGGCTGAATGCTTCCCAGGGAAGTCGAGTAGGCATTGGAATGAACAGATCTGTCAATAGGTGAAATGTAAATTGCTTTGAACAGTCCCAAGGGCTGGATACTGAGCTATGTAAGAATGTACCTTTCTTAAGTTACGAGGAAACTGAAAATCACACTGGGAGTGAATGGTGCAAAGTAAGGGGCCATCATAATATAAATAAAAAATCTGAAAATACCTACAAATGTGTACAATGAAGAAATTAATGAAATGATTTGTGTGGCTTTACATCAACCCTAATAAGATGTAATGAACTGAAGCAGAATCTCGCATAATAGAAGTAGTGCATTGAAAACTATTTGCAGCATGAACATGTGAAATGTTTTAATCACCTACTTCTGTTAGCTATTCTCACAGAATCAGCGCTATTGTGTGATACTGATAGCAGGTTAAGGTCAATAAATGGCAACACTGAATAGTGTAAAACTAGTGCAAGATTTTAAATATTAATGCTGCATTATCATCTGCGTGTTGCTGATGCCCCGCCGTGCGTGTCTTGCCAATTACAACCAGCAACATTCCAGATAATAGTCACCAGTGACTTATCGCGTTTGTTATAAATATTTTATAGAAAGGCACCGTCTGACCTCATAAAGTAACACGTGTCTGTGCAGCCAAGGTAAAACCGGGCACTTATGTCAATATTTTGATTGGCCACTTGTTGTGGAGTTACTGTGGAGGTTTTGTTTGAAATGTTTTATTGTCTGTCCTGGGACAGTGTTATAGTAGTCAAGGAAGTGGTGGACAACGTGTACACTAGGATGGTGGTTTCTGATGTGCTTGTGGTCTTTTAGTTATGGAAACCTATTGCCCTCTGTTCCATGGGAGTTTTTTTCAGAAATTCCAGTAAGCAGAACAATTTTATGTAACATTTAGTTACTAGTTAGGAGCTGTTGTGTACAATATATATAAATAACTAATATTATTTGTTTACTTTAAGCGTCAGCCCTCAAAGTTCAGAAAACACAAGGCCTGCTGGCTAAATATGTGTGGACTGACAATTTAATAAATAGGAATGGGATATACCAAAACTTACGACGTTATAAAGTATAACAATAATTATAACTTGTACTATATTTTTATAAAATGTTAGCTTAATTACACTTAGTGAACCTGGAGCATGCTTTGGCCACCCATGGTGCCTATTGTACACCACAGGAATGACCTCAGCAGGACTTGTGCAACTCTGCTAATTACCTCTAGCAATTACTAGCAAATTGTAGGACTCCAGGTGGGCAGATGATTTCCAAAGAAACTTGTTGTCAGACTGTCTCCCATATCTCTATGTACCAAGACAACCTGCAGTTTCTTGATACATAGCACAGGAACATGTGTTGATTATACCTCAGTCATTGCTAGGTTCGACAGTACAATCCGGGATCGTTACTGGTGTTTGAGTTGCAAGATGACATCGTCAGTTGTTCTAGAGCACCAGAGTATGTCCCTCGGGTGTCAAATATGGATTTCTCCTCCGTCTGTAATGTGCAGTCCTGACGGACGACAGTTGATTCATTCGTTTGAGTTTTCTGATTCGTGGCTGTTTAAAAAACAGCGTTCATTTAGCTCATCATAAATCAGGTTCGGTGATGTTCATATCTGTAGTATGTAAATAGTCTAAGTAATGTGCGCAGTTGGTTTAATAACAAATATGTGTACCTTTGTTGAAATTGTCGAAAGAATTGACTTTGATTGCTAGATTGGGTGATTTGTGAAAGTGTGATTATAAGCATTACGTAAAGGCGGAGCGACTTTTTTATTTTTTTAACAGACCAGGTAAAAAATATTTTAATAGTTTGTCCAACCAAAACTAAATATTTGACAAATTTGCATAAACGAGCTAGAATGTCACAGTCAATATTAGGTTCAATTGTTCACGAAAAGAGTCAGAAGCAAGACTAAAAAATCAAATTGAGAACAGATCTTTCAGTCAGAAAGATTTGCAACTTCATTATACATGCTATTGATGAATAATAATTTGGGCAGATTATTTCACCGGATCAGCCACATTTACCCCATAGGCAAAAGATTATCGCACAGTATGAATCCATGTAATGTTTACTGTGATTAAAGTTTTGCAGTCAATATTGTGTAATCGAATATATCCGGACCGCTGTAATTCTATCGGAGCCAGGAATCATCAAATGCAATCCTAGTGATGTCATGAGAGTGGCATGTCATTTTAGCTAGGCCTCTGCAGGGGTCAGGCCACAATTACGAATGTAATGCCTAAAATAAGCAATACCCGATTTCAGTGATTCTATTTGCCAAGAATGAACTGTATTCAGCCAGCAAGTTTGGAAGTTGGAATGTTTGAAATGTCAGACGATTGGTAGACGGTGCAATATGAACCAGATTTAAAGACACATCTATAGGTATTTTCATGGTGACATCAGACATTCCTGAAAAAACCAATAGGTGTCTTTATATTTCGCGAAAACTGCCAATTTTGAAGGTTGAAATGTTTGCGGCATGACTAAAAGAGCTGGAGGTATGTGTTAGCACATTGGTAATTGGTTGTCATGAAGGTTTGGATTTTTAATGGTAATATTTTCTAACAATAACTATCATGCAAAACCAATGCAAAAAAATACAACTGTGGTCCGTGTCCTGCAGATTGCTATTGTTGTAACTGTCTAGGTATCGTCGTCTGGGTAAAGATAATACTACAGTACAATTTCACGGCTATGTAATACGTATCTAATTAATAACCGAATTAACCATTTTGTCATGGCGATCGATCACTAGGAAATTTATAATTACCTCACCTGATTATTACCTTGTCATTTGTGCCCAGGAATGGCAGTAGTGGACTGAGGTCACCACTAATGACCAATGTGTTGTTCAGGTGTCAGTTACCTGTGGAGGGTCAGGTGTTTGTCCACTATCTGGTCAGCTGTCATTGTGCATCATCTAGGACAAACATAACTGTAGTTGTGTTATAATGAACTTAATTTCCAGAAACCCTGTCAGTTCTCAAACAAGTCTTTTCAAGCTAGTAATATATCATCATATCACAATTAACTGTTATTTATGAGACCCATAGTTATTAATCTGGAGTACCATATTTCACCTAACAAACTTACAATATGCTTGAAAAAAAATTGGGCCATGAAAAAAATTCAACAAATTTGTTGTTATAAGCGTACACCAAAATTTTTTCATTTAGACAATAAGGTAACTGTTTGACACTAGGAGTGTCATTTGGTGACTATTGTAGAACAACTGAAAAGTGGTGCCAACTGTTTAACACCAGATGACGTCACTTCAGTTGTACTGTACTAACCAAATTACAGTAATTATGGACCCTGCTGATTAAAAAGGGGGTGTACGCTAATTAGACCATGTATGCTTAACAGGTCAAATAAGGTAAGTTAATTGCATTCAATTACTGTGTGTGTGTCTGCAGCATCCTGTCACTGCAGCACTGCAACTGTGGGGACAGTTTGGCTTGTGCTGCTGTCAAGATGTTCTGACTTATGATCTTCCATTGATTTCGGTTATGCGTTCTCAGCCAGCCTAGAATTCGCTGGTTTCTAAGACGCTTGCTGACTTCCTGCAGATCTTTGTCGAGGGCAGTTGGGAGTGTTGTTCATGGTCGCCCTCGCCAACCAGCAACGTCAGCGGGTGTGAAATTATAATTATTATAAATTTTATTTCCCACAACCCATTTTTGCTCCCCATTTGTCCCTGTTCCTGTTCCCAGTCAGAACATAACATACAAAATATGTGTAAAATGGCTAGAGTTGTTATCACATTCATGTTCTTTGCAAAAGTTATCCTATGTTCCTTTTATATATATTTTAGCATTTCTGTTCTTGAACAGTCTTGTTTGTTGATTTCCAATATGATAAACATCGCAACATTTGTTTCACAATGCGATACATATCGTGATGCATCAGGATAAAAATAAAGGTGTGTTCTTTTGTAGCATGGTATCCAGTTATTGGGATGCTCAGAGGCCTTTACACTTCACTACCTGGCAGACCTATTCATTCCAACGCCATCTCGACTTCCATCTCTGGGAAGAATTCAGCCATACTGCAATTATTTGTTCACATATCCACCTCTGTCTGTAGCCAGGTGCTCATTTTGTAAAGAAATATTTTATTTGCCATGCATTTCTACTGAAAATACAATGTTCAGTTAGCACTGACTGCATTACAAATGTGTAAACTCAAAACTCAAAAATATATTTGTATGTACCACGATTCTTGTGAGAAAAGTATTGCAATTCATTGATGCGTCAATGAATCATTACATTTGTAGTTATTACACTGGTCTATCTATGGTTCTGCTAAAAGAAAGGTTGCGTAATTTTTTGAAAAGTAATTGTAGTACTGTAGAATTGTGATTAATTAGGGTATGACTTTTCTGGTATAAATGTTTGTTATGGATCAGTGTTCAAAACTCAAGCGTCTCAAGTTTTAATCGGCAGCTACAGATTCAGCCATAATGCGCAAGTTAACGGGCCCCGCCTTGCCGATTTACCCAGTGGCCACCGACAGATCGGACTGTGTTACTATTGTACAGTGCAGTACTTACAGCTAATTCAATTTAAAAATGCAGAACTTTGTGACAAACAACTCCGCCCTTGCGAACGACTGATCGCTGGCAAAGTCGGTGGCATTTGTGCCGATGTAATTGCCCTAATGACCAGTGTGCCAGCCAATATGCCGCCAAATGCTATTTCCAGAGAGAGCAGCTATACTTTGCATCGTGACGTAAGAGTAAACATTCACCCAAACATTTGGCACTGGCAAGGAAGAACTAGTTTGTTATGTCTGCGTAATATATGGAATTAAACATTGTATCCAAGTGTGGTTTGAACTAAGTACTGCTTGTCTTTAAACTGGACAAAGGTGTACACCTGCAAGGTAATGTTGTGGTCATTGTGCTTGATTTCTGTCTGGTGAACAAATGCAGCCTAACTGAGTACAATGGAATAAGGAGTTTTATCATAAGTCACTCATGCATGACTGATAAGGATTAAAGACAACAGTTTGACATGCTGCAGGACTGTGACTTCATGTCAGTTTGATCTACCTTAGTAGTGCTGATAAGGAACACCGGTTTGATCTGGCTCACTTGGGATTCTCTAGTGAAATTATACTTAAATACATGGTGTCAAAATTACCATGGGAAATACTGCTTTTATCCCCGGGTCCCGCTTTTTTGGCAAAATGTCCCGCTTTTTTAGTAACTCACAAAAGCTATTTTTAACAATAAAATTATGATGCACACAAGGCCATTTTAGGTATGTTATTTATCTGGTCTCTGGTTTTTCACTTTTTATCATGCATCATCAGAGAACGGCAGATCAAAATCTGTAAAAAGGACATGTGCAATTGTAGCCTCGCTTACCTGATTCTCGCTCGCCTTTGTGAATTCGCTGAGAAGAGAGTCTGGCCGAGGCGTGGTCTCGTTGTTACCCTCTGTCACCACTTTGTGTAGGCATTCCCGTGAAGCGCCAGCAGCCAATCAGTGTCATTATCGAGATGTTACACTAAAAAATTTTTTTGCCTGATTTAACTTTTCAGTTGGAGAGTTGTGTCGATATAATCAAAGTTTAAAGTTAATTCAAATTGCATCATATAAACTGATAAAAGTTAACTCTTATTTTATGAATTAGCCAAATGCCTGGATGACATCGTAATTAGTTAATTATGTATACACCCAGAATCTGGGTGCATACATAATTTCTGCCACAGTGAAAAGTACACTCTGCGTCCAGATGATGATGTGTGCGACAAATGGTGGCTCCACAGCAAGGAGCCTGGATAATCGAAGCTAGTGTGATTGCATTAAAATATTATGACAGTTAAGTGGAGAAGGGTATTGATACCTGTGTATGTACTTTGCTTAGGTAACAGAATCACATATATGACAGCATCAACCTTTTAGTAGAATCAGAATGGCTGGGTCCGCATGGGGCGGAATCATTCTGTATGCCCAGATTCGATTAGTCATTCAGTGTTCCTGGTTCCCATTATCAGTAGTGCTGTGTAGTCTTACAATATAGCCTGGCTTGACCAGAATCTAACTAGGTGGTTTTTAAGTAAGTTGGTGGATTTGGCTTCGATCACTGGTTCTGGGAGGTTATTCCATGATTCAGCCACTCTAAATTCTGATGGGAATGTGTTCCCAGTTATGCTTAAATTTGCTCTTTGTTTAAATAATTTAAGAGTGCCCTTTGTTCACTGTCGTTAGAGAGCTGAAAGTTCTCAGATAACCTGTTAATTTTCATGGATAATACTTGTAATTTTTTTTATTAATTTATAGTCAGGCCTGTATAATTGAGATTGTATAATTATATTTATTTTACCCCAGAACAGTACAAGGGATACCAAAAGCCAGTAATTACTACCCCAAGTTGGGTGGTTATTTTTTTTAAATCCTGGATAGTCACTGAATTTAACACAGAGAAGCTCATGTTCTGTACTTCCCAGTGTGAAAATGTTTGTAAATTGCTAATTAGTGAAATAGTTTAATTACTTTGTTATTTTTAGAAGTATGAGTTTCATTTCCCTTCGCGGTTGTGATTGAGTTGGGTGTATTATGCAAATCAACATGGCTGCGCTATTTCTGTCAGCGTCTGGTTCCATTATCAATGGCACAAACATGTTTATGTCGTGTTAGATGTTCACAATTGATTCTTTGTTGCCAGGCAGCATTTGGTTGCCAGGGAATATGTGTCAGTTTTTTCGCTGTTCAGTGGTTATCCTTAATGTAGACATTAAACAGAATATACAGCAATTATTATTTGTTAACCGATATGGTTTTTTGTGTAATTAAAATACCTCAATTCTTTGAATTTTTTCGATCTCATGTTATATCATTTATTGCTGTTGTATATTTTCCATCAGAAATTGTATAAAACTGGAATTTGACAGGCCAATAAATTATTCAAGGTATATTTCACTTTAAAAAATCTGTTGTTGCTGTACAGCAATCTCAGTTAAACCATGTCGTTTTGTCCAAACTAACGGGTAATAGATCACGACGACAACACATTTTGTATCCATGAATATTATTTTTAACCACTGAGATGTCATAAATTGTTTTGTACTAACAAATCCTGTGGTGTATTGTCCTATAAAACAGCTGTTCAGTTAGCCAATGAAAATCATATATTCCCTTTAATGATGTCATTAAAGATGGACGTCTGGGATCATACAAAAGTAAAGGTACATTCGTGGGATTGCTCAATGCACTTTACACTTCACCCCCTGGCAGACCTGCTCATTCCAACACCAACTCAACTTTACACTTCACCCCCTGGCAAACCTGCTCATTCCAACACCAACTGGAGTTCTCTGGGAAGCATTCACCATACAGACAAACTGCAATTTAATACTGTTGAAAGACTATTCATTCACATGTCCACTACTGTGTAGTGTATGGCCAGATGTTCATGTATACAGACCTCTGAGTGTGAATTCAAGCAACCCACCAAGTAAACAGGGAACAGCTGAAAACATTCACATTCACCGAACTGCAAGCTAAGGTATTCATGACTCAGGAATAATTTTGCAGAAATCCAATCAGTCGACGGTAGCAACAGTTGCTTCAGCAGCCTGGTTGAAGATGTTGGACGTCACGCATATTATTGTGCAATGTTCATAAATCACACATCCCCATTTATTGCACATTTGTGTCCATTGTTAGTTCATAAAGTCGGTGTTGATTTGTTTCGGCTGTCTGGCGTTGTCTGTGTGCATCTACCAATGTCTTGTTTGGTTCAGCAACAGACAGACTTGGGGTCGATTATATTATATCAATTCCACTTACACTTAAATGACTTATGACCTTTTACTCCAAACAGCCCTGTCTAGGGCTTAAACAGGAGTGGTTTATTTTTGTTTTCCTTTTCTTGAGTTTGTGAGTCCATGACAGGTTTTTTATATTACTGCACTACCACACAACTACCGCGCCCACACCAACATTACAGCATATTAATTCCAATTACAATTCCAAATCCAAATAACAGCCTGTGAACAGAATAACCATAGACATACACAAGGCCTAAAAAACATCTACAGCAGCTTTATTTAATTTCTGCTTGTTTTGGTACATAATGGATAATAAATGTTATATACAAGCATGCTGTTTTTTATTGATTATTTTAGCGAATAATTTTAGTTAAAAAGTTGCAACAACAAAAAAAGTTATTAAAAAGTAATTAAAAATACCAATCACATTTTCATCAATTCCAATTACTTTATTTAAACAAAATACCATTTCCAATTCCAGAATTGTAGAGGAGTACCTGGCTATACACACATGTGGATACAGTCAATGACACTTTAATGCCATTCCTGACACAACTCGTCAACCCATCAATCGCAGTGTTGTTCCACGCTGCCTGAAACATGCCAATGGCATCCCTGTGCTTAAGAAAGCAAATCTTGATTATAACAATATGAACTGTTATTGACCAATTTCAAATCTGCCTTTTGTGTCTAAGTTACTTGAAAGATACGTTACACGCTGTCTGATCACTTGACTAATAACAATCTTCTTGAACACCAGTCAGCATACAGATCACATCGTTCTATGGAAACTGCGTTAGTTTTGGTTCAGAATGACATCCTCAAGGCGCTAGACCAGTGATATGGCATTATCCTCGTACTACTTGACATGTCGGTCACCTTCGACCATGAAATTATACTCGGCCGAACAATGCTTCAGAATGTCTGGTCCCTGATGTGGATGCGATCATATCTATAATACGGGTCGCAGTCAGTAAATGTACCAGGTGGCGCTTCCAGCAAAAGCAGCGTCACTTGCGGCTTCCCTCAAGGTTTGGTGTTGGGGCCTCTACTGTTCTCTGTGTACACATCTCCTATTGGTGATATCATCAGACGACACAACCTGAGCTTCCATCTCTACGCTGACGATACCCAGTTATATATAAAATTTGAGATGACTGATGAAACCAACAGACTGTTGTCTTTACGCATGAATTGAGCATTGCATCAATGATGTCTGCATGTGGATGGTTGCATATCTATTAAAAGTGAACGATGACAAAATGATGGTTGTGTTAGCATCATGAAACGATCAAATGAAACATCACCATGATCAAAATCGGCGACTGTGACATAATGCGAAATCCTAAAGCCAGAAACATTGGTGCTGTATTCGACTCGGAGATGTTGATGGCCAGTCACGTAGAGTACATCTGCCACATAGCCTACTATCATCTGAGGAATATCGCGTCGATCTGATCGTGCCTAACACAGAAAGCTGCGGTCCGTCTGATGTACTCACTCGTCATATCAAAAATTTACTATGCGAACTGTCTCCTACATGACATCCCTGATTGCCTGATCAACAATTTGCAAAGAGTGCAAAATGCTGCTGCTCGGCTGGTGGTCCACTGCCACAGATAGGATCACATCACACAGGTGCTCAAGAAACTGCACTGGCTTCCCATGAAGCAATGCATTTGTTACGCAATTCTGCTATTGACATTTCATGCTCAACACAGACTGGCACCCGCTTACATAACTGACCTACTCCACGAACTACGAGTTACTCGAGTGTTGCGTTTGGCAACAAACAATGAGTTGTATGTGCCGCCATCTCGTAGTTGATACGGCGACAGAACTTTCTCGGTTTCTGCTCCACGAATGTGGAATGCACATCAAAGCGAGATGAAGACAATTTCTTGCCTTGTGACTTTTAAAAGGCTCCTAAAAATGCATCTCTTCCAAGTTGGATACTGCTCTGTATAAGAATGTACCTTTCATTTTAAATATATATATTTTTAGAGATTTAACAACGCTGATGACTTGATCGGTGGATTAATTCAAAGTTTGCAAATTTCCAATTTTAGGTAGTCATGTTTAATATTTTGCATAATATTATGTAGCCTGCCTTGACCAAGTGTTTTTTTAACAGGAATGTGGATTGGAGCATGGATTCTGCGGGGCCATTCCATGGTCAGCCACGCTAACAGGGAATGCATTTTTTCTTAAATTCAAACTTGCCCTTTGTTTATATTATTTAAATGAGTGTCCTCTGTTTCCTGTTGTTAGAGAGGTGAAAAGTTTCCAGATAACCTTTCTATTAAGGTTTCTAGGTTGCTTCTTTGTAGCATCTTTATAGCTGCTAAGGGGCTGTTCACAATTATAAAAATTTACCAATTTGTACAGTGCATACTAAGGTGGAGGGGGGTCCAGTCACTCGTACAAAAGGTTCAAATGTTGGTTGCATGTGAAATATGACCGTCGTTGCATCATGCAGCGCCATGCAGTGAACTGTTACAGAACTGCTATTGTTTTAAATTGCATAACCGTTCATGATGCGGCACTGTAATACAGTCCTATATGTTGGAAATTCACAACTTTGTAGAAAAAAGTTACTACTATGACACGATGGAGTTGTTCGAAAAACACATAGCTTTAATGTAATTATCAGAGAAAAAAGTTTTTAGGTATAATTCTCATGGTTATTATTGTATGTCCTATGCGTGCACTGTGTCATAACATTTCTGTATCGATATATTTCTCAATCTGGAAAATGATCAACATTTTAAAATACTCATTCGGGAGGCAGAGGAGAATTAGCACGCTTTGTATCGGTAGTAGATAAACTTCGACAATTGTGAACGTGTCATAGTAGTAACTAAGGCAGTTAGCCAAGCTCAGTTGATCTGGTGCACTAGTGGGTAATTCTGAGTTAATTGGCATGTGTTCCCACTGCTACGCTGACCCAAATAAATCCTCACTTGAAGGTTGTATGCTGGACACATTTTCTGGGGAATAAAACTCGAGTAGCATTAGTTGATGGTGGACGCATCACTTGGATTTCCCGCATATTTACTGATTTGACAGATTTCTTTAGAATGGAAAAATTTAACATACAAACAAAAATGAAATATTTATGCCAAAGGGGCTATGGTAGAATGTTCCCCCCTAAATATGTCACTTGACATATAGATAGGATCTGGCGAGAATTTAGCGCAGCTTTATGTGCACGGCGAACATATTCGTCACAATCATTCCTTGGAAGCATTTTGTGCTTCGCATTCCGTTTGACAAACATGGGCCGTATCTTGTAATACAAAAGCACAATGTTCAAAATGCACAAAACCTTAAAGAATGTCTGCTATGCCCATAATACCAGTAAATTTAAGAAAACGTAAGACATTTGTGTAAAACGTAAGAGAGTTGACACATGTTACGTCGTCTCTATGCTCAATTGCTTACATACATTACATGTGTACGTGTGAGTGGCATATTATTATTATACCATTTACCTAGCATGCAACATTACAGAAGAATGAACGAATTAACAGCTAAGTTATGGAATCATAAACCTTGTGAAAAAGCATAGCTAGTGTTATTTGTATGCAAAAACAGACATAAACCACACACACAGTGAAATATCGTATGCCACAAACTACTTGGACCATAGAGCTTAGATTACAGATTTATTGGTTTGGAAATGGAATGTGTCAGATAAGTATTGGCCAAGCAGTGACTTCAGAAATGTCTGCGATGAGCCGGAATAATTTGAAATAGAATGACTCAATGTGGTAAAAAATTATGATTGGCAGTTATTTAACAAGAATCTGGCAAAATTGGCATCTCAAAAAAGGAGATATATAAGCAACATCTCTGCAGAGAGAAAGAGTTATAATGATCTGTTGTGGGTGTGGTCCCACAAGACTGTCAATGATTGTGAAATAAGACAAGAAAAAAGCTGTAATGGCTGAGGGACGTTCAGCTGAATTTCAGTAATTTTAATGTTCAAATATAAAACAAAAATTATTTACAGAGTAGTTATGGCGTGCAACCCAGACAGGGTATATAATCATTATAGTGATGATGTTGAAGGCACCCTCAAGTGAATCCTTGAGCAATAAGATACTCGGAGTACCCTTTCGTTTCTTACCCAAATAAGGTAATTCCGTGGCTGTCAAGGGGCACGGGTAAGTAGTGGGTACTGGCGACGAATCACCCTTTTAAGCATCGTGATTGTATGACCTCCCATGAAGGGGTATGCTTTGCTATTTCCCCTCGATGAGTGTCACATGGCCTGTGTGCGCCACTGTGCGGCCATGCGTGAAACCGTATGAGCGACCATGTATGACCATGTGTGTGTGGCCAGGCATCAGTGGTGAAGACACCAGTAACTGTGACTTCCGCTGTCACCTGCGATAAATTGCCCCATAATTACAGTCTTTGCGGGCACACATAGCCAAGCAAGGGGTCACGTTGAACATAATGCCGTCCCCTTCTCCAACCTGTAATTTCGTTAGGCGTCAGATTTACTGCAGACCAAAGGTTTCAAGTGTTTCGATGGCTGGTATTTACGGTAGGTGTTTAAAACGTTTCTTTTTTGGCTGGTGGTGTGAGGTGTAGTTTCACTGGAGATTGTGACGCGATTCTGTACCAGGTGACTTGAAATTAATGCGGTTTTGCGTGGGTGATTATGGTAAACCTTGGTGTGGGGAAGTGCTGTGATTCAGTGTGGTTTCAGGGTTTTGGTCTGATTTTTTTGCAGTGAATTGCCACTTGTACCGAGGCTGTCGAAGTGAATAAATGTGTAATGTGATCTCTATCATCCAAGTAGTTTGTGAGATATGACCATTTTCATGTAAGTGGTCCGTGTGTTTCTGCTCAGAAATCAGAAGTTTTAATGGGTAAGTGTTGTACATAGTCACATAGCTAAGTTGTTAGTACAAACAAAGTCTTGACATGTAGTAAATTTGTTGTATCCTAGTCATCTATGGCAAACCATATGCAGACCCAACAATAACTTTAAAGGCCATCTTTAAATAATAAAAAAAATTTACTTGTCTCATTTCAGACTAATTTTGTGAAAAATTTAACATATCTAGTATTGACCACGACACGCTAATTTATCTGTAGAAATTTTTTATTTAATTTTGGTGACAACATCGGACAGGCTGTTAAATTATTTTTTACCGGGGCTGGTCAGCAATAAAGGGGCAAAGGTCGTGTGGCTCTATGTACTAAAACCTAACTTAAAGTTATGCACACTTTCACCAGCTACCTGATCTGATGACCTTGTCTGTTCCTGCATGTAATCATTTGAAGGTGAAACATAATATTAGCGGCCTTTTGTTTGACTATGCCATTAAGAGTGGGCAGAAACCACACTGGTCAACATTGAAGGATGTCTGGTCCTGGCATGACTAATGCCTCTGATTATTTCTTCTGGTATGACTAATATCAAATGAACAAATACAGAAGCCTAAACAAAGAAGATATTGTGATAAAAGCAATATACACCACCCATACAAGTTACGACTTAATATAACTTTCTTATTTTTATTTCAAATTAATCGCTCTTTGGTGTACATTTGCTTTACGCAATGCATGAATTCTGTGGAAACTTCCAGGTGTATACATATTATCTTTAATGTACTTCATTTGACTGATGTTCTGAAGTGTACTTCAGAAGTGTTCTTCAGAAGTATACTTCAGAAGTGTGAAATGTCAGTAAAATGTATTTTTCATCAGAAAAAATAGATTTTTCAGTTTATCACGACAAACTGTATTTAAGTCACTCCATTCCAAATGAGACTTTAATAACCATCCCCGCTGCTTTAACAGTTTACCTACAGGCATTTACCTTTGCCTTTGACGATGAATGTTTGGGTGGGTCCATAAAACAGGGTTTGTCATGATTAAGTACCCTGCAGCACTTCAAGATGATGTCTAAATTAATAGCTAAGTTATTCAACCATAACACTTGCCAGCACTTCACAAGTTGTTTGTGAATGAAAATCAACATCGGCCACTTACCCTGTGGAGTAAAATGCCTTTTCTCACAACTTAATTTCATGTTTATTTATTTGACTTGTTGGATGCAAGTTTTTTTAAACCAATGAATTGTCATGGAATTACTCACAATCCATCTGTGCATGTTTTCGCACTCCCAGATCTGTACAAAAAAAATTTTTTATCCATATTTTTGTCTTGAAATTCTGCATAAATGTGTATCATATGAGAGCATTCCTATTCTGATTAAGTATCACTGTCTATTAGGCCATGGAATATACCAACATCTAAAAACAAAATCTAAGCACTGCGTTTCACTGGAAATGATCGAGTTTCGCTACAAAATATACCTACAACAAACAGAATCCACTAGGCTTTATCGGGAGTTTTCCGGGCATCACACTTGATTCACAATTTTCCATTTGAACAAATCCATATTACAACAGGATATGGCAGTATTTCTCCCCAAATCTAAACAAATATGTATGATACACAGGAAGTCCATACAGTGTGCCACTCGAGAATATTGGTTCTGGTGTCGACGCAGCAGGCGTTTTGAAGGCTTCCACTACATTTGACAGATTGTTGGTTTCATGATAGGTTCAAATTGGTGGGTTCAGCCGCC
Source organism: Lamellibrachia columna (assembly GCA_963662155.1). Lineage (NCBI taxonomy): Eukaryota > Metazoa > Annelida > Polychaeta > Sabellida > Siboglinidae > Lamellibrachia > Lamellibrachia columna. The sequence continues at coordinate 27,965,991 of OY759270.1, forward strand.
CCTATTGACCCTTTGTCCTACGCCCATCTCTGAGTATATATTATCATTTGCAGAGTCAGATATAACGATATCCTTTTGTGTCTGATAAGTGCTTTGGGCGTTTTGATGTCGAGAGATAGGATGTTTGTTCTAAAGCTTGGCGGTAGGTCTGTAATGGATGATATCAGGCAGCTCATCGGTAAAATAAACCGCACACTGTCTGTTTAAGATGAACTGATTATCGTTAGCTGTGATACGCAAAGCTGTTATTGAATATAAACTAGATAAACATTCGGTGCGCTGGTTTTTTAAGTGATATCTACTGTAAGTTTTACCTGTGGAATTGCAGAAAACTAAAAAACGTCGCCTTCCGAGCAGATAAATGTTGCATTTATCTCATCGTGGGTCTATGGTTTTCAAATGAGCCGTAGACAACAGTGCAGCCATCTGGTGGACTCAAAATCTATAAATTTTATCGGTTTATGAAAGCCATTTCTAAAAGAGGCCTCTATTAGTTTATGAACATTATTATTAAAAACAATGTAGGCTCTGTGTTTTATTACGTGCAGGATGTTTCCAGTATGTGCAGTTGCAAGTATAAAGTTATAAAAATGCCTAACATTTGATTAATCGTGAACATTTTTAAAAACTATATTTTTTTAGATGTATAATAGCAGGTTACACAGCTATAGATGAATAATCGTTGGACTCTAGATAGGCCATTGTCTTTTGGAAGCAACATTAAAAACACCTTGTCCCTTCTGTTTGGTATCTATGCAACTCTTGCGATGGGAAGTAAAAGATCCATCGCAGGGGAAAGACTGTCGTGGACACACAGAGGCAACGGTGTTAATCTACAAAACATCTACGGGCACCGCATTAACTGCTGCACAAAGCTTGCTCTGATGATGGAATAAATGAGTACCTAGGTAGACACTGGTGCTATATAAAACCGCACATTATTATCATCTAAGTTACTACTATTATATTGCCTTCCTTGTCTATATCTGGATTTATTGATTTCGGTGGCAATTTTGTTATATAATTAATTAAAAGCTGTTCATTTACTTTCAGATGTGTTATGATGCCACATTAGACAGATGGGGAGAGTCGTATAAGGCAAGATTGCTGTGCGGGTGCACTCGAGACATGGCGGCAAACGGCATGCCAGAGAAACTCACCTGTCTCCAACTTGCGGGCGTGTGAAACCAGTACACAGTAAGTGCCTGCCAGTTGTGTAGTAATCATGATTGGAGAAAAAAAAACAGACACAGCTGTATGCTGTCTTCATCAATTCCCCCATAAATCGTGACTTTTCGAGCCCCCTAATTAGACTTGTCAATGTTGCATGAAATGTGATCAATCTAATTGTCAAGGCATTTTTATTTGTCAATTTCTAAAATATTTGAATGATCATGTACTGCGCATGTAGTGAATGACTGCTACATTTAGTCATTATTAATTACAATTTATAATTAATTAATCCTGTGCTTTTATTGATACATGTGTTTATGTTATATGTTAATATAAGTATGTTATGACCTTTTAATAAAATTAATATATTTTCTCAACCAGTATACATTTGTTTATTTAAACATATTTCTTTGTGTTTCTATTTTGTCTTATATCTTCTTGGGTAGTTTTATCATCATTTTCGAACGTGAAAAAAGCATGCCATCTATGAGGTGGGACATAAACCAGTAAACCATTTATTAATGTAATAATTATTATTAATATAATAGTCCTACTTAACTAATTTCTCGATTCTTCTCTGTAGTTGTGCATTAGAAGTAGGTCTCTGTCAGTAGGCTCTATATCACATCAGTCTATATAAGACACTTCAAAGCAGACAGGTTGAACGTCTCTCTTTGCACTGACGAGGACCCGTCGAGGCATTTATTAGACGCCGCACCAATTGCCTACGGCATGTTAGACAGTTGCAACTATGATTGGTTTTAATCCCAACTCACATAAATGTCGAGAGTGCTTGATATCTCTTCTTCTATAGCTGTCCCACACTCTGCACTAGTGTTGCATCAATCGTTTTTGTCCACTTGCGTCTTATTGGTTGATGTGGGAGACATTGATTGTCATTGGCTATAGGAAACTGGAAACTAGGGAGCTTAAGACTTCAAATAATCCAACACAAATTTGAATGTGGGGAGTCCACTTGGATTATTGGATAAGTGTATTTTTTGCAGTAAATTTTTTTTATAATCAACTTTCTATTCACTGTACTTGCAATGTGTGTACGGTGCCACAAATTTGATTTTTTTTTTGGGGGGATAGGGGTGTGGGTGGGTGGATTCAACCCTATAAAAATGGGTTATTGGAATTGGTTATATTTACCAATCCATTAGCGGCTGGTTTTTATGAGGGGATTTGAGTTTGGAGTTGGTTCTAACTGAAAAAAAAACAATTTAGTATTGAAATGAATCTGGTTCAGTTGGAAGGAAGTTCCCTCCTAAAATGGCTAGAATCTCATTTCGTTCACAGCTCTGTTGGAAGACTGATGGGTTAGAGATCAAAGACTCCCACTTTCTCCTGTGGTATAATTAGCTAAGTGTGATCTTCACCTTCACCTAGAATGTCACAGGTACTGAAGCATCATTACCAATGCTTGACATCAGATCTGTTCACGTCAGTCACACAGGATTGATTTCCCAGATGTTTTGATTGCTTTATCCAGGCCTGTGTTTATTTCATCGAAAGTGATATGTCTGAATCTGTTTTCAGTTTACATTACCCCAGGTATGTTGGAATTGTTAAACATGTAATTTTCCTATGAGTCATGACATTGATCAGTCTCTTTTTACTGTTGGTTTCTTTTCGTAAAAACGTGTGTGTGTAGCTTTTAATAGAGAGTCTGTAAATTGGAATTACAATAGAGTTGGAATTACAATAAAGTAATTGCTATTTTTTTATCAGTTAGAATGTGCATTCTAATTAGTGATAAACAAATGATCTGTGCAGCTATGATTATGACTCAACGGTAAAAAGGCTGAATGTTTTTATCGTAAAAATCATATAGTATTTAGCTATATCTGTTGAAACAACTACTTACCTGCCCAGATATGTTTTAATTGAACAATATTAAAAAAAATTAATTTGTCTATTATCTGTTTAATTTGTTATCTGTTTAATTAAAATGTTTCAGGGCAAATGTCAAGTTTACATTACATGCAGAAGACTGTAATTGTATGGGTACTAATGATGTGCCTATCGTGTGATCTTTGACCTCCCAACCCCAATAAACTTTGTCCACAGATGTTGGAAATTATCGACAGCTGTTCACGAATGTACTGAACAAAAAGGTCAATATTCATAAACAGATAATGGACAAATTGTATTAGCAATAATTATATAAAACGCATTTTAGTGGTCAAAGTAATAGAATATGTATAATTTATGTTATATAACATTATGCTAGGAACAATCAGAGTTTGTGCCTTTAATTAAACCTTATCTCCCAAAGTTGTAACAACTGAACTGAGCCCAGAATCTTCCACAATGTGCACGAAATGTGTCGGATGCAATTAACGAAAAGGTCAACATGTAGTGGGCATGCATTTATGTGTATGGCTGATGTTAAATGAGCCACGATGCAATACCATAAACATATGGGGACGACATGGCATGACAGAAAAGATGATTCTATCATTCACTAGAGCAATCCATCAGTCCCTGGATGTGCTGATAAATGCCATTGCTCCATGAGCAATATGCGTTGTCCGTGACTGCCTGCCTATGTCAGCTTGTTGGCGTTGTGTTGTTGTCGCATCATCGCTGATGGAACTAGCCACCTTGACGTCATTTGTCTTGCACGTTGGAAAATTTTTCTCTCTATGGCAACCAGACATTTGGTTTTGTTAATTTAGATTACGGCGGTACAGGTAGAATCTATGTTTTAGATTAATATTGCAGGTGTAGCAAATGATTGATCTAATACATTTGGCCATATAATTTCTCCACAGTAGTTTCATACGTTTCTTTATGCTACTAGATGTTGGCTGATTTTCACATTTAAGAGATTAATGTTCACCTAGACCTTTTCCCATCCACTGCAGGATGTCGCCCTCTGTGCTGTAAATGAGCCGTCCTTTGAAAATATGTGTGTGTTTTTTAAACAGTAGCTGCTGACAAAACTGGTGTGCACAGCAGACATTTTTACACCTGAACTACCACCAAGAAGTGGATGCAGTAAACACCTGCATCCACATCTTGATTCCTATGAGGTTAATACAGCATGTTTTTATAGCATCTTCATCAATCACATAGCATCATAAATCACAAGTGATATTTTGTCGCTGATTGCTACAAGCCCTGGAGAGTGATAACTGACTGTGTCAATTAACAACGGCTTTGTACTTGTCTAGGAGGACGTGGAAACTGAGGTTTCTTTAACAAATAAAAATGTTTCTTAATTGCATTGTTCTAACATATTTTCTAATTTTTGGAAACTATCGATGTAACTTTCATTGGATAGCAAGGTGTGAGGATGTGTTTACTTAATGTCTCAGTAACACCATCGATCTACTGCTTTCTCAGCCGCCCTTTTCCTAGGTTTTCATGTTGTGCGTTCTTGCAGCTGGTTCATTTGGCTGCATCCTGACTAATTGACCAAACCATTTTATTCTTTATTTTTCTATTTCAACGTCTGATCGTGTTCCTACCATATAACTTTTATTTGCTTGTTTCTGAACTTGTCTCTTCTGTTCTTGTTCTTGTATTGCGTCTCTTAGACCATTTGCCCACGTAGACTAGGAATCCAGGACATAACCCTCTCCAGACAAACCCCTTCCGGGCATAACCCCCTTGGGCAAACCTCCTTCCCTGACATAACCCCTCCCGGACAAGCCCCCCTCACTTTAACGTAAATGCGGACAAAACCCCACCCATTGTGGTGAAATTAAATTGTTGTGTTAATCCATCCTTTTTTGATTGCCAGGCACATTTCCAGACAGAGGACTCGGATTCCCAACAGTCTGCTGTTTTATTTATGCCAAATGCCAGTTTTAGTCCAGAGGGGTTTTTGTCCATATTTATGCTACAGTGAGGGGATTATGTCCGGAAGGGGTTTTGTCTGGAGACTAGCTGTTTTCATCAGTAACACAATGTGGGATTTACTGAAGTAATTCCTTTCTCTGGTCAGATATCATAGTTACGTTGATGCTTTCTCTACACATTGCTTTATCCATGACAGTTCCTAGAAAAATGTCGCTTCCAGGAACAGATGGCACCACAGAGCCTTTTTGATGTCCATCAACAAAAATGTATGTATGGCGTTTAGAAAGTGCAAGGGTTATGTGACATCAATTCAGACATGCAAATATAACCATAATCGATGACGGCCATTTATAAATGGTTATTTCTCCTGTCAAGACCGCTATGTCAGTTCATTGATTTTATGTACGTACGCAAAATCATACATCACACAGATTGTATAAGTTCATTCTTCGTGTGCACATAAGTATTGTGAATAATCGAGAAAGCACATGTGCTCTTGCTACAATGGGTAAATACATAAATGAATAAATAAGGACGAAACGCCATAACGTTGCAGGGACATGTGGCAAGGTCTGAATGGAAGAAGCTCTACTGTTGAGTGTCTGCTGTGTTCTGGTGCAGACAGGTTGTGTGGCTCCATCACCATTGTAGCTTTCTCCAGCTGGTTTATGATGCTTGTCAATTCTGTCCACATGGGAAATCGTATTGTTCATGCTGACAAGCATGAACAGTGCAGCATGTAACGACTATAGCATGCCCCTGGTGAGGGAAGCTTTGACTCCCACTCACTCAGTGCATAATACTTCATTTACAGCCTTATTGATTGCAAGACATGCCTGTAAACACATGAAGAAAAGATCAGTCTCCAGAATAATTATTGCAAACCTGTAATCCGTTTGTAAATTCTCATTCACTTTAGGGAATGATTCTGTCCCAGCCAGTATATGTGATTCTACTAAACAGCTGATTATGTTATATGTGATTCTATTAAGCAGAGTCCATTGTGTTACGAATGTAATTATCATAAACCCGTAACAATCTTTTGGGAATTTCTTCATGTACAGTTTCTTTACCGATGGACGTGTGTTGAGATTCTTTGCATTCTCATATCTTATTGCATTATACGTGTTGGAAAATTTTATTGCCTTAGTTAACTGTATCGTGACGTCACCGTGATGAATACGGGGAAAGTCTCAAACACAGCAATGTTAGCAATGTCAGTATGTTAAAAAAAAATTGTGAAAAATAATATTTTTTTAATATTGTAAGCCAAATATTATACCCAGTAGAACATCAGTACCAAACCATGTTAATAATATGTTAATAATATAAGTAACATATTATAACCAACATCAGTTATAAACTATGTTAATGTTGTTTTATGTTAATAATATAAGTAACATATTATAACCAGTGTCAGCTACAAACCATTTTAGTAAAAATATGTATGTTAATAATATAAGTAGCATATTATAACCAGCGTCAGTTACTATGCATCATGTCTAGACGCTGGCACGGTGTGGAGGAGGTTGATTGTTTGGCCACACTGACTTGAGGATGGCAAGAATGTATTCAAGATGTTCTGAATGACTGACTTAGAGAATGCATTTCTAGGAGTATTGCTTAGATATATTTCTAGAGTCACAGTCTGGACAGATTTAAGATATTTCCACCGGTTCATGTGCTGACAGTTGGACACGTTCACTGTGGACTGGCAGAGCTGGTGGTCTCCACCCCTAGTGCACCACAACAACCACAACAACAGCGCCTGGGGCACTGTATGCAATTCTACTGATCACCTCGTGTGGGGAGGTGAATAAACAGCCATTTTCCTCCGTTCTATGAGGGCTGAGCAACTCCCTCCGTTACCTGATACCTGTGAAGTGTTTTTTCTTGATGGTGGCGTCTTGTTATGGCCTACACTGACACTGATCTAACGAAATAGACAGACGTGAATGAAATGACACAGTGGAGAGTGTAGGCACTCAATCAGGGAGTCATTTGTCATGGGGATGTCTTAGAGGGGTCAGGAATGCAAGATTGGCATTGTACAGCCCAAGAATTACCACTGCCAAAGACGCCACAAGTCTGGCACAAACAGCTGCAGATAACTATTGTTTTCCCATTTATACCAATGCTAGAAGTCAGTCAGGCAGTTCCACAGTGTGTGAAAAGTTACGATTCGGCTTTAATGAAAACTGCCCACTTTGATTTGTGTGTTGCCAATAAACATTCCATGGTGGACATGACATGGCGTGTCTCATTATAGAATAATTTCATGAAAAATCAAACCTATCCAGTATTGGCTATGACATTCTAGCTCATTTGTGCAAATGTGTTATTTAGCTTTAATGAAATCATCAAAGTTATTGAATTTTAATGCCAGGGTAGTTAATAGGTGTTGGGACCCTTTGCACTTAGATATCATTTCAGATTTCAGAAATTTTGATGTCATCAAAAATCCAGTGTGATTATTATCTGTCACCAACATGGCAAGGTAAAAAATGGTTGAAATCAGACTTCGGGTCAGTTACATTGTAATTGGAATTGAAACACCAATTCTGGAATGCATACTTTTATTTATTATAATTGGATTTGGTAATTTGGAATTGGTATTTGTAATTGGCATGTAATTGGAATTGGAATTGATATGATGTAATTGACCCCAAGTCAGGTTGAGTTTGCCAGACATGTTTGTAAACAGAGGAGCCATTGGTATCAGCCCATGGGTGGGCATAATGGAATCCTGCATGGTGCCTAGGTGACGCCTAGTACTAGGAACTGTTGGAAGACTGCCAGGAAATGTATAGCTGTGGATGTGAGTGTGGACTCTATCACCTCCAGGAATAGATGTAGATGTTAACCAGGCAGGAGCTTCTGACCAGATGTTCTATGGTTTAGGCTGTGGATATGGCCCATGGTTCAGTCCTGTCAACTTAAAGGTACACTGTCTTGTCAACTTAAAGCTACATTGTCTTGTCAACTTAAAGCTACACTGTCTTATCAACTTAAAGGTACACTGTCTTGTCAACTTAAAGCTACACGGTTTGATAGTTTTTATCATACAACCATGTTGTACAAAACTATCTATTCTATATAGCAGCTTGACACTGATACTGACAGCCCAAATGTGTTTTAATGAACCACAATTGTGTTAAGGCATTTTAATGAGTTTAATGAGAAGCGCATGTTCACTACATGTTGTATGCTGAATGGGGTCAGCCTAACAGGTGGACAAGGACACCCATGTTGTTCTTATTTCAGTTATTTATTTCTCCCTCATAAAAACTCAGTTACAATTATTGTTGAATCAATTACAGTTACAACCACACTGTAAGTGTAATCAATTACACATTACACCATTACAATTGGACTCAACCCTGGTATGAACATATTTCCTCAGGTATTACATCGTCAGTTATGGCAACCTCCTTCTAATCTTCGTCATCATCTTCCATGATGGGCCCAAGAACCCATGTGGTACACAAGGAACCTGTGGTTTCTGTGGTCTAAGGACAACTCACCCTAAGGGTTGTACACCCAATGGAGATAACCACATGTGTAATAGGCTGAAGATTAGCTTTAATCAGTTGTTCATTGCTACCTGCACAGAGCCAGTCATTAGAGATAAGTAGAAGATGGAGAGTATACCAGTGAGCAGATATGCCCAGGGGTTTGCACTGTGTGAATGGCTGTATTATTGTAAATGTATAAATCGTTACAATTGCTGCTGTGCTTCTTCGGTTATCTTGATATGCTTTATGACTATGAGAGGTTATGATTGCAGTAAGTGATTTAATCAGTTATGGTTGAATGATAAGATTAAATAGGAAAAAAATCATGAAGTCAGTGGGAGACACAAGTGTTGGAGATAAGGCTTGGATAGTACACTATTGGGTGTGCACAAACCCCTTAGATAGGGCACTATTGGGTGTGCACAAACCCCTTAGATAGGGCACTATGAGGTGCACACCAGGTTGGAGAGTGCTAAGAAAATGGACAAGTTGAGTTGGGGCTAGGTAGGGAGCATGTCAAAACACTGATGTTTGATACTAAGCAAACTTGGTTTCATTGAGGAGGCCAGAGTTAGCAGCTGTTTCATGAAGCGCCGTAAATTGATGTGTTTTTCCCAAAACATTGTTTATTTTCCTATCATATTATCTTATGTTTCTGCCCCCTATTTCTGCTCCCTATTTCAACATAGGTTTGGAGGATTAGTCTTCAAACTGTACATGATTACTCAGCACAGACAAAGAAAATAAAATAAAAATGAAAGGATTAGTAAGTGTTGTTAGACCTTCATCCTCCAGATCGCGAATCTGGTTTGTTGATGTCCAAATAGTTTAAGTAATATCCGCAGTTGGTTTAATAAAAAGTGCGTTTCTTTTTCAAATCGTCAAAACAATTGACTTTAGTCGTTAATAGTGGATACCCAAAATGATAAACACTTTATGATGTCAAGGCTGATCATGGGCGTGACTTCCATCCTCTTGTTGATCACATGACAAAGTTATGAAATTTCACCATGGGTGAAATTAGCAAGTTTTCAGCTTTTCCATTTTCACTTCAATAAATTCTGGATAAAGAATTAAATAATTTAATAGTTTGTCTGATGATTTCACAAATACTACATACAAAAGTTGCACAAACGAGCTAGCATGTCGTAGTGGACACTAGAAAGGTTTGAATTTTCATAAACTGAATTTGAAATGAGACGAGCAAAAAATTTAATTGAGGAGGGACCTTTAAACAAAACCTTGTGTGCATAATTAGTAAATAGGCTTATATAAAATAACCGCCAGCCACTACCAGCCCAGAGAGTACCCCCTCCTCTCCCACTAGACTTATCCAGCAAAAAGCCGGGAACCATAAGAGATATCCCTTTTTATACTGTGCAGGAAACTGACATCATGTGAATGTATTTCATTCTGGATTTCATTATCTCTGTGTTGCCTTGTTGTGGGTAAGAAAGATGAGCTGCCCATTGTTGGGTCATAACCGTACTAAATTAAACCCTACCATTATTATGATAAAAAGGAACAAATAAATCATCCACTTCCCCCACCCTCGTCTAACCATCTCCCCTGTCTAACCCCACCCCATGTAACCATCTCATCTTTCTAACCATCTCCCATGTATCTGGTATGTGATGGTTACAGTATGTATAGGGCGCAGTGGCAGAGTGGTTAGAACATCGGACTCTCAGTTGTCAGAACCCGGGTTCGAATCCTCTTGCTGCCATTTCAAAGCTGGGGCAATTTTGTTCATCCCACGTTGCCACAGTTCACTCAGCTGTATAAATGAGTACCTGGCTATAGACAGTGGTGGATACATGAACGAATAATCTTTGTGCAGTGAATTGCAACGTGGCTGTTTGCTTCCTAGAGAAGCCGAGTTGGTGTTGGAATGAACAGGTCTGCCAGGGGGTAAAGGGTAAAGTGATCTGAACAGTCCTAAAGGCTGCATAGATACTCAATATAAGAATGTACCTAGGTTTTGTGTAGCGACATGCATCAACATTTTTTAAGATGGTCCCTTAACTTTGCAAGAAAATGTTCCCCTCTGGTTTCTGTAGCTCATCTTTTTGTCCACGTCTGCTCAGTGAAAACTGTTCCCCTCTGGTTTCTGTAGCTCATCTTTTTGTCCACGTCTGCTCAGTGAAAACCACTAAATCATGCGTTCGTTGAATGTTACCCGTAGCAACTGGCGTGATTAAGAACTCAGAGACATGCAAGAGTTTAAATGGTCATAAACACTAGAATCATTTCAAGAAACTTTTTTATTATCTCGCCTCGATATCCCATGTGGGTTGGAGATTTTCAACTATGTGCTTGTGCCAACTTGGAAGGTTTGTTTTCATTATCTCGCTGGATATTTCGGCTGAATCTCTCGGTCCTTGTTGGCAGACCGAGGTCGCTACGGAATGGAATTGTTATTTTAGAGGTGGAATTTGAATTTATGGTTGCTCTGTTCACACTTAAACTTTTATTTTGATATGGAATTGATGATGGGAATTGGCATGTTGGAATTGGAATTTTTGAGGTGTAATTGGTATATGTAATTGGAATTGGAAGTGGTATGAAAAAAATAGTAAGTTACATCTTCTTTCTATGTGTTAGGTCTATGTATTAGGTCTGTGTTTTAGGTCTATGTATTAGGTCTAAAAAATCTAAATAATCATAATAAAATAGGAAATAAAGCATTATATGTTGTAATGTAGGCACTGTATTTATTAGTTATGAATGTGTAGTTTATATTTATTGTAACATAATTATTGTACTTGTATCATACATAACTACACTAGTTGGGGCTGAAACATAGATAAGTATCACACTTCTGTTCAGTCCCTTTCCACCAACACTGTTTTGTTTATTTTATTTTTTACATGTTGCAAATGGTGTTGAATTTTTCTAATAATAGGATTTGTATTGTGGTTGTTGGAAATAAAATTACTGATGATGATGATGATGATATAATGAAATTGGCCCCAAGTCTGCTGACATCGCTAGGGGCCTTGTCGAAACCAGACCTGAGCATGTAGGTCTGTCGTGTGCAATGTCCTTGTTGTGGCGGCCCAACAATAGATCTGAGACTCTGGTGCTCAAAGCTCCAGACTGTCTGCATCTGTTTAGCAGTTGAACAAGACAATGTGGTATTATCTTTCTACACCAAGCGTTGCCTGACATCAAAGCTCGTGCTCATGTTTGATGTACTTCAGTAACCTCGATGGAATCACAGATACAATGTTCCGGACAAATTACTGTCATTTCATGTGGCTGGTGCATACGCAGCATACAAAGTAAACAGAGCATTAGATCTATGGCACATTTAGCATTTATATGCAATTACATTACCGATATTTAGCCCATATACAGGAGCTATTAGCTATACAGGGGGTTCTATAAAGCAGTTTGTACCTGTGTTTGTTTGTTCCCTTATATCTCCGTCAGTTTCTCATGTATAGGGCTGACATTTTGTAGGCATGCTAGGGGGCCCATTGGGATGGTTCATACATAAAAAAATTAATTCCCCTGGGGTGGGGATGCATGTGCAAAAAACGTATGTGGACGTTTGACATAGATTACATAACTTGGAACAATAGTACAGAAGATGCATAGAGTTGCAAACAATCATATGTAACTATGTTAGCAGTACCGTGATTTGGCAGGCGTAAAGTCCATGACAGAGACATTTGCATTTGTGACTGGATAGTGCAAGGAGTCATAAGCTCTTGTCAAGTAACGTTGAAATTCAGCAGTTGCTAATTGGCGTTAACTTGAGTTCAGTAGATGGTGCCAACTGAAATAACGCTATTTTGTTAAAACGTCCCTAAATATTATTTCTGTTTTTTTACTTCTGAATATCTTCATTTCCTGTACATTTTAGAAAAAAAATTGATGGACACATTGTACTCGCTAACATATTCCTGTTTGACTCATTTTAGCCCTCTGGTGGCCGCAATGGGCTGTACTCTGGCGAAGGAGCATAACGGCGACCACTTCCCTCGCACCTTCAAGGTGTACAATGTCGACGACCAGGGCCAAGAACGCAACGCCGGCAAGATCGAGATCACCGACACGGAACTCGTGCTGTACCAGAAGGGCAAGGAGCCGTTCCGTTGGCCCCTCCGCAGCCTGCGTCGTTACGGATTTGACGCCGAGCTGTTCTCATTCGAGAGCGGCCGGCGATGTCCGACGGGACCGGGGATTTATGCGTTCAAGTGTCAGCGTGCGGAGGCGTTGTTCAATCTGCTGCAGGAGTGCATCCAGCGAGCTGGGCAGGAGGAACAACAGCATTCGACTAATGGATTAACCGACGTCGGTGATAGCCGCCATTCATTTGTTGAGTTCCGCCAGGTGGCGCCGGCATTGTCCGACCTGCCGCACGCTGCGAACCCGCTACACGTGTATGTCAACAGTACTCTGTTGGTGGCGAACGGACGGGACATTTCGGCGGGCAGCGATCTGACTGACCTGCCACCTGGCGGCGGGGGACATGAGTATGTCAACACTGCTATCGCTTCGTTGAAGGATCCGGCATCGCACACAAGTCTAGCTGCCATGGCCGCAGATACGGACAGCGTGGTGCTGATCAATAGAACGGAATCGGCATCGGCGGCGGTTCCGTCAGCGACGTGGGAACACACGATACAATATGCGGAGCTTGACCTTCCGAACACGGAGTTAGACGTCGACAATGGTGGCACAGCAATATCGAATGGGTTCTGCCACCTTAAAAATCACTGCCATCGACACTCGTGTGTCGACGAGAGCGAACGCACGATAAGCATGTATGTGAATTTGCCCAGCGGCGCAGGTAGTGCTGCAGCACGTTGCATACGGCGCAGCCGGAGTTGCTGCGGGGCGTCTGCAAGTGATGGTGGGAACACTGACACTGAGGACCCACACAGTTACGCCAATCTTGGCCTGCTATCAGCAAAAGCATGTCCGCCAGTGAAATGTCCAAAAACTGTTGCTGGCGCACGCGTCAATTACATCCAGCTCGACCTGAAGTCGGACGGCAGTGACTGCGCATCGAATGGCCACCAGGTGGGACCGACGTCACCGGGCAGCAGCACATCCAATCAAGATTCGCCAGTGCGGCTCGGTATTTCGTCGTCGACGGCGACCGAGAGCTACGCAATGATCGATTTCCATAAAACGGCAGCATTGAACGCTAAGACAGCATACAACGACGAAGGGTTCCGCAAGACTCGACACAACAGTAACATTGACGAGTTGTACAGCGACTGACGGTGATGTTGTCACACATGGCTGCTTTGTCGTCATGCATGATCGCTTTATCGTCACGCGCATCCGCTTTGATCGGGAGTACATTTCCAGGTGCCTTTGGTGTCGTGTCTGGCGTCACTCGTTAATTCCGGCCACCCTAATGTGTGTTGACATTGTGCTGTTGTCAGTACTTTGATTGCCCAGTAGGTGGCACGGTGTGAATTCCGACATTAAAAGTATCTAAGGCCATAAGCTGAGTTAAGGGGTTTTATAAAAATAAAAAAATTTCAGTAATCCAAAAAAAGTTATAGGGTATACCCCACCCACCCTTACCTGCGTCCAAAACAAAGTTGGAGGTACCGTACATGCATTGCCAAATAGGACACTGATTATCAAAAAATTTAAACCAGGGAAGATCTCTCTAAAACATGTCTTTCCAATTTGTTGCGATAGTCCAACCTTTGACCCACCTCCAAATATTGTTTGGATTATTGGAATTGTTTTATATTTAACAAACCCCTAAGTTGATTGTGTGTAGTGTGCACACACTAGTCCATCTGGTCCTGTGGCAGTAACTATAGCAACTATTTGCTGTGTCTTCTCTTGACTGCCATTTGTTGTCATATTGTGAATATTATGTTGGCAGCCAGCAAAGTGTTAATGCTTCACATAACTGCCATCAATGTGGGGCTCAATATTACCCAGAACTGCCGTGAAATGATGTTGAATGGCAAATTTCACCAAATTAAAAGCAATTATGTGCAGATCAAGATGTTTTTTCGATCCAGGAATGGCGTTGAATGCCCCATAATGGTGATTGGCGGCCATATTTTGCCTATTCGACCAGCAATTATAGGAAAACATGGCCGCCAATCATAGTTGTTTCCAATTTGGTAAAAAGGTGCATTATAGCATTATATATTTACACATGCCAGTAACGTCACGACTAGTCATCATTCCATGGCCGTTCTGGATGATATTGAGCCCTCATCAATGTGGGTTTAATGTTGTATGATACTGAACGTAGTCAAACTTACAACATTTGTGGTGTCACCGACTGAGAGCCTGTGTCACTGCCGGGGCATGTGCTTTCCTTTGTTGGTTTTCTATGGCCCCAATTGTCGAGACGTCCATGTTTACATTGACATCCGAGCCGCAATACATATGCAGGCCTGGTTTTGACACCTTGCCTTCCTGCGATTTAAAGCTGGTACCTTTGGCGTGAAAACAGTGTGGTCTCTAACTTACAGCAGGGTGTAAATAGTTTTGTGTCCAGTAGCGGGCGTTGTAATTTAAATTTATGTAGGCTCTGTTAACAAATCAGTAATAAAATATAGTATGTTTGTCTGTATGTGAGCATGCTTGCACGCACACACACATTGGTATATACACAAATATACATGTATATGTGTGTGCGTGTGTGTTTAATCAGTACTAGTAATGATTATAGTCTGGAAGTATTTCACAGTGTGCAATTTTGTAACACAACTTGGGCTCCACATAACAACTAGCCCTCCTGTTAAAATATTATTTTATTATTTAATAATGATAGAGTATGTTGTCATCTTCTTGAATGTGTGGCTGACATGGAGTTCAGAAGCAATAGTTGTGTTCCAGTGTTTGTTGGGCTCGCTTTATAGCATCTGCAGTGTAAAATCAAATCTAAATGTCCTCTACTTTACTGTTATGGAACTAATTTGGGACTGTCCCAGGGTGACCATAAAGACAAGGTGGTTGTATTACTGAGGTGACCGTAGAGCGAGGTTTGACTGTATATACATGTGTCTGTACGTATATATATTATAATATATAAATATATATATTCATGTATACGTGTGTACACTATCATTTCCGTTCAATTTTCATAGATATTAGTGATGGTCTCATGTGCACTAACAATTGAGTGTAATTTGTCAATTTTTATTTTGGCATTGTGTGTATATATTTTATGTATGCATACAGCTGTACATGGTGATACAGCTGTACATGGTGATACAGCTGTACATGGTGATACAGCTGTACATGGTGATACAGCTGTACATGGTGATAAAGATAATATTGTAATGATTTTATGTTAGGGCATTAATCACAACCGGGACCAGCGACAAAGTGTAGCTCCTCCGTTAAGTAGGCTTCCCTCAAGAAATACAGCCTCCAGAACATTGCATTAATGTAGACGTCTGTAATCCATTTTTAATATGTGTGTATGTTAACTAATCCACTGTCAGTATTTTATAAAATCCTGCGTGGGTTCTCTTACAATTTATAAACAAGTTCTCATCCTGTAAAGTTGAAGACATACCAGAAATGTCTGGACAAGATAATGGGTTTATCAGACGTTATCTAGCAGTAGAGCACACTCTCTTACTGGACAGGACTTCTGTGATATTTCAGTAAATCCAGTTAGGTTTATATGTTATCTGTTTGATCTACATATATATTTTCCATCAAAACATTTCACACTATATAATGCTCATAGCAGTGCAGGGCTGTACAATTGCCAATTAACTTTTGAAAAGTCTCTGCGAGGTTTGTCATAATGTACTGCTTGCTTGTAGGGTGAGCTGTAAAGTTAAAAAGAGGGTATCATTATTTAGTAATGACACCTTGTCTTAGTTTGGACAGTGACTGGTTTTGACTGCGACTATGGCCATATAAAATTGTGACAAAATCAACTTTAGGTTACACATCAAACTGTTACTGGGAACGTGTGCACATTCAGAAGTTGTGTTCGCGCCTTAGTGCACACATTGCATGATCTAGTGAGAACTAAGTCTCGAAACTAAAACATCTTCCAACAGATTAGCCAATGTGAAATTCTCTAATCCATGTACCGTATTCGACCTATTAAGCATACATGCCCTAATTAGCTTACACCCTCTTTTTTAATCAGCAGGATCCATAATTATTGTAATTTAATTTGTGTGGAACAGCTGAATAGTGTCGCAATCTGGTGTTAATCAGTTGGCACCACTTTTCAGTACTACACTGAATCGCCAGATGTATGTTAACACTATAACTGGAAAATTTATCGCTTGGTTTATAGGAGTGATTGTCCAAACTTCAGTAATCATGTCAGCGTTCAGAAGTTATATTCCAAAAAGACCTACACAAATTCCTAATCGGATATGTTGTCGACTGTAATATGCTGTATTCATGTATGGGAAAAATTGCTACAAAGATGGTCAGCTGGTTTAAACTTTCAAGAATATGTATGAGGATGATAACGATTTCTTGCAACCCACTCTGATGCCAGATCACTGTTACGGTTCACTGCCTAACTGTGGATGTGTACGTTAATTTTACGATATGTTAAACGTCCTCCTCAACTGATTTATCCCATCGCGAATCAGGTTCATTGACGTCCATATATATATAGTGTGAATAGTTTAAGTGACATCCGCAGTTTGTTTAATAAAAGTGCACATTTGTTAAAATCGTAGAATGAATTGATTTTGATCGTTAGATCAGGTGACCTGTGATAGTGTAAGTAGCCATATGCTATAGTATATAGAGTCGGACCTCTTTTACAGTTTTGTTCACAGAATTTTGGCCAGATCCGGTGTAAAATTATTTGATAACTTGTCCGACGATCCCACTAAAACAAAATAATAAATTTGACCAAATGGGTTAGGATGCCAAAATCAGTACTAGATAGATTATTTTACAAAATGAGTCTGAAATGAGACGAGCAGAATAATAAAATTGAAAAGAGACATTTAAGAGACTGCTCGGTAGATGTTGGACTAATCTTGACACCAGGTCATACCTGCAGCGGGGGAAACTGCTCCAACATGAGATGGTGTAATCAAATACCTAAAATATGAAAGCGTGTTTAAAGTTGAATCGGTGCCACATTGCTGATGTTCAGTGGCGTAATTCTGTGTTAAATAGCCAGTATTTTTGTGTGTAGACTATGTCATTATGCATTTGTATGTGCGAATGTCTCTAGGTTTTGACAGTTGCATTTGAATGTGCATGTTAGACCAACAATCATTATGTAGCTTGTCAATAACAGTAACTACGTTCCTGTTTAGGGTCGGAAGCCCAACTCTTACAGTCCAAATGTCAGCGATAAAGCTTCGAAATATTTAATAAAAAATAACATGTATGCATTGAATTTGTGTGGTGTTTCATTGTGCACATTTAGCCGTGATTTTGCCATTGACGTAATAGATGTGATTCTGTTGAAAAAGATGGTGTTGATTTTATAACCCGAGGTTGAATTTTACTATATATTGAAATAAGATTTACAAATGTCATGCATATTCATAGAATTACAACTGCAATAGTAAATTAACAGGCAGGAAAACATCTAAATTCCCACCTACAAATAGATTTTTGCGTTTAATAAGACTGTTTACCCAGGTGGTAAAACTTTCATCTGGCTATTTAGACAAAACTTAGGATGCAAAAGAAATTAAATTACAATGACTAATATCAAACACGATCCGAATTTTCAACTTTCCATGTAAACAGACATTATGTGTTATGGCCTTAATTAAGACCTTTATAAACGTTTTTAATTAATTTATATTTCTACATGAAACAAGTTACCAATAATTGAATGGATTAATGTTCCGCTTTTTGGGAATGTGATCTTTGAGAATTGTTTTGCTTTCTAGATAAAAATATTTGGAGACATATTTGGAGTTTGAGAGGAAAAAATTTCCTAAAAAGTTAGGCGTCCGTGCTTGGTTGAGGTTACACCAATTCCTGTTGGCAAAATAATTTGGATGTGTCGAGCTACACACGCACTTGCAACTAAAACGTTACATCATGGCACCATTCCAGAAATCTGCTGTGAACAGCTGTTGGTCTAATAAGTTTTATTGTAAAAAGGAATAAAACAAAAACTGAACACGAATGGAAGGTCATCAGTTCCTTTTGTCTTATAGAAGTGTCTTATAGAAATGTCTCGTAGCTGCACAGGCGATGAATGTGAGGGGGAATGGTGTGGTGGTTTCTTCACTCGATCTCACCGAGGTAGATCCGTTTGTCGCTTGATACAGAAACAACTACAACAGAAAGGACAATGTGAACACGTTACGTGTCATCAAACACTAAATCTATGACTACTACAGAACGCCAGAAGTCACAACACCCATTTAATAGACAGGCACAAGAGATCAAGAACTCTCTGGGCTCCCAAAAAACCTACAAATTGTAGCAACAAAAAAAGGCAGCCAGGACGGGCAGACCAAACTATCTTCTCATAAATTCATCCCAGAACCACTTACTGCATGTGCTGAATTCGTTTTCCAACGAAAGACTTGGACCAATCTGAACCTCACGCAAACAGGAGTTGGACGATTTAAAGCTTGCCTGGGGACTATTAGAAAGCACCATGTGCGAGCGCGGTACAGCAAACTGCACATCATATCATGAATGCCTGCACCCTCTAAGACGCTGGGCACACTGTTGAGCTGTATCCGGCGACCCACGAGTGGCAAATATTTATACTGTTGACAAACGCCAGTGTCTTTCAGGAGGAGACACTAAAAGCTGTTGGTCCCTTCTTACCTGGTGTCTATGCCAGGGGATGTAAAAGATCCCACACAGGGGGTAAATGTGTAGCCTACTGTGGACTCCATCTCTCATGAGCCACTGCAGACGCGGCTCAATCAATTCTGCTAACTACCTCGCAAGAAGATACGAATGAATGAAAGTGACAAGCTTCCTTGAAAAACTATCTCTCTGAATTTGATTAGATAGCCCCATTTTGGTTCAAATGTTGGCCCAGCCCAGCCCAGTATCTGACATACCGGTATGTTCAGCTAGTACAATCTTTATACAAGCTGTCACAGAGGCACTATGTGTGCCAGTGTTTTCCTGGCACTTCAGCCCAGAATATAAACAAACAAGGCAGTGGCATCCACACAGTATCTCTTCATGAGACACTTCAAAAAACAATTATATTAAATGGTACATTTACAAAGTGCATCGCCTGCAAATCATACGAGACAGTGGAGAGCAGCACAAACAATGAGACATCCGATTATTGGTGCTATTCTGCCAGCTGTTGAGTATGATTACACAGGGATGCACTTCGCATAGGTACCATTTTATGTTTATTTCAAACGCTTAAATTTTATTAAAAGTTGGGAACTATATTGGACTGTAGTCAATGTTGTTGCAGTCAGTTTTCAATTGGTTGTCAAACAATAACATTTTTATGCGTTGTTTTGCATGAGATGATGTAAAAATGTTTCATCAGACACGCACAGCGGAGAACGGCGATGAGGAACAGCGAAACTGTGTAAGGTCAGGGGTCACTAAACTGGAGCAGAAGAAAGCGGAGAAAATTGACAGACAAAACACATACTGATTGGTTCGATGGGGTGGAAGTCTATGTCGTTGACGGATCCTGCGTGGCCTGGCAGTTTGTAGAGGATGCGTCGGCTGGTCGTGTCCCACACATAGACATGTCTGTCTCCCGATCCCGCGGACACCTTGCTGCCGTCCGGGCTCCAGGCCACCCGCAACATGTTCTGCGGAGGACGTGGGAACAAGTTATAGACAGTAAATGTATACAAAACAGAATATATTATAATAAATCTTCTACAGCGGTGGGTAGAACGGCAGACTCTCAATCAAGAGAGCCCGTGTTCGAATCCTCTTGCTGCCGTTTTGAAGCTTGGGCAATTTTGTTTACTCCACACTGCCTCAATTCACTTAGCTGTATAAATGAGGACCTGGCTACAGACAGAGGTGTACATATGAACGAATAGTCTTCGAGCATAAATTGCAGCATGGCTGAATGCTTCCCAGAGAAGTCGAGTTGGCGTGGGAATGAGCAGGTCTGCCAAGTTACGCTTAGTTTTAGGAACACAACATTAAATCAGATGGATGACCTGAACTGCCTGGGGATATCTGAGAGACGCAGGAGACTATAGCCAAATAGGGTGGGTGGCTGCTGTGTAAATAAGCAAAACACAAGCACCACAACGGACTCGATTCTGCACAATATTGTAGACTGCAGTGAGAATTTTACAGAATTGGTGTCGGGAGCTATATTTTGTTGTTGATATTTTCGATTTGCCCAAAATTGGTTGTTATTACAAAACAATGCAATCAAATATAATAATGCACAACAATTAAACTGTGGCAAAATTAATTGCATTTCTGAAACATCTTACCTTCTCAAATGTGTGTTGAGCTCCGTGGAATATCTTCACGCAGCGTTCTTGTGGCGCATACGGCCGCACGTCCCAAATACGCACTGTCAGAATATGAATGGCACTGCTCAGGGTTGGCAGGTTTATGGCAGGGTGGTTTTTACCAGGTGGTTTTTACCGGTAAAAACTGCCCTGCCGAAAACAGGTTTAAGGCAGTTTAAGGCATAGAAAATGCCTTAAACATATTTCATAAAAAAAACAATAAAAGTATTATATTAAACATGCCCTAAAGTATGACATAAGTATTAATAATTCCCTTCTCAATTGTTACATATGTGCTAGAGATGTAAGAAACAGGTTTAAGGCAGTTTAGGGCATAGAAAGGCCATTTAGCCATTAAAAGCATGTCCTATACCTAAGTATAACAGAAGTATAGTTTTTGTAATTCCCTTCTCAATTATTAAGCCTGCTAGAGGTGTGAGATACAGGCATAAGGCAGTTTACTTGCCTATTATTTCTAGTAGAGGTGTGGTATTGAAGTCTACTAAAGTTGGTTGCAAATAAACTCAATTGCTTTACACCTGCTAGAGGTGTGGTATTGAAGTCTACTAAGGTTGGTTTAAAATAAACTCAATTGCCTTTACACCTGTTAGAGGTGTGCTATTGAAGTCTACTAAGGTTGGTTGAAAATAAACTCAAGGTGTTACAAATGATCCAAAGGTGTTGTTTTCAAGTACTATATAAAGCTTCCCCTGCACACTAATAATCAAACATTTCATTTTGTGTAGAAACCTGATACATTCCTTACAAAAGAGTAGCTGCTGGTGACTTGTGTATAGCAATAATTCATTTTGTTTTGCAATCATGGCCAACAAAGGTGGTAGACCCCAAGATGGTGTTTGGGAACATTTTGTAAGAGTGACAAAGGATGGCAAAAAGTTGGCCAGGTGTGTTTCATGTGGCTATGAAATGACCTTTCCAAAGGTTAACAGGATGAAAAAGCATTGGGAAAAGTGCAAGCCAGTTGAGCAGGTAAATATACATACCAGTAACATTCACTTACCTGTTGTTGGTTTCTACAAAATGTTATATGGAGTCATCTTCATATAAAATCTGAATTATGTTTATGCAATTTCTAGCCTTTCAAGCCTTTTCTAGCTCAACAAGTTCTAGACTTTCAAGTTACTGTTTACATTTTTCACTAATTAATTAATGTTTACACTATTTTCCAGGTTCCCGATTCTGTGCCGTCCGTATTGCATGGAGCTGTACCAATTCCTGCTCCAATTTCTACATCGCTGAAGCGCCCATTGCAAGACTCTCCTCTCCCTACTGCAAAGCGGCAGAAAGTGTCTTCCTCTAGCACTCAGCCCCATGTGAGTCCTCATTTCACCAAGACCACTCCTGCTCAGAAATCTGCTTTTGATCTAGAGGTTGCCAAGTTTTTCTATGCTTGCAATCTCCCATTCAACCTTGCTGACCATCCCCAGTGGACAAAGGTGTGTTCCTTACTTCGACCAGGCTACACACCACCTAGCCGCAAAGATATCGCAGGTTCACTACTGGATAAGGTCTACGAGGAGCTGAGAGGAGACATGAAGGAGGCAGTGAGCGGCAAAACAGCCAATTTTTTTTGTAGTTTGATTTAATATATACAATGTACATGTGTTTTATAATAACAGAATCTTCAGTGTGCCTTTGGACAGGGATAGCTTTAAGGCAATTTGAGGCAGTTTGAGGCAGTTTTAACCACTTTAGGGCAGTTTAGGGCAGTTTGCGGCACATGCCGTGCCAAAAACAGGTTTAAGGCCGCCTTAAACCCAACCCTGGCACTGCTTAAACATATTTTTTTTACTTTTGAAGCATTAACAAGAATTTAACATAATTTCATAAGTACAATGTGTGTTTAACTAACATGATATATATGGGACCCGATATGCAGATGTGGTGATTTCCTCAGACACAAATTTCTGCTTGCTGTTTTTATCGAGTGTGTTTTGTTAAGGTCTAAACAATAAATGTATCTAATCATAAATTTTCATTAAGTTGCACGTCATGATCACAGCAATACGATGATGTTTATACACATTTCCTGTCCACATCACTAAATGCATTGGTGTCAGGAAATATCCCTTTTTTCTATGGTCCCACTTTTTGGACTAAATGTTGAATTTTTTTCGTAATTCTCAGACACCAAAAATCCACACTAAAAATTGGTCTATTATCTTGCACGTGCGTTCAACACGAATTACACATCAAAATGGCGACCCACAAAACATTAAAAAAAATTATGACAGCGAAGTGGAGCATTTCCAGCTTATCAGGAGCACTTTCTCGCTTTTCCAGGAGTTGACACCTATGTGACCGTGGTAACAATGATACAGATTTGCCAACATATGTCACCTGTATTGTCCATTCCATTGGACAGAAGGTATGATCCGTCGCTACTCAGTCGGATCCCGGTGACTGTGTCCGAGTGTCCTTGCATCTGATACAGCAGGTCTGTCTTCCTCAAGTCCCATACCTAGGGGCACAGTCACAATACACTGTATACAGGTAGGGCCAGCTTTTGCTATGCTAAGGAAAAACAATTTCCCATATCTGTGGACAAAGTTTATTGAGGTCAGAGGTTAATGATCAAGTGATGGGCATATCATTAACCCGTAAAATTAAATCACCCAATGCATGAAAACACAATATGGGCACCAAAACATTCAAATTAAACTGATTAATTAATTACATATTTTTAAGCATGGTTCATTAAAACACATTCTAACAGTCAGGACATTTGAATAGATATAGCTTATAATATATAACATTTTATCATAAAAAAATACCAGACATTGTACGTTTAACAGCCAAATATATACAAACACAGCAGTTCATAAACATGCAAACTCTGTATGCTTTAACACTATGTTTTAGTAAAAAATAAATAAAAGTTTATACAAACTTAATGCAATACTGCACACTTATTGAACATTACTGGGTTTTATGCACCCGTTGCTTCAGAATGTTGTATTGAGCATGTTTGTGAGCCCAATACAACATTCTGAAGTAACAAGTTCATAAAACCCATTATCAGTTGATAAGGCATTTATTCAATTTGTTCATAACTGATATTTCAACACATTTAATGCAATGAAAAGATAATTTACGCATAATATGACGCGTGCTGTATGAATTAGAACCGAGAGAACAGGTCAACGTATATCACTGGACATCACACTATGCAGGACAGGGTATGTCACTAGATGTCACACTGTGCAGGACAGCTTATGTCACTGGACGTCACACCATGCAGGACAGCGTATGTCACTGGACGTCACACCGTGCTGGACAGCATTTGATATCGGACGTCACACCGTGCAGGACAGCTTATGTCACTGGACGTCACACCGTGCAGGACAGCGTATGTCACTGGACGTTACACCGTGCAGGACAGCATATGTCACTGGATGTCACACCGTACAGGACAGTGTATATAACTTGACGTCACACCATGCTGGACAGTGTCTATCACTGGACATCGCAGCATGCAGGACAGCGTCTATCACCGTAGATAACACATTACCAGTACTTAGCAATTACCCATGCAATAAATACCTTCACGTCATTGTCGATGCCCCCCGACATGATCTGCTCCCCAGTGTCAGAGAAGCACACGGACGTCACTTGGTACGTATTCTGGAAGCTCTGAGCTGGTCCCTTCTTTCTTGTGTCCCATAACTGCAGGGAGCAGAACGTACAGACACTAAAACTCCCTTCTCAACTTCAGCTCAACTGTTCAGTTTAACAGTGTTCAAATATTAAGGTGCCCCTCGGGGTAAGGCCAGTGACCTGAATAGAGAGGTGACCGCATTAGCAGGACTTAATGTTTGCTGTTATGGTAATATTTTGGGACAGTCCCAGGGTGACCATAATGGCAAGGTGACTGTATTACCAAGGTGACCATAATGACGAGGTGGCTGTATTACCAAGGTGACCATAATGGCAAGGTGACTGTATTACCAAGGTGACCATAATGGCAAGGTGGCTGTATTACCAAGGTGACCATAAAGCGAAGTTTGACTGAAGTGTGTGAATAGTTTATAAGTAATATTCACATTTGATTTAATAAAAGGGTGCATACTTTGTTCATCACAAGAAGTTACTCTGATCATTAAATCAGGTAAATAGTGAAAGTATGAGTAGCCTTATGACATATTATATACCGTTGGACCACTTTTGCAGAATTTTTACCGGATCCAGTCAAAACTAATTTTTAAAAGTTTGTTCAGTTTGAGTTCATCGAAACTAAATAACAAATGTGTACAAACAAACTAGCACATTGTAGTGGATATTAGAGAGGTTTGATTTTTTTTAATCAGTTTGAAGTAAGATAAGCAAAAAATTTACTTGGGGAAGTGCCTTAAAATTTAATTCCCGCCAATCTCCAAAACAAATACTATGGAACCTCATTAATCTGAACACCTTACGCCCCAGTGTATGTGTTCAGATTAACAAGTTTTCCAGATAAACAAATCATACAATTAACAAGTTATATTACTGGATTTCCAGATTATCAGCGTCTGGAAGTTCTGCTGTAGAAGGTTAGACAAGGTAAGTGGATATTTAACAGTTGTTGCATTATACATAATGTTTAGTATGCTTGTAAACACGTTGAAATCATGCACAGACCTACATAACTTATTATACTGCAGGAGGAGCTTGATAATGTGAGTGTACGAGACTCAATATGATGATAAAGCAGATCAGAACGTGTCAGTCGATCTTACCCGCACTGTACCATCGTCACTTCCACTGCATATGAATTGTGGTCCACGTCGTGTGATGTCACAACTATTGACAAACGTCTGATGACCTTTCAACTTCTTGAGCCGAGTGCCGACCTCGACATCCCATATCGCCACCGTCTTGTCCGTTGACGCTGATATCAGTCGTCTGAACAACATAAACACTGGCACTAAAATACTGGACTCAAGAGCAACACATGTAAGGGGCTTTGAATTTTTTTTTTATACAATAATCCCCCCAAAAATGCGATGTGGGTGCGTCATGGGCTCACTTGAAGTATCACAAAAAAGGAAAGGTAAATTTTTAAGGTTGAAATTTGGCAATAATTGGCTTTCCATTTACTGCATTGGCAATATGTGTACAGTGCCTCCATTTTTTGGATGGGGGGTGGGTGGGGCCAATCCTATAATTTTTATTATTACTTGCCTTTTTTACATTGATATACTCCCAAAGTTTGTCCCCATCTGATGTATTGGCTGTGTTGATAATGCACAGTAAAACATTTTTCATGTATAATACCTCCCAAGTATAATACGCAACCTGACTTTTAGTTCATATCTGACAAAATTTCTATATAGTTTTGGCTGAAGCACGGACCATGCTTTTGAAAGTGTATGTTTTATTGAATGTAACCATTGCAAATATGGAGAAACCATCATGAAATTTACATTACTAAGTTGCACTCATTTCTGTGTGATCAAGCCTCCAATTCTGTCTGAGAAATGTCCATGTACGGCATACGCCTGGACTTCTAAGTAAAGTTATAGGAAAGTATTTACACTATACATGGCAAATTATGGTATGTGCACAGTTTTTCACTAATTTTTAAATGTGTCCACTAGACGTTGTAAACATGGTTCATACAAAAAGCATAAAGAAAGTCACTGGCCCCTTTTTGTTTTACTTATAATAATCTGTTTATTTTAAATATTGTTGAAATTATAGTATTTCTCATGTGTACTTAAACAGGTGTTTGAAGTCTGAGTGGCTGAAGTTACAGCATATTTACAGTCTTGTTAATATTAATAACCAATGCCTGGTAATGAATTAGGAATAGGGTACCTAAATTTAGCCTAAATGAAAAATGCTGAAGCTTCAGCAATGCCGTAACTTTATCCACAGAGTTTCTGAAATGCAAACGCCATGGCATAACGATTTCGTGCGCTGGAGTCTTTCTGCAAAACATGTTTTTATCTTCCTCTACTTCGTAAATATTTCACTAAAACAACTTTTCTAGCAATTTGTTTGCACTCAATCGATGAAATAACGAGTTATTTATTCAGAATATCGATCCCTTGGGCCAAAGTGTCTTCAGATTTTTGCAAAATAACAAAACAGCATTAAAGACATAAATTTTTTTCGCAATCAGTACACAACTTGAATCGCATTAACTTCTGATCGCCATTGTGTTCATGACCCAATTTTTGTATTTATAATTGAATAACCACTCATGTCTTACACTACAATCGCTCTCAGCTCTCAACATGGCGATCATCAATCATTAATCGAACAACTTGTAATGAAAATGATATAAAATATACATCATGTGTGCTGGCAGCTGAACTTTTAAAATCAATTATAGGTTTGGAGCTGTCTTCTCCTGGAAATTCTTGACGACAAATTAAAAATTAATTGAAGCAATTTATAACAAGTACAAAACATGCAATTGTTGATAGTTGGTGCATTCACATAGCAACACATAAAATATATTTTCAAGAACATTCAAGAACGCTGCCACGAATTCAAGAACATTTAAGGGTACTTGGGTCACAAAGTCAAATTTAAGAACATTCAGGGATCTGTGCAAACCTTGGTTGTGAATCGTGGAAAGATTGTGTCTTGACCAACACTGCACACAAACCCAACCTGAGCATTATATATTAATGCTAAAGACAAGGAAGACATTAATCAATATACAGCAAATTGTGCAACCAGAAACTTATTCTTGAGACTGTTCTGTAAGTACTCACGTCCCATCAGTTGAGAAAGCAAGCTGCATGATGGCGCCAGTGTGCCCCTTTAGCACAGCGAAGTTCTCGCATTCGCCATAGGTGTTCCAGAGAACTGAAACAGAGAGATGATTATTCATAACAATTCTGTATTTAGTAGGCATGCATTATGACAGAAGCATTATATTCTAATGCCAGTGAAATTACTTACAAAATTGTCATTGTGTTACTAACATAGCAAAGACAGCACTTAGTCATAACCATCCAAATTCAAAACTTCCTGGCTATATATTAGTTTCATCCCATAAAATCAATTATTTCAATGCAAATCACTATGGAGTCTACAACATCAGGTCACATATTTGATTGTTTAGCATAAACTATATAATTCTAACATGAGCGCCCAATTGTGTTAAAAAAATATTCTTTGTTTATCTGTTTAATTTGAATGTTTTGGAGCAGATATCATGTTCACAATGCATGTGTAACTTTCCGGGTGTTGTCGATATGTCCTCGCATGATCCGATGAATGCCTAACGCTGATAAACCTTGTCCACAGGTAATGAAAATTGCTGACAGCTGTTCACAAATCTACCAAACGACAAGGTTAATATTCATATAGAGATAACGGTCCAACTGTACCATAATTACCTGTAGGGGGTACTTGCTGCTATTAGCCCATGTATACTTACAGATAAGCCTCTCAAAGCCTCCCGAGGCTAGGATTTGTCCGTCTGGTGAGAAGCGAACTGTGAAGATTTCTCCATCGTGTCCAGTTAGAAGCATGATTGGTGCAGTTAAACTTGATGTCCTTGCTAACGACTGTAAGCAGAATACAAATTGTGACAACTAAATCATATATTTTTTTAATTATATATTACATTTTTTTTTTACACATTTCTATATTGTTTATTTTTATTATATATACATA
This sequence comes from Lamellibrachia columna, assembly GCA_963662155.1. Lineage (NCBI taxonomy): Eukaryota > Metazoa > Annelida > Polychaeta > Sabellida > Siboglinidae > Lamellibrachia > Lamellibrachia columna. The sequence continues at coordinate 27,994,504 of OY759270.1, forward strand.
TTTTAACTTATGTATTTTTTTTACTTATTTATATTGTTAAACTAATTTATTTTTAATGCATATTTGTACGTATGGGTTTTTTTACAGCAAGAGCTCCAGAAATTTAGACTAATACCACTCCAAATTGCATCAGTATCACTCATCTCGGAAGCGTGCGGCATACTTAAAACAATGCGATATTACGAAATGAACATCACTGGATAGAAAAAGTTATGTAAGAAGGACCTATAAAGCTGTAATAATTTCGACAAAGTTAGTAGAGGATTACCACTATATATGCCAGGTTTGGTATATTGTCATCATTGCCACAGGACAATTTCGTCGTTATATCAATCCACCTCATTCAAGTGTTTGGTTGGAAGATACCACATGATGAAATTATGCACTATAATAGTCCATCATTTGATCATGTGATCCAGTCAGACGTAGAAGTTTCATACATTCATTGGAATGAAACAGAGAAGCAATGTCACTGTCACATAACACAGCAGCCATTCATCAGTTAGCCATGGAGTGTCTTTAATGCAGTCAGGAGACCATGCCACTGGGCACTGGCTGACAATGCTAACTGCTAAGAACTGCCAGCTGAGTCATCCTTTGTAGAAGTAAGGTGACTTAAGTCAGATTGCCTGCAGCCCTACACCAGTATAAGTATAATCTGGTGCCAGCAGTCTGACTAAAAAGTACAAAGGGGATTTTGAGCCTGTTATATTGGCATGTGCTAGCCCTCTCAACAACCAATAGTCTAAGAGCAGAACATATAAATTGCAAACTTCTAATATAAACAGATTACAAATTGCAACACTGTCTTTGTGCTCTAAAAGAAGACAAACTGAACTGATTTGTCAGCATGTAAATTTGTCTCATGTGGTCTTTATTCAAAACAAGAACAAACAAACTTTATTCAAATTGCTACACATCCCCTTTGTTGCAATTCAAATCTACTCACCTCTACCCCTTCAAATGATGTACATGTTTAGGGGGGGTACTGTTTAGTCACTGGTAGAGTAACTACAGAGATATTGGTTTAATGGGTATTATTATATCAAAGCATGTGGTTTATGAATTGTTAACTGCAGTTAAGAGAGAACTCCAAGAAAAAACTGATTTCATGAGTCATACCATGCCTGTATGTTTATAAAAGGGAGGGGTTCGTAAAATGTTTGGGAATGGAAATGTCATTAAAACAATGTACTCCTACTCTTACTCATGAGAACGTACTCATACGCAGCTTTTAGCAATGTGCTCGTACTCATCCATTACCAATGTACTCGTACTCATGAAAATGTACTCGGCCCAAGGTCTGGACTAGGTAGGGACACCCAACGCATTATGCGTCGGTAGGTGTGTACGGGTCAGAGTATGCTTAGCCTAGGCTTGGGTTCCTTAGCCTTAGTAGCCTAGGCTAGCCGAGGCTTTCCCCATTTTTCTTGTCTTGTCTTCATTGTCATTGCACTGGCTTAGCCGATTAGATGAGCAGTATTGTATTACAGACAATTCACAAACCAAAAAAATTAGGTGTGCGGACATACACCTGCTTTCTCCTACTTAACAAATGAACTATAAAGACAAGTTCGCGTATTATCGCCCTATATCTAAACGCTCACTCACAGATTCCATCAACTCTTTCCCTTTCATTCCTAAAAGCACCATGTCAGTTTTGGCCTTCTTGACAGGCACAAGTGCACCATCCTCCGCGGCTTTCCGTTTTGTGTCCATTTCGGACATAATTTCTTTAAAAACGTTTCAACCGGCGCAATAAGGCTTTGCCTTTGGCGACGATGCTTTATGAAGTTGCCCTTTTCTGCGCCTACCTGGAACGCAACAAAATAGTGTAATGTTATCCGCTAGGGGGAAGCACAAGGCTAGGCCATATCACTAAGCAAACTTCCCACTAGTGGCGCCACTAACTATTTCAACACTGCTACAACTTACATTTGATGTGCAGATTCTGCACATCTTTATTTCATTTGGTAAGCTCTTGTTTTTTTTTTAGAAATCTCTCAGCATTCAATTGCAGATAATGTCTGGGCATAATGCATACTAAACTACGGAGCATGTAAATTATTAAACATGGTGTGCGTAAAAACACACTTAATCACCTTTTTCGATGTTCGAATTCGTATATTTAACTCACTTTCAGTGTCGGGCAAGTCATAAACAACAATGACGTTGCCCAGCCAATCATTTCTTTATCGCCTTTGCCTTGATCGGCACGGTCTTACGGGTGCCATTCTCACACAGTCCTCGCCAGCGTTGTCTCTCCTCTGGTGTGCGTTGTAGGATCGGTATTTCTTGATGTGTCCATTCCTTAATGTTGTCTAGCCAGTTTTTTTCTCCTGTGGCCCCGTCGTCTCTTGCCCCCAGGGTGCCTTGCAGGGTGGTTTTTGCAATAGTGTTGTGTCGAGTGATGTGGCCAAACCAGGAGAGCTTGCGTCGTTTTACTGATGCCAACAAGGGCTCTTGCTTTCCAGCGAGGGAGTCTATTTGTTAGCTCACATATTCGTTTGTCTTGTGTTCAATGTATGAAATGCAGAGAAGTCTCCTGAAGCATTTCGTTTCAAATGTTTTTACGGGTATTTCTGTCTCTGCTCTCAGAGTGTAGCATTCGCATCCGTAGAGGAGGATGGACACAGCGAGTGTTCTGTAGAGTGTAAGCTTGGTTTTGAAGCTGATGTCTCTGTTCTTCCAGATGTTGTCAACTTTTGACACAGCAGACATGGCCACTGCAATATTTATTTTGATTTCCTTTGTTGAGGTGCCATCTTTGCTTAAGGTGGCCCCAAGTTATCTTAAACAGTCTACTTAATCAAGTTTCTGCCAGTTCATCATGATGTTAATGGGGGTGTTCTGGTTGGCACTGTTGAAAAATTCTTTGCTTTTCTTTGAACTAACTTCCATCCTATAATCTCTTGCATTTCTGTATACCACTCCGTAACTGTTCGTTTTGAATTTATGTTGTGGCAGTGGTGATACACTGGGTGGCGCCACTGTCGCAGAGTGTGGGCTAGGCCATGTCACCGAGTTTATTCAAGGGAAACAAGTCATTGTTTTGAACCTATGCAGTAGTACGCACATATATGAATTAATAAAACATAATATTTTGTAGTTCTACAATCAACGACATCACGCCCAGTGGTTTACTAAGAAAACCTTGTTGAACACACGGTATTTTTATTTCATGGACCTCGCCATACTGTTAGATAGCCCTACGCCACTTGTGCTTGTAGTCTGGTAATATTCGTTCACCAAATGAAAATATATCTGTAAACACATATTCCTATACTTACTAATATGATATGTCAATGCTGTTTGCGTTTAAGCTGAACTTGTGCAACATATTTTGGCCTTAGTTTACTAAACTTCTCCCGTTCTGTCTAAGCAGCCCTCTTGGTTGAGAGTTTGCGTGGTTTGATGTATTCCCGCCAGCCCTTCGGTCTCGGTGGATCTCTAGTTGCATCGATTTCCTAGCACTTTATCCGCCGTGAAAATTGAGATTTGACCAGAATCTACGTACCAGTGTTAAACAAAATTCCGGGAAAACCACTAGCGCGATATTCTTGATTGTAGTTACAAATGGTTACGTTTTATAATAACACGATTTTGCTTCGCATTAATTTTGTTTCTATAACATTTTTTATTATAAAGTATTCGTATACAGCGAGCGTGTTTTATGTTTGCTTGAACCACATCCCGCCAATGAATAAATCACACACGACCAAATGCCAAAATATCTGCACTAGCGCAAAGCAACGCCGGAAATCGGACTGACACTATCGTCACATAGAAAGGCAAAATGTATTTTTCGCTGATAAATTCTTCTTTTAAGTCAGGCACAGTGAGATTATCTAGAAAAAAACAGCTTCGTCGGCTCCCTGTGGTTGCGACAACTGAAGACAAGCGGCAGCGGTCTGAACGGTAAACGGACATGCAGAGAAATTTTGAACGTTTGAGATCTTCAGGCTATGCAACACAAGGAGGCCCTACCTGTTTGGATGTGGAGGAGAACCTTTTAATGTTTTGCTGTTGCAGTACCAGGCGTCATGCAGCTACATCGTTTCTCACTACCCCCCCCATTCTTTTAATGTTTTGCAGTTGCAGTACCAGTCGTCATGCAGCTACATCGTTTCTCACCCCCTGATTCTTTTAATGTTTTGCAGTTGCAGTACCAGTCGTCATGCAGCTACATCGTTTCTCACCCCCCTGATTCTTTTAATGTTTTGCAGTTGCAGTACCAGTCGTCATGCAGCTACATCTTTTCTCATCCCCTGATTCTTTTAATGTTTTGCAGTTGCAGTACCAGTCGTCATGCAGCTACATCGTTTCTCATCTCACTGATTCTTTTAATGTTTTGCAGTTGCAGTATCAGTCGTCATGCAGCTACATCGTTTCTCACCCCCTGATTCTTTTAATGTTTTGCAGTTGCAGTACCAGTCGTCATGCAGCTACATCGTTTCTCACCCCCCTGTTTAATGTTTTGCAGTTGCAGTACCAGTCGTCATGCAGCTACATCTTTTCTCATCCCCTGATTCTTTTAATGTTTTGCAGTTGCAGTACCAGTCGTCATGCAGCTACATCGTTTCTCATCTCCCTGATTCTTTTAATGTTTTGCAGTTGCAGTACCAGTCGTCATGCAGCTACATCGTTTCTCACCCCCTGATTCTTTTAATGTTTTGCAGTTGCAGTACCAGTCGTCATGCAGCTACATCGTTTCTCATCCCCCTGATTCTTTTAATGTTTTGCAGTTGCAATACCAGTCGTCATGTAGCTACATCGTTTCTCACCCCCTGATTCTTTTAATGTTTTGCAGTTGCAGTATCAGTCGTCATGCAGCTACATCGTTTCTCATCCCCTGATTCTTTTAATGTTTTGCAGTTGCAGTACCAGTCGTCATGCAGCTACATCGTTTCTCATCCCCCTGATTCTTTTAATGTTTTGCAGTTGCAGTACCAGTCGTCATGCAGCTACATCGTTTCTCATCCCCTGATTCTTTTAATGTTTTGCAGTTGCAGTACCAGTCGTCATGCAGCTACATCGTTTCTCATCTCCCTGATTCTTTTAATGTTTTGCAGTTGCAGTACCAGTCGTCATGCAGCTACATCGTTTCTCATCCCCTGATTCTTTTAATGTTTTGCAGTTGCAGTACCAGTCGTCATGCAGCTACATCGTTTCTCACCCCCTGATTCTTTTAATGTTTTGCAGTTGCAGTACCAGTCGTCATGCAGCTACATCGTTTCTCACCCCCTGATTCTTTTAATGTTTTGCAGTTGCAGTACCAGTCGTCATGAAGCTACATCGTTTCTCACCCCCCTGATTCTTTTAATGTTTTGCAGTTGCAGTACCAGTCGTCATGCAGCTACATCGTTTCTCATCCCCCTGATTCTTTTAATGTTTTGCAGTTGCAGTACCAGTCGTCATGCAGCTACATCGTTTCTCATCCCCCTGATTCTTTTTCTAGTTACTAGTAGACCGTAATATACGAACAAGACACTTACGACTTTACAGAAATCATAGGCACATGTGATACACGCTTCAATAAGTTTACATAGCATAATATTAAAGATATGCCTGAACATCCTCTGCTTTTTCTTTAGCCGTGTTTGAAAACCGATGGTGATTTAGAACAATGCGTAGGTTAAATTCGGTAGATTATGGAAATCTTCGAGTTTCTTACTGGAGAAATGTGTATGTGTATTTCGAAAGAAAATGGCATAATGAGACTGTTATCGTACTGTAATAAATAGTCCCACATCCGAACGAAATTGATACTTTAATTTACCGTAAGTAATTTACCGTAAGTAATTTAAACACCCCACCTTAAGGAAGAAAACAAGTGTGTGGATATAATATATTCTAAATACAGAATCGATACAAATTCATCAAAACGTTGGTATCGATCGGCCTTTAATGAACAATATCACTCCAGATGTATTACGTAATGTTTCAACAGTGTTTATTACATGTATACGTTACAAACGCATTGGTTAAACATTCACACATTATATAAGTGTACACATTGACATTGTGCCGTACAACATACGAGGAACATTGTTATCAATGTCATTTGATTGTCCGTTTATTAAATTTCCCAGCGATCATCATAAACGAACAGATTAAAGTTAGCCAATATATTGCCTCGGTTTCTCGTCCTGTGAAATCAATGTTGCCAGTCGTGGCGTGGAGACTAGTTTCATCGGATACGGGGTTGTCGGGCTATTTGTCAACGGAAGATGTCTACCGCGGCGTCGTAGACTTTCGAACCAACGCAACAGCAGCACGAATGTGGATGTTGCGAGTTTTGTTTCCCGCTGGTCGCTCTTCTCCGCAGGACGCGTCCGACGAATCGAAGCTCCCGTTACGCAAAGCGCACAGCCAATGACGATCAGTAAGACGATGGGGTCTTGATGCTGGCATTCTGACGACTGCAAAACAAGAAAAATCAAACATTAATTATACACAATATGCCACTAGGAACGTTAACTGTAATCCTGACTGCAGTCAACAGTTGACTTATACGGGAAGCAGACACAAATACAATATGTTTAATTACTTAGAGAAGGACAGTCAACAGCCACAAACGTGTTTGAATTCGAACTTAGCGATAAATGCATGTCGGATTCCAAGTCAAGTTAGTTAATAGGGGCATTCTGAAATAGATTAAACCATTAAAATATAATTTTCTTCCAATTGAAAGATGAATAGACAATGACGAAATTAGTTATTATAAAATAAACGATTATTACAGGTGAACGCATTTACTACACCTTTATATACGGGTAATTTAAAAATACACTAGTAATATCATAATTTTACACTAAGATCCAGGTGCACGGTCGTATTTTGAAAGATCCAGGGTATATATCTTTCTCAATTAAAATAGTTTTTTTGCCAGCGAATTTTAGGTTTGGCAGCTTTCGTTTTGTTGCTCATGTTTCTCAGAATACCAGCTCTCAAACTACTCCATCAATGTTGTGAATGGTTTACTCACCTCTATGGAGCGTGTTGGAGATAGTTTGTCGTGTTGCTTCCCGCATTCAACGCTCATGCGAAGGGTATCTTTAGAAGTTCTGGTGTATTTGTTTGTCTTGTCTGAAAACGATCTTTCTCCAAGGCCGACCAGCGATACTGTCTGCGTGATCACGAAGACTGATTGTTTATGTAATCAGAAAGGATGGGCGACAGCACGCCAGATTTCTTAGCGTGATTACATTGTTTTCATTCCAGACATCTTGATTCCATATTGTGCCGAACGACGGAATGCAGGAAATACGTTCCGATGTAGACACGTTGACATTTATATGTGGGCTACTTCATGAAGCACATGAAAAATATTCCTTAAGCATTCAGTACATGTATGCGAAGGCATGTAAGCAGATGACATCGTCTTCTGCTCCCAACCTGAAGTGAAGCTGTAGCCTGTCATAAAATGTCCATTTGACTTCAAATTCAGCATACAAATCTTAACCAAAGACGAATACAATGGCTGGGGCACATCCAGCAGATGTGTGACCGCCTTCCGAAGATAATTCTCTATGAGAAGCTTGCTGAAGACAAACGCGTCAAACAAAATTAACAAATATCTGAAAAGGGCGGATCAACATAGATGACAATTTTTTTTACTTTCGATAAGCCAGTGGCTTCCTTGTCCACTTGTCATCTGGGTGTTTTGCCTTGGGTGACAATCTTGCTCAATCTTGTTAATTTTGTTTGTGGTACAGCCCTATTTGAACAATCAATCAATATGGCACGATTCATTTAACTGTGGATGTTCGTGTGCATGAGTGCTTGTGTGTATAATTCAATCAAGTAGAAGTCGCAATACATATAATATATTATATTGCAATTCATTATTTCGTACTCCATTTAATAATTTACATTGCTTTCACAATTGTTTGTTATGTAGGAATCCAACGAATGAGTCCATTTGGTAAAAAAAAAAACTTAATATATGAAACAGTGAATACCTACATTGTTATGAACACTGTGTATAAGATGCATATGTGTATATAACCCAATTAATGTAATAACAGTAACATGTACGAGTGACACTGGCTTTGCGATCCACGAATTCTTTGTTGTAACAACGTGCCTCTGTCGTTGTTTCCATTGCTCTCCCAAATATAAACCAGCCCCTATATTATATATATATATATATATATATATATATATATAATATATATATTATATGTATGTTCTTCTTGTGGATTCTCGTCGTTTTGATCGTGATCTGGTGGCTTGTCCACAATGTACCTAACAAATATTACGTATAACGCCACAAACGAATGTTTGTATCATAAAATTTAACACTGTCTCTGTTGCACTACATGCGATGGGAATAATTAATTTTGGTGCATATGTTTCTATAGTCATTTAATCCATTTATTTTATCAAAATGTATATGCTGCATAGCAATAGGGACATATCCGCCCAAAATGCAAGATGGAAATAAAAATGGCTGACGTAAATGCATAAAGAATCATCGTGCGATGTCTGTAGTAGCCTGGATAATGATGGTATTACTCTTGACACTGTCAAGTAATAGGGAACGATAAACCCGGGCACACTATTTACTTCAACTGTACTATATGCGTCTATTCGACTTAAAACGGATACGTCGCGCACTGCACGCTGTTTCACAACTCAACAGAATCAAGTCGCGTGTTGATTGTTGATCAGCGCAACCAACATCCTGCATTTGACACTGTTTGAAACCAAACGTTACTTCACAGTTTGATTTAAGTTATTTGCCCGTGTATTTAGCCAATGAAATATCCATTGAAAAAGGGTTTTACTGTGAAATAACTTAATCGGGATTAACTGTGAAATTCTGTTTTTTCAGTAAAAAAAATTAAGTTCAGCATTGATTCCTTCGTCCCAGTGTACTGCTTGCGTCGTACGCAGTCCTCATAGCTAACAACGTGCATAATAATATATATGAATACCAACGTGATGATTCCAATTACTCAACACTAGAAACATTTGACAAATTCGCCTAGGAGTGGTGGTGTCTTTTAGAATCTACGGCATCCCACAGGGCTGACAGTAATGAACGCCGCCTTCCTCTTTCACGAGCCATAGCAATAACCATCCTATCTTATGTAGTCGTCTGAATTTCCGGTATGCTTACGTATAGTCTGGTTTGTTAAGACCAATGTTTGGCCGAATCGTTACTTGCCGGATAAAAGCTGAAACTTGGACCCTATATGTAAAAGTTTACCTAGAATCCGATTAGAACCGGATCCATGTCGTATGTCGTGTGCTTGACCTTGAAATTCAAGGTCAAATGTCAATTATCGTGAATTTTTCAGTAGCACCGCTCTTTTTGTATGTATGTTGTATGTAAGCAATCATACTGGATCCAATTCAGACCGTGTGTTACTGACCTTGAATGTCAAGGTCAAATGTAATTAATTGTGAAGTTTCATGGTCAAGTGTGAACGATAATGAAAATCACATTGTTCAGTAGCATCGCATTTTTTTACGCATGCATGCTGGATCCAAATGTGATGTGTCCTTGACCAACAATATACAATAATAACGGAAATTGCGCGTGCTCATAATAGAACAGATCGACCCATTTAAATACTATTTTAATACTATTTTATTTCAGATGGAAAGCACAAATATCGAATAGGCAAATAGCTGTTCTATCGACTGCAGCCTATGCGTTATCTGAAGGGAAACGTCGGAAGAAAAATTGCAGTATCCTCTGAGGAATCTAAACGAACGATGCACAGCGGAGAATGGTTACGGAAGTTATGTGAGCAACATTGTGGGATTCCATGATATTGGACCAGCTCCCAGTGCATCTGAATGTCAATACTCAGTTGGGTTGTTTACGAATAAGGAAGGAAAGTGGCATCACACATGTCGAGACAAATTTAGCAACGCAAACTCGAACGAGCAAGGAAGCGAAAAAGTACAACGGAAGCTGTCGTGGAAGACGGAAGACACTCAAATCGAACAAACCGCCATGATAAGACGTGCTGTATATTATGCAGCAAAGGGAACGAACCTGTCCAACTTCATGGCTATAACACTCACAGTGCTGAAAAATCACTGCGTTCTATGGTTGAAGAGATGAACGATTACGAACTGTGCGCGAAAATTGGTGGCGGCGATCTAGTGGCATTAGAGGCTAAATTCCACACTTCCTGTCTTATGAAATACAGGACAAACACCGTTCGTTTTCTAGAGCAAAACGCAGCAGCTGCGGTGGAAGCTACTCGGAATTGCGAGAAGTTAACCGAGCTCGAGCATTTGTTGATTTAGCTGGTGATATTGAATCGGCTGTTGAGCGTGGAGAGACTGTTGAGCGTGGAGAGATTGTGATCAAGTTATCTACGCTGCACACTTTCTTCGAGCAAAGGTTGGAAGAGTTTGGTCACAGCATAGCAGTCAACAAAACTCGCTTAAAAGAAGAACTTTTGGAACATTTCTGCAATTACGGGCTGCAGGAACAACCCAACCATAAACATTACGTTCTAGTGTTGTTGGCGACAAACGGTGGCGCCACACCACGGAGTCTGGAAATGGTATGCGGTTTGTCCACTAGGTGTCACGACCCTACATGCAGCGCCGCGGTCATGCGTTTTGGTAGCTGCCACTAATCACGTATCAGCCAGTGCAGGGTATTTGAATGATTTTCGAACATGTTTTAGAAGAACAATTCCTCGATCTTATTAACACAATCAGCTGATACTATGTTTCATTTGTTTATTGTCCTCTGGGAGAGTACTCTCTCATGTTCAATTTACACTGTTACGAATGCTACTTTGTGCCCACTAGTTCTACCACCCACTAAGTTTGTAGAACATTATTTTATCAATATCTTTCTGTCACGATACTTTGCAAGATTTTTTCAGCTTGTCAGCAGTAAACACATCCCAATTGATTGATCACTAAAATAAGGCATACTGTTCTTTTGCAGCTTTTTGACACTTGGGCAATTTCATTCACTCCGCTTTGTCTCATTTGTTTATTAAATTAAATTATTACACAGCTATAGATACTAAATGAATAGCTTCCACACAGTAATTGTCACATGGCTGAATGATTCCCGGGGATGTTGACTAGGTGTCGGAATGATCAGGATATCATTTCACTAACATTCTTATGAGTTCATTATATTAGTGAAACGCTTCCCTGGTCTGGTCTGCCAGGTACAAAATGTAAAGCATTTTGGGCAGATTGCATACTACACTATATAAAAACTCACATATGAAGCTAAACGCCTCTTCACACAAAGGAATTGTTTCAATAATTAAAATGTGTTTTTAGTCAGAATGCAATCTTAATATTTCCTTTGTACTACATTCAAACGTTACTATAGACATTTGAATAATAGTGTGTGGCACTGTGTGCCCAAATATAATATTTTTTGAGAATATACAAATTTTTTATGAGAATTTTCTAATTTTTAATGACAATTTACACGTTTTGTATGGTTGGAGGAAATAAATCACAACTCATATTTTACATATTGTATGAAATATTTATTCAATAGTTGAGTTTCACAGCACACACATTATGTAAAAGCAGAGGTTTTATTTCTATTTACAAATCCCTGGCTGAAGCAACGGTTAATAGTAACAGACAAGTGGTTAATAATTAGCAAATCCATTTTCCAGCCTATCACCTTTGTGCACTTCCCGTAGACACATTAACAAGTCAACAAATTGTTTATTCAATGTTCATTCTGTGCCACAGACCATTATTTCTGTGCAGAACAAAATATACAAAACCGTTGTCCAACTCATTCAGACAACATCAATATGACACAAAATACTGGCTAGTGTAAGTTTAGGAAGTATAAATAATTCAGCAACCATCAACAGTTGCCGATATTGTTTAACACATACAAACATATGCTTACAATCGAACAACGCGGGCACTTGTAAACTACAAGGCATACAATTTATTGTACAGGTAATAAAATTGGGGGGAGGGCAATGGAATCTTGTATTTTTGAGGCTCTTGGAACCATACAGAGTTATTTTATTAAAATATACTGATGCAACATCTTAGAAATGCTGTCGTAGGGAAAAATACATGGTTAGAATGGGTACTCATACATATTTACTGCATCCTATGACTGTCCTTGCCACACATTATAATGACTACAAAATCCCAAATTAGGTGTGCTGGTCTTATGTACGTGTAGCCAGTGTAAACGGCTGTGGAAGTGTTATATAGCGGCGCCCTCCCACGGATAGTATATGCTCGACAGCGCCATCCCATGGATGGTACGTGCAACACCCAGCTGGATAGTTCGGACATATACACGAACAGCGACCTAAAACTGCAAGAACATAGACAACATACCACTACAATATTGATGTTTTAGAGGCAACTCAGTGCGGGCAAAATGAACGGCAGATGTTAAAATAGTGTACTTGTACACAACAAGCTGGCATAGAAACCCAACACCCTAAAATAACAGGATTGCAGGATTGGCTACATATCTCCTCGAAACAAAACTCCTGAAATCACTGCTTGAGCCTAATACGTATGGAGTCATGAAATAGTTATTTAAATGGAGCCGTGTCTCGATGTGTCGCTTTCTCCATTGATACCAACACATCACCTGACTAACAACTCAAATGATGTTAAAGACAAACAACTCTGTAGCTATGACCTTATTACAAATACAGGTATGTCACATGACTGACCTCAGTCCATTAATGAAAGCCAAAAGATTCATCCAAAATATCTGGAGATAACCACAAATTTGTTATGAGGTAAAACAATGTCAATTTTCACATTCCAAGAGACTGGAATGTGAATCCATACAAGGATGTTAAAAATATGTTGAATGTGCACATTTATATAGAAGCATCCATGTACAAGGTACATGACAACACCATTCATCACTGTGACAGTGGCTTGCAGTTTTCCACTACCTGGTTTGTGCCAAAGAGCCACATTCCATACTATTTACACAGTGTATTGATTCATGTTGCTTATTTTAATTGTGTATGCATTTATACGCACAAACAGATCTTGTACGTGTTTTAGAAACAGATAATGTTACACAACAAATCTTTTGGTGACCTACTCTATTATTATTATACAAGTGCATGCTAATCAGACTTGGATTCAATTACATTATATCAATTCCAATTATGCACACCAACTCCACCTCAAAAATACCCATTCCAATTCCAAAATACCAATTCCATATCGAACTAACAGTATGCAAACAAAGCTATATAGACATACTCAACAGCAAAAATTAACATATATTTTAGAACAGCTTTATTTAATTTCTGCATAATCATTATGGTACATAATGACAAACAAATATATGATGTACGTAACATATTATTATATTTTACTTAAAATGACATGACGTAATTGAAAAAGTAATTTAAAATACCAATTACAGGTGTACATTTTCACTAATTCTATAAAAAAAAAATTCCAATTCCAAAAATTCATATTCCAATTATAATTCCGTAATTGGAATTTCAATTCCAGCTACAATATAACTGACCCCAAGTCTGACATTAATTCAGTGATACTGTTATGAACAAGCCAACTTTACCAATAGTATTCCTATAACTCTTCCTCTCTACCGGGTTAACCACAAGCAACATAGAGACATGACAAGGCCTCATCACAATTTGTACAATGCCTGCATGATTCCCGAAAATACAATTTTGCAATAGCTTTCTACCCATAAACACTTCGTGATTGTAATGCATTGCACATGAAATTCACAATTAGCAAAACAATAGATACAATTAGGGACTTTGATGAAACACAAAATTCAGTTACACACCTACATGCTTGCATTCACACGCAATCATAATTTTTACAAAATAATACCATAAATCTCTGTCTGTGCTGCTACATCACAATTAGAGCAATCATCATGGATTTCTGACCCAGAAATCTGAGAGTTGCAAACGATACACAACAGAAACGGATACATCAGACAAAGATAGATGCGGTAAATCATGCATATCCTTTCACACACAAGATGAGTATCGGTGTTTCTTGATGGTCATTCCAGCAACGTGTTCAGTGGGCTATGATATCAATACGGCAAATGCAAGTGAGATGGTCACATGACACAGCATCCACAAGGCCGGACAGTTCGTCGTTATTCCACTGGACCGTGCAATATTGCCAGGAAATGGATCTGAAACAGAGTAGTCAATACACAAGTGATTAATGATTTGCTGGTGCAATGTGGCCCAAAACTAAAGCAGCTGCAATTAAAATGGCCCCAGACTGTGGGTGAGCTCGTTTGTACCTGGTAACCATTTCAGTAAGAAATGACAAAGGCATTCCATCAGCTTAATCTGGGCATCAATTAGCAAAATTCCCATCCTAAAATAGTTTCTACACCACCAAGAACAACATTTCATCAGATGTCTTTTGCTTTTTCAACAAGCTCTATCAGAATCTGTGTAACTGGACCACACAGCTCTCCTCTCTGCTTTCTCACTTAAGATGTGGGTATGACGCAGAATGATCAGGATAAGCTGTATGCAAAGAAAGACTAATGTCTGGGTCAGATATAAAGTAGGGATAAGGAAATAGAAGGTCTACAATGTTCCATCCAGAGAAGAAAGCTGTGTTTACAGCAACTGGAAAAGAAAACCAGATAGTACTTAATGGTACTTATCAGCATAGAAGGAGAACTACCAGGAAAAAACTGAAGAGGCAGAAGAGAAATGGGCTAGATTAACAACATCAAACATTGGACAGATTGTGGACTCGAAGTGGCTAGAGAGAGATTACAAGGAGACACCAACGGCCTAACTGAGGCTATGGCTACACATCACAATCAACTTACCTTCTTCCTGTTTCATAAACTGGTAGAATGCCTCAAATCCTGTGGCGTCGTAGATGTCGTTGGACTTGAAGGTGACTCGGAAGAAGTTGCCATCAGAGTGCACAGTCTTCTTCTGGTTCTCCTCCTCCGTACCACAGAAGCGGTACATCTTGCGGTCCTTCAGCTTGATGTTGAAGTTGGAGAACTCAACATAGTCACTCTGAGTGTTCTCTCTGCACCTGCAGCGGAAGCAATCACTGTGACACACAGGTGACAGTTTGGTGACACTATGACATAAAGCTAAGGTCATGTGAGTATGGTAATGCCAGACGTGACAGTCTTGAAACAGTGTACGAGAAAACTATGATCATGTGACAATATGGTGACGAAGATATGGAAGAAGAATATGGACATGTGACAATTTCGTGACGCCAGATGTGAACGGCACTAGCATGACACAGACTATGACAGACTGTGTCACTTGGCTTGGTGTGGATGGAGGCCGGCGAGAGCAGAGCAGAGGCAGTGAAACAGCGAGGCCGCAGGAAAAGGGTCGGATCACATTAAAGATGGGAAGACTGCATTAAGCGGGATGTTAGATTGCCCAAGGAGGAGGAAAATTGGAGGGGAAATCTGCTGATAGAGAGCAGAAAATGACAACCAAACCAGTGCATCAGTACAAAAAACCAGTTTGGCCTCACTGCTTTACAAGGGGAACTACACGAAAAAACAACAACTCACATAGGCTGGATTCCCTCGACATCGAAGTACAGGAATGTTATGTGTATCTTCTCCTTGTCTGTGCCATAGAACAGGTAATGACACTCGGTGTTGCGTGGATACAGCCCAGGAAAATTTGGCGATGTAAATGTCCCATTTGAAGTTACCGCACTCTTGAAATTAAAGCCGCAAACTGTAGAGGGAAACACACGGTTATACACGCATAATAGATTTACCCAGTATATATATAGGACTAAGGCCAATGTGCATTAATATAACCATCTCCAAATGCAGAGGGCAAAGATCTGGTGAAAATTCGTAACTGGCATATTTACATCAAGTCGGGAAACTTGTGTTAATAATTTGCTTCAGTCTATTGTATACTATAATTATGATACAATAAAATATTTCGTTAATCTTGATAGATTACATGGGTTTATTATTATGCTAAACAATTATGCATACATCCTAACAATGTTCAATTACAATTACTGCTTATGGAGTAATAATTACACAAACATTAATTATGTCTACAATTACAATTGTATAATCAAACACAGCTCTGTAGAATTACAAGAATTAAGTTTTATTCAATACGACTTACCTACTTCTTTATCTTGTCTTCCGGCAGAAATACCAAAGTCTGCAATAAAGATATTATGTCTACAACTGTGTCTTAACCAGCAGCAATTGAAACATTATTGTAAATCACAAATGTGATGTTTTTTAAATAAAGCATATATTTATACTTCAATGTAAATCACAACTATGATGTTACACAGTAAAACATATATGCAAAAATCCATGCCCAAGTGAATAATTTGAGTGAAAAAGTGATGACGCAGTTGGAAAAGTAATTGAGAAACCAATTACTTTTTTCACAAATTCCAAATACTTTTGAAAACATAACAACAATGCAATTCTGATATTGGCGTTTCAATTCCAATTACAATGTAGCTGACCCCAAGTGCATGCGTGCGTGCGTGCGTGCGTGCGTGCGTGCGTGCGTGCGTTCGTATGACTACAAGAGATGTGCCAGACTTCCTGTTTCGCAACAAGGTGGGACAACAAAACTCACACCTGACGCCTCCCTGCATGTGGTGCTAAACAGTGCAGTACACCTCCAGTTAACTAAGGTAAGTGGCCAATTGTTCAGAGGGGGGGCCACCCAATAAGGTTCAACATAAGTCACCCTTAACAAAAAAATCTATAGATTGTAGAATTTCTTGCATAGAATACAATAGAATACTAATAGTTTGTCTACTTTAATTTTCTATAGATTTGTATAGAATTTTTTAGAATTCTACAGAGCATAGCAGAATATTGTATAGACAATAGAAATTACAAATTTCAACCCTTAGCAATGAAATTCATAGAATTCTTAAATAAAAATTCTATAAAATTCAATATAAATCTATATAATTCTACAGAGTATAGTAGAATTTTTTTTTAGAAAACTATGGAATCCTACAGATTATGTAGATATGTCTGCAAAAATCCTATAGAATATTCTATAAAAAATATTTTCTGAGTTCTACAGTTTTGTCAAAAAAAAATCCAATAGAATATTCTATAAAAATTCTGTAGATTTTTTGCTAGGGAATTCGAGTTAAGTGTGACACATAACATTGTAGCAATATGGAAGTTTGCGGCAGATGGGGCTCACAATTTGAATTTTGATGGGTAATCAAGATATCCAAGTTCGGCTCAATCACGTTATGCCGTATGTAATGAACATGTAACAAATGTGAAACATACATGTAACAAATGTGAAACAAGCCTGTAACAAATGTGAAACAAACCTGTAACAAATGTGAAACAAACCTGTAACAAAGCGATACTCCGCCTTGAATCCCTTTGCAGTGTGAGGTTTCAACGTTCGGCTGATGAAGCTCACTTCCATGCGGTTGTCATTTGACATGAGCATATGGGGCCTTTTTCGACCGCAGAACACGCCTATATTGCTTCTTTCCCCTCCGATGTTCACAAACACGGTGATGGAATCCATGGCCGCACAACTGGTTGACAAATAGCAGAACAGAACACATCCATGTTACTCCAAAGACACTTGGTCAATAAAGGAAACATTGTGGTATAACACCCATTGAGACGAGGAGGTTAACAGGAGACCAAATTGAAGTTTTCAAGATATTGAATGGGTACGAAAAATATTTATAGAAATATAAAAATATTGTTTTCACTTTCACACATGGCATGTAGATAGGATAATTTTTTTTGTGTGCAATTCATGAATTTTTTTTCTGCCAAATGTATAGAATGGGTCTTGTTGAGTAAAAAATATATTGAACTTTTTTCAGCCAGACCCCCCGTTTCCATGGTAACAAACAAAATGTCAGCCATTTTGAGCAAATATTGGCAAATTTAGAAACACTGCCACTATTTATTAGACAAATATATGATTATAATTCTTGCAAATCCATGTTCAGTACACATTCTATTATACAATGACCAGAGCCATGTTGTGCTTTTATTTTTTAAATAATTGTTCTGTAAAGTAAAAATAAACTTTCTTTTTGGTAACAAATACAAGTTTATCTTTTCAAACTGTTTATGATTTTTAAAATCCCTCTGGTCATTGTGCAGAGTAGAATATGCTGAATGCAACATTCAAAACCTTACTTGGATAGCATAATTACTCACAGAGATATTCTTTTTCCAAATGCAGAAAATACGTTTTTTGAGAAAACGGCTGTCAAAGATTGAAAAAAGGATTTATTACTTGAAAGAGGCATGCTTTATCCATAAATAAAAGTGATTTAGAGGTATGCAATTGTGAACATAAAAGTGAACTTTATAGATAATAAATATACAAAGCTATCAGAATATAGTGGAAACACATTTTTTTATTTTGATCAAAAAACGATATTTCACCTGGGGTGTCTCCCCTTAAGAAAGATAGTAGAACATCAGGTAACATTTGTGAAGGAACAGTGCAGATTGGATATCAGGAAGTACTTGTTCTCACAAAGGACAATAAAATAATCGTGAATATGTTTAAAAACCAAATTGATAAATATCTCACAAGATGAAAAATTATTTGACTCTCGATAAGCCAATGGCTTCCTTGTCTACTTGCCATCAGGGTATTTTGCCTTGGATGGCAATCTTATTAAAAAATAATTGAGAGTCCACAATTGTTCAGCTATGTATGGTCCACCCGTTATGGTTTTCATGTTGTTAACATTAATGTTTGTTTTATTCAGTTATTCAGTTAAAATCCTAGTTCTTTCACATGTTCAATCTACACTGTCCTTTTTCTTACAAGTACCTCAAATTGTTTTGATAGATGTTGTATCTATGTCACACCTTGAGTATGGATTTTTGGTCGATTATGAAAGTTGTGCCGATATCACTCTAAATTTCTAACATTGTCATAGTAATTTGGGATTAATGTTGGGTACTTATATTCTGAGAGCTAATATATGTAATTCCACTGCCATTGTTAGTTAAGGACAATGGGCGATGCTGAAGGTAGCTAGGGCAGCTAGCGGGTAAGTTGATTTTTTTACTTTTGTCTTTATAACATGCTAGGAAATATTGAACTAAACATCGATAGCATAAATAATCACCCAGCACTAACGTCATATTTCACCAATCCATCCTTTATAAAAGCAGTCCTTTTGGAGATCCCCCTGATTTCTTAGAAACTGATGATATTTCCATAGTAACGACCACGAGCGCTACAATGTTCGAACCAGCTATATTCGTTCATCGTGAAAGCGGAACATATTGTCTGGCTACTGTGATTCCAGTACACATCAATATTATATCTACCTAACTAAATCATGTCCTTAAACCAGCGCTAACATAGTTTATTGTGCCATTGAACCTATAACGGAAACAGCCTGTGACCCCAACCTGGTGACCATGCCGGATAACAGGCCAATCAAAATGATCATAAATATGACCTGCCATGTGTCTGTCAGATGGCTGGCGTAATCTGATATCGTAAACAACAACACGTTACAAATGCAGATTTAAGGCCTATTGTGTTGGCAAATTAAGGGGACATGTCAATATTACAAATGGCCATTATGTTTTGTCAACAATACGTAAAACGCCAGTGAAAATCATCACATTTCAAGCATGATACACATATCTATCGACATTTCTGTTATCACTAACAATCAGGAGATGTGACCTAATAATTTTTTTTTTAAACTACAACACTCTGCAATTTGGCATATGAACACGTCTTACATGTAGGCAACTTTTCACAATTTCGAATTACAATTGGTTAAGGGTTTGTGTCAAAAATACACTGGCACATTATGCTGTCATTCAACTTTTGCTTAATTCATTCACGGTGGTGTAGCAGACGTAATTCGTTTATGTTAACCAAAATCTACCTTAAATTTATCAGTGACACTGCCATACTTATATGTATGTAATTTATTTCGTTGGAGATTTCTCAAGATGATATCATTTCACGCTTTATGGCTATTTTTTTCACATTTACAAAAATACATCATACGCTAGTTACTAACTTAATATATACTCAATGATGTATTAAGCAATGCATAAAGGTACTTCACGAAACATTACTGCTGACTTTTTCCCAAAGTAAGTTGCCAAAATCTTGGAAATGTATATCCTATTTAAAGAAACAATATGTGGATTGCTGCAGTCTGGATTTAGTTCAATTACAATGGACAAAGACGTTACGCAATTAAATAAAAATGACTTGCCAAAGCATTGTTTATGCATGTAGAAAGACGGCAGCTGCTGGTGCTTCCAGTGTATATTTAGTACTGTCTATCAAGTCACAGAATAAATAGAGAATGAGAGCAGCCAGCATTGCCACATTGGCAAGCAGATTTATACATAAGTGCCAACTGGCATTGTCTACATACAACATATATTAAGGACACAGGAGATATTTATTACAGTTTTGTGTGCGTTTTCAACTTCTTTGTATTACGGGATATGACCTGTGTTTATCGAATGGCATGTAACTATCCCATCACCAGTTCAAAACACATCCAAAGAGCAACTCTCGCAAATACTTTAGCTGTGCCACAATCTGATGAGATCCAACAATATATCCCAATTTGCACAGCAAGCTCCTTTTAAGTATGTGCAGCAAACCAGCGGAAGTAGATATTCATAGGGGTTCGTTTACTGCGATTTATCACATTTAGTGACAAATATAATCATCTGCATGTGTGAAGTGTTTATTTGGCTAAAAGTTGCTTTTTTACAAAGATTTTGAACTTGCAGCAGCTGTGTCGCTTTAAGCAATGCCAGAGTCAATGCAGCTGCCCACCTGCACCACTCAGGTCCTGCATGGCAGGTGGATGCACATGTGCACAGAGACAAAGTCTCGCAACAAACCAAGATTGCTTCTCGCCACCGTAACATGTTGCAGGTAGGCGCTAATGAACTCCTCGTTCGCATCTAATTTTAGGTGTAGAATGCACTGAGCTAGTCTACACACTGGTCATCTGAATATGTGGACACCTCAGCGATGCAGTGTCCTCTGGCAATGGCAGGAATTGGTTGTCACAGGTCAACTGGGTGCTACATAGAGACAGAATAACATGCACAATCTTCTTCTATCCTTGTACACCAAAGGCATCGCATAATGCAGAAACAGTCAGATGCCAACTTCCTCTGTTCTGAGCCACAGCGATCATTTTGTTTCGTTTTGGGGGTTATGACCTTTCCATCTCTTAAAAAGGTTATCTTCATAGCTTCTTTAGGCCTCCCCTTTTATCGTTTTCGTATCCGTGTCCACTTCCTTTTCTCTTGCCTGATGCTGTGTTGGTCTGTCCTCCTCATGACCTCTGTTTGTGATGTTGTCTTGATATTTTATTTTGAGGATGTGTCTGATACATTTGTTTATGAATGTTTGGAGTTTTCTGGTTGTTGTCTTGGTTACTCTCCATGTTTTCTGGTTGTTGTCTTGGTTTAACAAGATTTAACAAGATTGCCATCCCAAACAACAAGTTCCAGATGGCAAGTGGACAAGGAAGCCATTGGCTTATGGAGAGTCCAACAATTTTATCATCTATGTGTAGCCTGCCCTTATCAGATATCTGTCAATTCTATTTTTAAACATAATCACACTACTAGCATTAACACAATCATTTGGCAGTTTATTCCATTAATTTATCACCCTGTGTGAGAAAGTTACTCTCCATGTTTTCTGGTTGTTGTCTTGGTTACTCTCTGTGTCTTCTGGTTGTTGTCTTGGTTACTCTCCATGTTTTCTGCTTGTAGTCTTTGTTACTCTCCATGTCTTCTGGTTGTTGTTTTGGCTACACTCCATGTCTTCTGGTTGTTGTCTTGGTTACTATCCATGTTTTCTGCTTGTAGTCTTTGTTACTCTCCATGTCTTCTGGTTGTTGTCTTGGTTACACTCCATGTCTTCTGGTTGTTGTCTTGGTTACACACCATGTCTTCTGGTTGTTGTCTTGGTTACACTCCATGTCTTCTGGTTGTTGTCTTGGTTACACTCCATGTCTTCTGGTTGTTGTCTTGGTTACTATCCATGTTTTCTGCTTGTAGTCTTTGTTACTCTCCATGTCTTCTGGTTGTTGTCTTGGTTACACTCCATGTCTTCTGGTTGTTGTCTTGGTTACACACCATGTCTTCTGGTTGTTATCTTGGTTACTATCCATGTTTTCTGGTTGTTGTCTTGGTTATTCTCCATGTCTCAGAGCCGTAGAGCAACATGCTTTTTGTATTGGCACTGAAGATTAAGATTGTATTTCTTGTTGTGAAGGATGGTGTATTTCACAGTCTTCAAGATGTTGAATGCATGCCTGGCCTTTCCAATCCTGCTTCTACAATTACACAATTACTGCATGACAACAATTCGTTCACACATACCCATCACTGTCTCCAATCAAGTGTTCATTTACACAGCCAAGTGAACTATAATGAAATGGAAATGGGCCAAGTGTCATGTGTTAATTGCTGCAGAAGCATAAAAAGGGATCCTGAAGATATCCAGTCTCTCCTGACAACACACGCTGAATGTAGTGAGACAGGATGCAGCTGCCTGGATCCTGAGCAATCTGTGCTGACATTTAACAGATCGGACACCTTGTGTTGTGTCTGCCTGTACCATTAGTCAACATGCAGTGGTATTGTTGGCCACCCAGCAATAAGGCCACTGGGGGGTAGAACCACTGCAGCTGATGCTGATTAGGACTGCTGCAAGTGTTACTGCACATCTCATCAAGTTCTCAGCAGACCTGCTGTCACAAACTAGCAAGTCAAGTTGCAAGTCAATTACCTGCAAGTCATGTCAAATCTCACTCAAGTCAATGACCTCCAAGTTCATGTCAAGTCTTCAGTCATCTCTCTGAATTTCAAGTGAAGTCCCAAGTTACCAGGGTTCAGCAATCACAATTGTGGTATGTCTGCAGTAATTTTTAGGGCAACAGGAAGATGCTTCCTCGCCACAACATTAGCTGATCATAATAAGCACTTCATAATTACTGTATTCGGCATGGCTCATCACAACAACATGGTCTTGTTTTGCATACATTGCAAGCCGCCAGACTTGTTGGCATGTCACAAACTAGCAAGTCAAGCCAAGTATCAAGTCAACGACCTCAAGTCCAAGTCAAGTCTCCAGTCATCTCTCTGAATTCTAAGTCATGAAAATGGGCAACTCAAGTTTGACTTCAGTCAACCTGTATGACTCGAATCAACAAAAACATCCCATACATGGAGTAACTGTGTAACCATGAACTCCGTGACTCCAATCTGAAGATAGGATGGTGGCTGCATTAGTGGCTGCCTAGAAACATCCTACAACCAGCAATGATGCCTACAACCCTGATTTAAACACACAGGTCATGGTGACCCCTCCCTGGCCTGGTGTTCCACTCCATCCTGCTTTATTCATTGCATACTACTCAGCTGCCAACAGCAGGAGCCCAGTATCACTTCTGATCTGTTGATTCCACCTCTTCAGTGGCCTTTGTCTATTCCACTGTCCTTTGGAATCTTGTTTGAATGGTTGATTACTAATGTCATCTCATCACAGGCTCCAACAAAAATGAAGAGCAAGTATCAGTAAAACTCTGCACAGAATGACGAATAATGGCAGTTAGTAGGAGAATCAATGAAAGCTAGTTTATTTGTGTGACTGGTATCCTTATGTTGACAAAGCCATCTCTAGCAATGCATGGCATCCAGAGAGAACAAGCCACTCCGAAGGATTCAGCCTATTGTTACGTTTCCCATTGGCGACCATGTTAACGTTTTAAAATTCTGAAACTTCTTATCTGCCATTATCATCATCTCATTGACATGCTGATCGAGTTTAGTCAAAGCCTCATACTTCTAACTCACCTAAAATGCCTGAATATGCCACACTCATACATTTTTACCAATTTCTGCATGAATTACTATGCACACGTGCCTTGTGGCGAAAAAATTACCCCAAAATCCTTCCGCCTACTGAAATCATCTAAAAATCCATAGTTACACTGCCAACATGTTCTACCAGCAAACTTGCCAATGTGCCTGCTCAAATGCAGTTATGTCAGATGATGATTTTTTTTAAATTACACATCTAAAATTACTGTGCCCTACATTCGTGTGTAACACACCAGGAAGTCTAACTGAAGCATGATCCCTGAAGTGCCACTGCATGCTGCTCATTACCAGACAGTAATTCACATCTGGAGCATCCAGGCCACAAAACAATCCAGGGGCCAGCTTCACTAAGATAAAGAAGCAGCAACCTGGAAGTAGCCATCATAAATTTTCTATAATTGCTTTAAAGCTCCATTTAACTGGTTTCCTGATCTAAATAATGCATTAATTAAGAACAATTTCCATCACAAGGTACTATCAACAATGTTGTAGGATTTTTTATTTTCACCAGAATCACCACTTTGTTCATTAGGATGTCGAAATGTGATAATGAATTTCTATTTTAAGAAATGCATTATCACATTTTGTCATCGTAATGAACAAAGTGGTGATTCTGGTGAAAATAAAAAAATCTTCTATTTTAAGAAATGCATTATCACATTTCGTCATCGTAATGAACAAAGTGGTGATTCTGGTGAAAATAAAAATTCCCAACAAACTGAATTAAATGTACCCTTGGTTGTAAATAACTACTCAGAATTATGTTTTTTCAGAACATTAAAAAAAATCAGACAAAAAACAGCTGCACATGTCACACATAACAACAATAACTATTCCGGCTAGCCTACTCTATTCCAGCTGGCCTACTCTATTCCGGCTAGCCTACTCTATTCCGGCTGGCCTACTCTTTTCTGGCTAGCCTACTCTATTCCAGTTGACCTACTCTATTCCGGCTAGCCTACTCTATTCCGGCAGGCCTACTCTATTCGTGTCAAATGTAATATTACATATTCATTGAATTACTACCAGTATGTATGATAAATTTTCAAACACCTTCACAAATCATATATAAAATTAATCTACAGTACTACAAAGTAAATGTCACCTATATGTCATATAATAAAAACAAAGACAACAAATAAAGCAGAAAAAAATCTAAAAAATCAACTGTACAAAAACGATATTTATTGCTAAAGAAAATTGTAATGTCATAACTGAACTTTTACTTCTGCATCTCAAATCAACGTGGTCTGCACCGCAGCAGAGAACATGGCGTGGCTATGTACCAACAGTCACCTCAGGGCATTATAAAGCCATAACTTTTATTGTACACAAAGGACTGCTCAAATGACCTTATGTGACAATCAAATAGCAGGAAGAAGTATTTAATAGATACTAGATGCTTGCTCATCTCCATGCCTGAGTTAGTAGGGATTAAAATTAGTCATACATTTTGCTATCCATCAGGCTCACCCAAAGAGAGCACCAGATGTAATCATGTTTAGTTACTGTAGAGAGCAAAATGGATTTTCTGATGGAAGTAAGAAACCCCAACTAAATTAAATATCCCATGCTGCTTAAAATGTATGTAAATAACGAAATATATTTTTCAGAAGACAAAAAACAGTCACATAGTATACATGCAATAATAATAACAATACTTGAAAAAATATATTATTACAGTTTTTAAAGAATTTCATAATAAATTAATAATTATGAACATTGGCATGGCTATGTGCTAACAGTTACATGAGGAGATTATAAAGCCATAACATTTATTGTCATAAAGGACTGCATAACTGATCTTATAAGACAATCAAATAGCAGGAAGAAGCATTTAACCATTTTTAGGTTTTATGACACCATCAATGGTGGACAACGTTACTTTTGGTGGCAAAGGCAATTTACCACATTATATATCTTACTTACAAAGACTGCTTTATAGCCTTAGTGATGGATTTGTTTGTGACAACCAGAATAATGATGTAGAAGTTAACAACAGTGTCGAGCTAACAGTGCCAGTATATTCGATCTCTACTTTGATGATGAAGTGATTTAATTATTGGATTGTTGGTTATCGTGATGACTAAAATTGTCTGGCTTGTTTCAGTTGTTGATTATTCTACTTTCAAAACAGATATGGTGTTCCTATTCATAAAATGCATTGTCATTGCTCAAATCTTGATTTGAAACGACATAGTAGATTTTCTGGAAATGTCACTGGGAATGCAGCATTCAGTGGTCACAAGGCATGATGGCTGCAGAACTGAAATAGTTAATATATACTAGTCGCTTGCTCATCTCCATGCGTTACTTAAAAGGGATTAAAATGCCAGTCATAAATTTTTTCTAGCCATCAGAATCACCTACAGAGAGGACCAAAACTGAACATTTCATGAGACAAAAAAATAGTGTTAAACAATCCATTAGGTGGCACCACCAGTTACACAAATACAGTTGAGCCTTGTTATAACGCGATGGTCGGGGTCCACAATTTCGGACTGCATTGTAAGCGAGGCGAGTCAGCCACCAGGGGATTACTAAACAACGCGATCTCCGTCCGTCCATCCATCATTATTTCACTTCGTCTTTCAACCGATCTCAAAGAATGAAATCACAATGCACATCTCCTGCGCCACTGATTTCACCGTTTCATATGGAGTTGATGAACTTGTACTTTTGCCCACCCGTAACACTGCCTTGTGTTTGGTTTGGCACCATGAAAACTTAAATTTACAATCCAATGGAAGTATGCCATTTCACCCGTTTTATATTTATATTTATGAATCTTGATTGCGACTTACAAGGCGAGGGTGAAGCCAGCTGTGTAATATGATCGATGCCAGCACAGAATAAACGTTGAAACACCTCGCCACTCATTCACTGTGCACATTGAAAACCGTCAACGCAATTCTAAGACTAAGTAGGTTTGACAAACATGAGGAGTACATCACACAAAACAAGCGCTAGTTAGGAAATAGATTAGTGCAACGATCATAACATCGGTAAATGAACGTGGGGGAAACACCCTCCGAAAGACAGCTATTCCCATTCCCCCTGGTGGCAGAAAATGGGGTCCACGCCCGATTGTATTATATCTGAATCTGCGTTGTAACAGGAAGCGTAATAACGAGGCTCAACTGTACTATCAGTTGCAAACAGTTGTATTATATCCAAGGATTTTTTAATTAAATATGCATGTATGTATAATGACATGGTTTTTTTTTACTGTTACATTAATAACAAAACTTATCATGAATCATTTAAAAACTGTTTCACTGGGGTGATTCCAGTGAAATAATAAAAATTAATGCATACATTTTTGTACATAATTAAAACTGTTTTATCAAAAAAATATTTAACGAGATACTTCGTCATAAAATTTTATTTGTTGGAGTTGGGACAAATAAACTGTATTAACTATAAGACAGACCGAGACAAAATTTCCCGAGATTTACTATACAGATTATGTCTATTCTATTACAAATGAACCTAATCTAAGCATGCTATCCGTACACATCTGGTTGGATAGATGCAAAAACCAATTCTGAATCTTATACTGGAATATGACTGGATTATGAAGTCAAACATGTCAGAATATGACACTATTACAATGCCAGAATTCTAACAGAATTGCTCATCGATTGGATATTGGTGAAACGTTGCAACTGTTATTATGACCATAAATCAATCATAAACTAACGTTTATTCATTCAAAATATGACATTGTTCCAATGCCAGAATTGTGACACCAAAATTGCTCATTGATTGGATATTGGTAAACAACATAAATCAACCATAAAATACTGTTTACACAACCTCAGGTGCCTAGTGGAAATGCTGGAATGAATTTTATGATGTTCATACTAAAGCTATCCAAGCATTTACACTTTTAGTGCATCCAGGCCTGATATTAACATGGACCTGGTGACTTTTTTGGGGATGTCAGGTCAGTTCGGGCCATGTTTTACTGGCCCAGTGGGTTTCCATAGTTTCAGATAATTTTGTTCCAATTTCGTCACAGCAACAGGTCATTGTTTCTATTGCTTGTCCTTGCCATCCACCCCAGCGCTACAATTAAACAAAATCTTCATCTCATCTGACTTCATGTTGTCACTTCGTATAGTTACCATCTTGTTTTGTTAAGTACGAGGTTTGCAAAAAAATCTGCATGGCGTCGCTACTAGCGACATCATGTGGACTTTTTGTGAAGCTCATGCATTGCGAACGCCTATATTTGACTATAGTTGCACAGTGTTACCAATATATTGCAGCATTTTCTTATGCGCAATGCGCCTTCAAAGTACCGATTTCATATAAACTGACTGGTTCATGGACTGTCTGCTAGGTGTCACGTCAGCGCCTAACATACATTCCTGGACCCCGGTAGGTTGCAGATAGTTTACAGTAACTTTGTACTTCAGTCCAAAAGTTTATATTCAAAAGAAATAAAACCCAATTGTAACAGTCATACTTATATACAGTGTAAGGTCCGGTTCGCCCGTTGTATTTTCGAGTATAACTAGCTGATACAGATTATCAAAAATGCTGACAGTATGCAAGCGATGGCATCATCCGTTGTTCTCAAAATGTGACTTACTGTAACTTCGACAGGGGCATCTGATTCTCAAGCGATTCCAGCAGCAACAATGTCTGTTATGCGGAATACTGATAGAAAGCATAAAAGTAAATCACCAATGAAAAAAGAAATAATGGTCAAACTCACATCCTTCGACTTGCATTGTGATGTATTTTTTTATTTCAGGCCAGTAACTTTTTAGGGCCACTAACTTTTATAATCTACTGGCCCAATAGGCCACTGGGTACAAAAGCTTAATGTCAAGGCCTGGCATCATTAGTGCAACACAAAACTTTGTCTTATCTGGATACTTTAGGATGCAATTTAGAAACTACAATATGAATGTTGGCTACATAATAGTAATTCTGTCCCTTGAGTTTGAATGCAGAATCGTGTATTCCCCCCAACAGCCAAAACCATTGGTTCTCACAGAGTAACCCCCACTGATATGGTGTCAATTGTAAATGCAAGCCATTGTAGTAACATAGTCTGCATTCATAGCGGGCAGCTGCTAGCAAAATCAACTAATATCATTATCATAGTTCTCAATTGTATTGAATATATGCATGGTGTGCCAATACCATTTTGGGGCCAGCATGTTGGCAGGTATATGATTGTGTACTGTTGAATGCCAAACTGAATGTGAGTATTTGCACAGTTGCCACTACTTTCATTAATTAATGAAATAAATGTAATTAACTTCATTTTACGCTAGATTTGTGGTGTTACTTTGCATAAACTAAGATAAGATCATGAACGTTAGCAACACAACAGCTGTAAAAACATTGTAAAATATGGATCAATAGTGTATTTGGATAATAAAATATCTATTACATGCGATTGATGTGGCAGCTGATATTGTGATGAGAGATATTATACAAGTGATAAGAGATATTATACAAGTGATAAGAGATATTGTACAAGTATTAATCAATACCAAGAGAAATATTAATTAAACGGCTAAAGGAGTATCTCAGAATTCAGTGAATCTGTGCAATGTTTGTGCTAAAATTGTGTAAAACTCATTGTGAAATGTATGTTACACTATCTTTGCAATAATCACCAAATGTAGCCACCATTTCAACAATAATATGATAACTTCCATTGGGCCTAAACTCTTGGAAACCTAAGTTAAGAGGCGCATCAAAAAGAAAGGCAGTATCGAAATCGATATTCAACATTAAAGTTGTCAGCAGCATCTATTATAGTCTTGGTTGTTTTTAGTTAGAAATGATGCTTCAATACTGAAACACCAATTTAAAAGGTGTGCATAAAAAAAACAATGAATACAATTTATATTAATTAGAATTGAAGTGTTATAATTGAAGAAAAGTAATTGTACGTATTCAACAAATTCATTCAAATTTTAGGTAAGTATAGCAGATTAGTGAGGAAACATGCAGCAATTGGCCACTGATTAGTATATTTTTCGAACACCCTTTTTCCATTTATTTCGTTATTTGCATATCCTTCACAATTACCACATCCTAATGCAAAATATTATAGTATATGTATAATTGTATATATTAAAAGTATACAATAGACTAATACAATAATTAATCACTGTACTTCTATAATAATGAACAGTACGAAAATAATTCAGAAATGTTTTTAATGCATCCTCTGAGATGACATGATGTACTTGCTATGTAACAGAGTACCTGTAAACCACGTCGGCCTAAATCTTGTATCCTAATTGTATCTGCAGCTGGAATGAGTTCTATGTACCTAGTTGTGGCAGACATCAGGCTAGGAATTGATTTCATCATAAATCATTTAATCCTGTTCAGCATTTCACACCAATCCGAGAGAACGACTAAATACATTATGATTATAAATACAGTCAAAGTTTAAATTAAGCCATTACAAGTTCCCATCGACTCGTTTTATCAGATTACAAGTGAAGGGTTCGGAGTAATAACTTTTGTAATTTGTTTATTATGACGTAGTTGACATTTTATCATTCAATGTTTGAATTTGGTTTATAAATTAAAATGTTTTCATCCATTTTAACAATGCTCTAACTACAACACCGATATTTTAAGTTATTTATATTTCCAGTGAAATATTTTCATTACTCTTGTTATGCCACATCAAGTTATTAATTATTTATATGTGTATAACATTCTTCTTAATTTTTAGTTTTATTCATGAACATTTATTTTATATATCAATTACAATGTTATCATTAATTGTGTAAAGCACTTTGAATTTTTCAAAGATATTGCACTCTATAATAATGCTATATTATTAGGAATTACATATTATATAGTTCACATAAACCATGGCAGTGGCTTCACAGATAAATGTAATCACATGACAAAGACATGGTGGTTCGTAATGCAATGTGCTATATGACAGTTACTAAGACTGACGATAAATGTCACCAGCTTGATTTGATAACATGCGGGGATTGCACGCACATGACAGATGGTCTCCTGGCACAGTTGTTTATGTATTGTCGTCATACAATGCTGCGCTTTGACAAAGTCATGAAGCTTTATGACAGGAATGCAAAGTTGCCTGCCATAAACTTCTATCATATGTCACGGTGTCCTCCATCAATAATGCAGATGGTAGACAGAATAAAATGCATGTGTGGGTGTGTGGGTGTGTGGGTGTGTGGGTGTGTGGGTGGGTGGGTGGGTGGGTGGGTGGGTGGGTGGGTGGGTGGGTGGGTGGGTGGGTGGGTGGGTGGGTGGGTGGGTAGATCATTCTAAGTGCACATTATAAATATTCTCACACACACTCATTTAAGTAATGTCTTTCAGATATTTCAACTGTGGCACCACTTGAATCTCAGACTCAGTTAATACTATTCCATTTAGAGTCAACATGTTTGTCTTTATTTCATTGGTTATCAGATGGAAACTCTCACTGTGTCTTTTGCTGCACCTGAT
Source organism: Lamellibrachia columna (assembly GCA_963662155.1). Taxonomy (NCBI): domain Eukaryota; kingdom Metazoa; phylum Annelida; class Polychaeta; order Sabellida; family Siboglinidae; genus Lamellibrachia; species Lamellibrachia columna. Next base: position 28,025,846 of record OY759270.1, read on the forward strand.
AGTTGGCTTACACAAAGACAACCTGTTCTTCTTCTACTGTATAATATGACATTGTTCTCCTGTTGATATCAGTGTATTGGAAGCTCAACATCTTGCGTTTTGTATCTTATGTACAAGCTAGTTGGACACAGTAGCATCACACACGTGACTGAAGAACTAGGCTGGTCAGACCTCGAGGAGAAGAGGACGAACTTACGATTAACATTAATGTACAAAGTCCTCCATGGACGAACTGCTATTCCAGCCAAAAACATTTTACTACCTCCTGACAGACGCACATGCTCAAATCACCCTTACAAGTACAAACACATAAGAACCAAAACAGAGGAATCCAGAAACTCATTTTCCCCCACACCTGAGCTGTCTGGAACATCCTGGAGGCGCAATTGGTTGAAGCTCAGGACGCCTCCAAATTCAAAGAACTGTTGGGTCTTGCCCACTACTCATAGAATAGATACCAACCATTGATGCGATACACAGCTGGGGTTTGCCAATTAATTAACAGAAACATTGTTATCACTTCTGAGACTCCAAAATGCCAATGATTTCCTATAAACATTAAACTATGGTATTTCTGAGAGTTTCTAGTTGTATTTGGGATAGACTCTCAACCCACCAATTTATTACTTTTGCTAGTTTTTATTGCTTGTTCTATTTCTGATTTCCGCACTACTGGTTCCACATTTTTGCCAATGTTCTTTAGCCTCCTGAGTATACTGTACTTCCACTTTCATTTTTGAAGTTAAAATGTAATTGCATTCTCTTCTTCTCAGCGAGGACTTTCACTGTAGCCACTTTTATATGCATCACTTGCTTCAATTGCTCTTTCTTTCATCCACTTTGTCGTTGTTTTTTCACGTTTACAACATAGCCAGACAGAGTTTTTAAAATTAACATTATCACCCCTGGGGATGCTTTTCCACAAGGGGTTCATTCACCCTTTGACAGGTCTTGATTACTATTACTGTTAGCATGTGTACAAATAAATAAAACAGCAGCATCATGAATCTTATAATGTTTTACTTCAAAGCCCCAAAATTCAAACGTAGAAATATTGGAATACTCACTCATATGGATCCTTTGGGTTATCATGGGGGTAATTCAAATCGAGATCTGTGAAGATGAGTTGTACCCTCTCTCGACCTTGGCCCCGGAACACGAATCGACATGTTGTACTGGGCAGATACGCCTGTGGATAACGCGGCGATGTGAACGTGCCAGTTTTTTTATGTGTACTCACAAACTCGACCACACAATTGGAAGCTGCAAGAGACAGAGACATATGTTAAATTAAATTATGTTTGTGTCTTAGATGAACGAAATGTCTGGACATTGAGTCCAAGATTTTGACTTGGCCAAATTCGACAAAAACAATTGTAGCCACAAATTGGCCTTGCTAATTTGCCTCTCATGAGGGTGTTTATATGACCAAATTTACATGACCAAAACAATCCGCCAATTAATTGCTAGTGTAAACTGACCTTAGTTCCAACTACTGCAAGCAGTCATTTAACCAATTGAATAGGAATGACTTGAACCATTTCCACATCAAGAAATAAGTAAGTTCTTGAGAGGAACTATCTCTCAGAGTAACTCATTGCCTGCGCATTCTAAATGACGTCTTTGTGCAGCAGTCTCAGGTTGACGTGAGAATGAAGTCACTCACCAGTATGCACCAGATGCAGCACTTATCGCTACTACCAGACCTTCACCCTTCACCCACAAATATTCATTCTTTCCCAGCGTTGTCAGATTGTGGAACAAACCCTATATTCTCCTACATGTGCACAAATGAAGGGCTGATATTATATGCAACCTATAGCATCTAACATAGACCCAAACCAGCGCTACACCACCCAGGACCATGCACTGGCACCCCCACCTTGACAATACTCTAGCCATATCTTATATGTGGCTAATACAGAGTCGTCAGCTATATTGAAAGAAACTGTCCGATGCCTAACAACTTGGACCAATTTCTGTCACTCCTCATTGCCCAAGTTCGTTCCTCGGCACAAATAAGTCTGACTGCAGACAGTAGATAAATTATTTGATTGAACAGTCTTTGTGCAGTGAATACAGAGATGCTTAAATTACTTCTCAGTGAAGACTTTCGAATGGACATATCTGCCATGATCACTTTGTACACAATGAAATTGTTTTTAAAGGAACTGTTCTGTAATCAATACATATAACTGTACTTGGATTTCAGTGTAGGCAAACATGATATTTATTATCACTTTTCACAGTAAGCTTGAAAAAAATAACAAAGTTGACAATTGTACAAAAGTTTTGCAGTACACGAAGAACATGAACAACTGTCTATATCTACATGGCAAAGACACATAATGTCGGAACTGGCCCATAGTGTTATCGACCATGTCAAATTAGTGGCAACTCTGGCATCGGATATTAGGACTGGAACTTTACGAAACAATGAATTATTCTCTCCTCACTCAATTAACATAGTTAGGTGGAATTTCTGGAACAATGTTATCAATTATGGTAATTCACCTTCTAGGTAGTCATCAATTACCTGACCTGTCAAGCAGGTGATTTAATAGTCACATATCAGATGAGATTACATAGAAGTCAAAGTAATATTTGTATACTATCTAGAATACTCCAAACACAGAGAAACATGACCTGTGTGTGGCACAGATAGGGTTCTATATGTCAGATGACTTTAACATATCAAACAACAACTGTGTGGTATTTGAAATGGGCTTAAAGAAATAGCCTTAGCTGTCATTGTGCAATAAAAGGTAGTTTAACATTACTAGAACGAATAAATAATTGATTATTGAAAATCCAGTCCAACTATAATGTATTACATACTGATTTGGTTGAATAAACGTTCTTGAATTGAATTGAATTTGATAAAGTTTGACTTAAAACATTGGACTTAAAACATCAGTGATAAAGATACTTTAAAAGATATTGCATCTGTACATCTGTACATCTGTGCATCTGTACAGTCAGAACAGAAAAAGTCACATATTGAGTACTTTACTAAAATGTGTCACGACTAATGATGATGAAACATCAGAGATGAGCAACAAAACAAGACAAGAATGGGAAAACAGATAAACGAGACAAGACTGTCAATATTCTGGATCTGACAGACTATTTAGTTGAAATAAGAGGATACATGCTCCATAACAGTGCCGGTGATTACAGTTTAAGTGATCTGCAACACAACATGTTGACAGGAGGGTTGGTGGTTAAATTAATCAAATTCAAGGAAGAAGGAAATCTACCGGGGAAACAGGACACATCAAAGATGCCACAAAGAGCACTTCTAACACTTGACCGTGTTGATGCTCTAATGCAATTGATCCCAGCGCCATCCACTTTTATGAGATCTTATTGCTTAGCGCATCTTATGCACATGAGTGCTGTTTCACTTGATGGAACATTATCTTCTGAGTGCCCACAAATGTTATTCAGGATTCAATCAGAGCCTTCATCTCTACTCTGGATGTTGACCAGCACGGGGTTGCACAAGCTACGTTGTGGGTCGTCTTGCCAGTTTAGCAGAAATAATTACGTTTACTACAGGAACATTGTCACATGACATTGGTCATGTGACACACCCGTAGCAAAGTCAGTCCAAGAGAATTCAACAAAGTTTCTTTTGAGGTAATTAACTTGTCCATTGAAACAATCCCAGAAACTGGAACATCAACGCATTCAAGGAATCTTGTAGTTAACATCTGCCTAACGAATTCTGTTGACAACAGGAACCTCACAGTTCCCATATGCGATCAGTATAAAGTACAAATAAACATTTATCAACAACATTGGCAAACCCAGTTATCCCAGAAAAGGTGGCATATACTCTGGGTTGCCTCAGTATTATGGAAAAAAATGCTGAATAACACTGACACTGTTGAGAAGATTGTAAATCACAGGCCTGATGCATAACCATGTTTGGCAGTCACTTGAGAGATGACGTCTACAACTCTAACTTGCTTCTTCTACAAACTAAAACAAAATCTACTGAATGTCATATGCACTCACCACACCTTTAAGCTCCAAGCAACCACACTCAGAGTAGTGATCCCAAACAAATCTATCCAAATACATTCACACCCACTGTTATATTTTGTTTATTAAAATTACATATGCTACACAACCTTTGTTTTTTTTTCCTGTTGTACACAGGGGCATACGTAATGTATACATGCGTGCTGAATTTAGCTATTTTTATAATGTTCTTATACAAAATACATTTGTTTTCTGTCTTCAACAAATGAGCCACTGTTCCTAGCCTTAATTCTTGAGAAGGAACTACTCCTTCTATTCCCAAATCACTAGAACCTAAACCCCACTCACACCCACAAAACGATACTTCCTTCCATTCGTGCTTTGATAGCCCTAGACTACAAATAAGCCTTACTGATTTCAGCCACACATCCGCTTGTGAGCTTTTTGGTGGAAAATCTTTTATTAATCTTCACCAAAGTTTGCGCACCACAAAACTTATATTAACCAGACTGAAGAGATAATTGTTAAGTGTCTTTGAAAAGAATCCTTTGCGTTTCATGACTAATGTCTTTTGGGTGTCATGGCTTATCTGTGAATTATTTGCATTGAGTGTAGAAACCATTTGGGTCTGGCATGTAGGCATGGACTACGATTGTGTGATAGTGAATGTAAAACTTAAATTAATCTGATTTATGAAGCAAAGTGTCTACCTAGCTACCTAGCAACCTACGTACCTACCTACCTGCCTACCTAGTGTTTGAAATTAATGCCTATTTTGGTGACCGCTGATTCTGTTAGCCAAAATGCGCAAGTTATTGGCCCAACCCTGCCTATTCATTCCAGCAGCCATGACAACATGCCGACAGTTAACTATTTCCTTCTGGAGGACATCCTAATGACTGGTGACGGCCAATCAAACTAACCACCACACACAGCTCTAGTGCAGCCCCTCAGTCGCCTAGCTTCTCTTCCAGTGATCAATGTGTCCAGGAGGGATTCCACAGGTGGCCTTCCCTGCTTCCTACTCTCATTTCGCTCATCCGGCAGGACCGTATTATTGAGGCTACTTTTCCACTAGCCTGACTTCTGTCTCTTTGTATTTATCACTAGACCAGTGCTCCATGTTCAGTAGTTGCTGCTTAATGCAGAATTATAGTAGGACAGAGAGCATCAGTAGTGACCCACGTAAGATTCCCTCCTCAATTAATTTATCCCATAGTGAATCAGGTTCATTGGTCTTCAAATCTGTAGTATGAGCATAGCTTAAGTATTATGTAGTGTGAGCATAGTTTAAGTATTATGTAGTGTGAGCATAGTTTAAGTATTATGTAGTGTGAGCATAGTTTAAGTATTATGTAGTGTGAGCATAGTTTAAGTATTATTTAGTGTGAGCATAGTTTAAGTATTATTTAGTGTGAGCATAGTTTAAGTATTATGTAGTGTGAGCATAGTTTAAGTATTATGTAGTGTGAGCATAGTTTAAGTATTATTTAGTGTGAGCATAGTTTAAGTATTATGTAGTGTGAGCATAGTTTAAGTATTATTTAGTGTGAGCATAGTTTAAGTAGTATGTAGTGTGAGCATAGTTTAAGTATTATGTGTAGTCAGTAAAGTTTGACTAACTTCATGTACATCAGTATTTAATCCAGTATGAATTAAATACCTTTTACGACATGTGCCTGGCTATGCATCAGCGAATCACGAGGGATGCGACCAAGCCGTCAGCCTAAAATTCCTGGTCGCCCAAGAAAGCCGGAATCACGCATCGTTGCTTGGTTTTTTCAACTTACCCACCCTCCTTCCCCGACTTCTCCTGCACCTGTGCCACATTTACTACGCTTAGCTAGTTAATTATGGGCAATCCCAATTGACTGCTCTGTACAAATCATCCATAATATGTAAGGGGAATTGCCTTTGATATCTATTTAAAGTGTCGACAACGCTTATTGTTATGCATCCAATTGTTTAATACATGCCATTAAAGGGCATTGCCATTTAACAACCATAATATGTGTTTTCTATTGCTACATAAACCAAGCAATGTGCAGCAGGCTCCAATGCACACCACAACTAACAACCGCATTAGATGAGGCAATGGTACAGTGAGTAAAAAGTAAATCCGGACCACTTTTGCCCTTTTCCCCGAATTTTTATCTGATAATTTCAACAAAAGTAAATAATACATTTGCACAAATGAGCTAGCATGTTGAAGTGGATTCTAGATAGGTTTAATTTATTTGCTAAATGAGCCTGAAACGATGTACCTAAGCACTGATGTCCTAAACTTGAAGTTATCCAAGGGTACCATCACATTCTTTGGTGTGATAATAATAGGTTCTTACACTGAGCATTATGCACAATATGCTTGTTCACAAACATGGCACTCGACATTGTACAGGGACAGCTCAGTTTCACTGATACTTACCAGAGAAAATATACTGACTAGGAGGCGTATAATCAGCGTAGGTTTATACAAAGTCACCATTCCAAACCCTAACAGTAATATATACTAATACAAAGCTAACGCTTTCCTACTTATGTATTCTACTAATTGTCACTGCTCATGGCACAGAAGTAAACGCAGGTCCTTGCAGACCAGGGCATCCCTGTCAATTATGCGACAAAGGTGTTAAGTACAGGGTTGTAGAGCCAGAAGTGTGTCAACTGCTTTGGATGTTATCATACTGATTGCATAAGCATGAACAAACACAGTTATGAAGAGCTCAACCATACAGGAGTGCACTGGATTTGCTATGCCTGTGGTCTACCTAACTATTCTTTAGGACACTTGCTCACTGATAATTCAATTGAACTGTCTTTGGTTCAATTGAACTGTCTTTGATAATCTTAAAGCAAAGGTTCTCAAAATTTATTCATAAAGCTATGAACCACAATTCACCGATTATAAACAGTGTTGCTAAGTTGTCCATTGCAAACCCATGGTCAAATTGTAGCGCAAATTACCGTCATATCCTAAATGAATGTGATACAATGTATGACGTGTCTGTGCGTGACATTGGCCGTGTGTGGCAGGCTGGTTTGTCTAACGTAACAACATCAAATGTGAACGTTTTATCGGAAATGTTAGAAACCAGAAATGGTTTTAAGACATGTAATATTTTAGACGATGATGATGTCAACTGTATTATTACGTACATTGCTGTATTTTAAAGAATGTACAATTGCCATTTTTAATGTGCGAAAATAAAGATTTTGTTATTACAACAGTTTTCACAGCTTAGCATCACTGAATGATGAAAATGTGCAGCTAGGGACACCAAAAGCTGCTTGATCGCCACTCCCCAAGCACAAGTGTAACATTACACACAAAACCAACAAAGTCAGACCAAGATCACTGAGACTTCTCGTAACAAACTGTCAAAGCATCACAGCCAAACCACATATAGTCACAGGAACTGAATCTTGGTTAGACAATGCCATCTTTAACAGTGAAATCTTTCCAGCTAATTTCACTGCATTCCGCAAAGACTGCGACTCAAACAAAGGTGGCGGAGGAGTATTCATTGCTCTTCGCAACGACATAATTGGTACTCATCAAATCAAGTTTGACATGAACTGTGAGATAATTTGGATTAAACTCCAACTTGCAGGCTGTAAATCAGTTCTCATAGGGTCATTCTGCCGCCCACCAGACAAGATGTCTGATACGAAATACCTTGAGGATCAACGAAACTCTCTGTCCAAGATAAACATCCAGAAGGGCACGACTGTCTGCTTGGGAAGAGATTTCAACCTGGGAGACATCCTGGGGGAATCCCACTCTCTCAGACAAGGTTGCAGTAAGCCAACCATATCACGGCAACTCATGGACATTGCAGATGAATTCTCACTACACCAACTAGTTAGCAAACCCACAAGAAAGGACATTATACTTGATTTGTTCTTCATATCCAATCCACACTTATAGATCAGGTTATGCTAGTTCTAGGCATCAGCGACCACGATAGAATTCCAATGGTGGACAAAACGAAAACTGAACAAACAAAAACCCAGGAAAGTATTTTTGTACAAAAAGGCTAAGGTTAATTACTTGAAAAGTGACCTGAGAGAGATAGGTGAACTAATAACATCACCAGAAAATGCAAGTAAATCAGCTAACGAACTCTGGTCACAGTTTAAAGAGGGTATCAGCAAGGCTATGAACAAACACATACCATCGAAATTTAGGCAAAGTCGAAGACTGGGAGAAATTTAGGAAACTGAGAAAACAGACCCAAAGGGAGACAAGAGAACTGTACTGGAGCTTTGTTAGGTCTACCTGCATCTCATCTGGAGCTTTGTTAGGTCTACCTGCATCTCATCTGGAGCTTTGTTAGGTCTACCTGCATCTCATCTGGAGCTTTGTTAGGTCTACCTGCATCTCATCTGGAGCTTTGTTAGGTCTACCTGCATCTCATCTGGAGCTTTGTTAGGTCTACCTGCATCTCATCTGGAGCTTTGTTAGGTCTACCTGCATCTCATCTGGAGCTTTGTTAGGTCTACCTGCATCTCATCTGGAGCTTTGTTAGGTCTACCTGCATCTCATCTGGAGCTTTGTTAGGTCTACCTGCATCTCATCTGGAGCTTTGTTAGGTCTACCTGCATCTCATCTGGAGCTTTGTTAGGTCTACCTGCATCTCATCTGGAGCTTTGTTAGGTCTACCTGCATCTCATCTGGAGCTTTGTTAGGTCTACCTGCATCTCATCTGGAGCTTTGTTAGGTCTACCTGCATCTCATCTGGAGCTTTGTTAGGTCTACCTGCATCTCATCTGGAGCTTTGTTAGGTCTACCTGCATCTCATCTGGAGCTTTGTTAGGTCTACCTGCATCTCATCTGGAGCTTTGTTAGGTCTACCTGCATCTCATCTGGAGCTTTGTTAGGTCTACCTGCATCTCATCTGGAGCTTTGTTAGGTCTACCTGCATCTCATCTGGAGCTTTGTTAGGTCTACCTGCATCTCATCTGGAGCTTTGTTAGGTCTACCTGCATCTCATCTGGAGCTTTGTTAGGTCTACCTGCATCTCATCTGGAGCTTCATTAAGAAATTGAAAAACGATACAACAGGTACCCCAGTCCTTAAAAGCCAGGGTCCACCATATTCCAAAAATATAAAGAAAGCTGATTCTTAACGAGCAGTTCCAATCTGTTTTCATGCTTGAAGACCCATTAAACGTCCCACTAGGTCGCACATTCCCATCAATGCCGACTATGGAAATCACCCTGGAAGGACCTTGATGAACACAAGGCTTCAAGCCCAGATGGGCGTACTGGCCAAGATCCTGAAACTGGCAGCAGATGAAGTTGCACCAACCTTTACACTGATTTTCAGCAAGTCTCTAAGCACATGAGTAGTTCCATCAGACTGACTCATTGCCAACATATCTCTAAACACAGGAGTAGTTCCATCAGACTGGCTCATTGCCAACATATCTCTGCTCTTCAAAAAAGGAGATAGATCTACACCTAGTAATTACCAATCTGTCTCGCTTACGTCCATATGTTGTAAGGTGCTTGAGCACATCCTGCATAACAACATTATGAAACATCTTGATCATTATAATATCATTATAACCGACAAACAACACGAATTCCGCAAACATCAATCTTGCGAGATCCAACTTATCCAGACTATACATGACCTGACTCAATCTCTTGACAATAGAACCCAGACAAATATGGTAATAATGGACTTCTCGAAGGCCTTCAATACAGTACTGCACTAATGGTTATTTCATAACTTCAACAACTGTGGTATCACTGGAAGTACATTCAATTGGTTTTCAAATTTCATCATTAAAAGGAAGCATAGAGTAGTTGTAGATGGAGAGAACACGGAGTGGATCCATGTCAAGTCGGGGGTGCCCTAAGGAATGGTGCTCGGTCCTTTACTTTTTCTTATGTATATTAATGCTGTGCCAAATAACATCAACTACACAGTCAGACTGTTTGCCGACAACTGTGTCATGTATACCCTAATTAGAGGCAATCAGATCTCAACACCCTGTCCAGATGGCAGGATATATAGCAGATGAAATTTAATACTTCAAGATGCTTTTTATTACGTCTGTCACATGCTAAGTCACCCAAACAATTTAAATACACATTAGGAAACTCAACATTACAAGTAACAACATCGCCAGAAAGATCAACTTCAGTGCTATTAGCTGCATTAAAACTGTGCACCCAATTCCTTCTCAGTTGGCTCTAAAAGAACGTTGAGAATATTTCGTCAGATTCAGAATGAAAAAATAGAATTGACGATAGACTTTTGACGAATAACCAAAGGGAAGGAAAATAATGAGCATAGTAGAAAGACTGAAAGGCAGTTGTATGAAGAAACAAAAAGAAAAACATAACATTAATTGAAGGTGAAGCTAAAATGAGCGAGGGACCTGCAACAGATTCAGAAGCTGCAGCAGGAGCAACTTAAGGATGGCTGTCCATTGGCTGTCAGTTGTTGGGTGTCTCACACACATTAATGATCAAGGAGCCACAGATCATTCTAGACAGATAATTCCTGATGGACAAGTGTAATGGATAGCATGAGCTTTATGATCAAAGCACCTTTGTTGCACACATGACAGCCGGTTAATTTGGGTGTCAGCTTTTTAGGCAGTGTGGAGGAACAGTCTCGCACTTCTTAAAAGATGTTCTTCTGGTGCAGGATATATTTCATTTAAATGTTTAAACCTATGCTTTCTATATTTATTATTTCTACTTGGCAAAGTAAATACTCATTTACACAATTTTCTCTATGACACCAATAGAGGTTATGCAGAATGACCAGTGGTGCCTCTGATGCATAATATAACACAAGCATAAAGGTGAAATTGCGTGAAATTTTCATCGGAAGTACAACAGGTAATTGGTGCGAATCTTGTGCCGTGCGATGAAACAATCACGTATCTATGCCAACATATGCTCAATCACCATTCGAAGTTATTCAAATGTCAACAGATCAACAGATTTCTGCATTCTGATGCTAGCGTTGTGATTTCTGTGTAATATCAGTAAGCGTTACTGATGGTACGATGTATTCTTTGCTGAACCTAATTCTCTCTAACTCTCAAATTTGAAGTAGTTGTGCATCTGCCAACAATCAATCCCACAATGCAATGTATTTATACACGGATGTCATCTAGGGTAACGACTATTGTCTGGAGACATCTTAAATTTACAATCGATCGTTTTACAAAATGACTTGAAACCCACCCACATCCGCCGCCATAGCAGGGTTTGATCACAATATTACACAACTGTAGAATGAACATGCACTTCATAATCTGCAACAGGATCTCTGTTGAGAAAACCACAACTGGCAAGATGTCTTACTGTGGGTAATATTACTGGCAAAGTCCTACATTATTAAACATTAAAGGTGCTAATATTCTGTAATACAAACCATGCAGTATCCAACATTAAACTTCCGCCATTACAATATGATGCACAAATAAATAAACAAATACTCATTTTTTCATTGTCTATTGGATGTTTGCTAGTAACACAATAACATAAATATGTTGGCACGTGACTTCATAAAAATGTCCAGCCTACTCGACCTTTATTTCACCTTTAACCAAAGTCACAAATGCTGTCTAGCCAAAGAAAATATTCTGGGCAACAAAACAATTTTAGTTTTCATGCCACATTTACCTTCAAAGGTGCAGACAAAATTGCCAGACAATTAAATTTGCATCTTCCACCAAAAGCACCTCATCCAACCAATCAGTCTTTAAATCAATCAGATGTTATCAAGCAGGAGAATCTCATCAATTTCTCATTTCACCAATGCGGAAACCAGAGTCTGCGTTACAGCAGGCGACTTTATCCAATTATATCTTCCAATGATAACTTGCCTGGATATTTGGGTTCTAAAGTAAGCCTTTTTTATCCTTGTAAACACCCTCTGTAATTATTTATAGATTTGAGAATGTGGCTTGTGCAAATAAATAAAATGATTGTTTAAAATGTCCGTCTTCTAGAAATCCATACTTTTTAAGGCAAGAATATAATTTATGATGTTATTCATTACAAAGAAGATATTTTGTTTGTATTATGAATAAGTGATCAATGATAACTTGTTATAACATATTATACGAATACCACCATAAAGTCAGGGTAATGTTTTTAATGGTGTTTCACTGAATTCATTGATGAATATGTTATAATTGCTAACTCAGATATATGTTATAATGCACTTGTATTCACAGGTAATTGAACAAACTCAATTACAGTGTAACTTTTGTGTGTAACTTTTACCAAGTTTATCTAAATCATCAGATTCTTATTTAATGCTGAAACAGGATTTTGTAGAACAGTGGCACTGAAGACGGCAATGAGTCCTCGATCACCAAGACCATAAAACAACTTGGAACAATGCCACCAAGTAGTTGTGAAATAACTCATGATAATTATTGTGTTAGTATCGCACTTAACATTCCGTCTGCAATCTGCTGTGATTTAATGGAAGCCACGAGAAGAAATTTATCACAACCAACCTCTTTAGGTACCAGTACGTCAGAAAGACATCAAGTGCACCTTCAGGAGAGATGAGTTAATATCAACCAAATGTGAGAGTTTATCACACGTTGCATGAGGAAACTAGGAAGACTGGCCTTACTGACTGCCTTAATAGAGCTGTGAGACATGCTTCATGAACAATTATTACGTGGCAGCAGACACCTCCTGCATTTAAATTCCTAGAAGTTCGTGCCAGTTTATTTCATGGCTCATTTGGCCTGCCTACGCCTCTCTCAATCTGTTGGTCAATTGAGGATGCAATCCAACAGGTGACCACTGCCCACGCTGCCTTATATCTTGTTTGCACAGCTTTGGTTGTTGTACTTTTCCCCTGCTCCTTATTGGCACCCTTTTCCCTCCACTTTTTATTCTCCTCTGCCTTTCTCACAACCCTCTTAAAGCATCTTCCCATTTTAATTTTTGTCTGCCCCTTTCGCGTGTTTATGCAGCTGAATTACCTGTGACTCCCCGGTGTATCTGGTCGAAATCATGAGAACATGCAACCCTTTCTCCGTTTGTGTGAAAAGCCCAACTTCTGAGTAGGTTGGAAATGGGCGATTCATCCAGTTTATTAACATTCATATCACAGGACAAGAATTGCCACTGTGCACACTAACTTGAATATACAATGCCTGCAGCATAGTGTGCACAGCCAAAAAGAAGTACATCAGTATGATAACAGGAAATGAACAAACACAAGCTGGTAATATCCAGTTTGGCAAAGCTATGATTATTTTGTAATACACAGTAAAAAAGACTGGTTTGCACCAACATTCTGACCAAAAACCCTTGTAATCTACCCACATCATCTAGCTTCTTACGGTTCTTCCCGTTAAGCAGAACTGCATGTAAACTGGCAGCTTCTGCCACCATCTCAAGCCCATACAGGTGTGCCAGCATTACACTCTCAGGACTTTTCCTTTTAACTATTGTTGATATTTCCATCTATATACAACATTTATCATGCCCAAATTGGCATCTAACATATGTAAATGGATGTTAATTGGGGGCCAAAGATGGTAGAGCGCATGCCCATTTCTTCTGCTTACCCCACCGTGATACCACAAAAATGGATTTTTAATGGGCTACTTGGCAGGTCTATCATTGTATCCTTGGTTAATAGCCTGACATGCAATTCAATAATAAAACTTGGCCTACGGGAAAGAAGTTTAAATTAATTGTCTTTAAAAACACTGATCCCTTCAATGTGGGGTCTGTCCCAGAGGAGAGAAGATCCCATGCAGGGGTGTATATCACGTAACTCTAAGTCTAACCTGCCAAAACAAGCAACAGTAGAAACAGTACCACTACAGCGAAAACACGAACATGAATAAATGAAACACTGCCCATTGACTCTGACAGATCATTAGTGGAACCCATGAAAGTATAGACGATGCTGTTGGTAATGAAATATGTTCGTTTAATACCCGACGTCATCGCGACATCATAATGATGTTAATAACCTATCCCGACAAGTTACGTCTTTAAATTATAAACCCAAATGAAGCCTAACTAGAGATTTGATCCTCATTTGGCCAGAAATCAGGTTTGGTTAATGGATATGCAGAGCTATTTGAGTGACACGCCACTGACAAATGAACTGACTGACCTTTGTGCATGGCTCGACCAGTCATAATTGGGACAATCAGAATTTTTTATGGTTCACATGGTGTATGCAGCTTTGAGCCGATCAGATTTAAGACATCTTTAGCACCAAAATATAGGACACTACTTCTATGACAAATTCAATAAAACATAATAATTCAGTCACCCTCTAGGAACCATTAATTTATATTTTTATCAAACCGTATATTTTTAAAGAAGCATATTGCTCAATGACATGCAGTCCATTCCACCATTGCCAAATTATAGCCTAGGGCTTAGTCCTAGTTTGATGAAATCCAATTTAAAACCTTTCTTTGACCATTCACAGCCTTAAAAGTGCAATATCCAATTTAAGGCTTTTTAAGAATTTGCACAAACTCATAAGGGCTGTGCGTGGAATGTTATACAAGCAAACCAGTTTTTGTTGGCATTCTTGGTTTGACGATTACACAGTTTACCTTAAAAGTTATATCATTTTAATAAGCTACATTGCCCATTTAATCAAAATATATATACGTTATACATTTTGTTTCAATGAACAAGTTCATATAGCTCAAACGATGAAAAATCAATGTGCTGAAGAGATTTTCATTGTTTTCAGGTAAATGCTCATGGTTAATGAAACCTGCCACCGAATTTCCACAAGATGCTATCAAATATATTTCAGCAGTGCCTTGCAGAAAAATCTTGATTTATGGCACGAACTAACTTTGGCTAACTAACAATATGAAACTTTGCGTGTCTATCGCTGTCTTGCAAGAGTTAGATGTAATACATACTCGGTTTTATAGCCTAGCCTGCCAAATGAAAGATAAAGAATGAGACAAAGGTGGCATCTTCTAGTACAAATCTTTTGACTGCATCTGAAATACAACATCTACAGTAATACAGGACACATACAGAGAATGAGTGAGGAAAGACTGGCTAAGAGAGAACGGAAAACAGAAGAGGGTGGCAGAAAAACAATATTGTTAAGAGAAAACTCAAAGGCACAGAGATGAACAGCCGAGAGAGGAACAGACTGGCAGAGGATCCCCATAGATGGAAACGACTTGTCGAGAGGGCAGAACAGATTAAGTGATATGGGAAACAAAGAAGAGGCGTACATTATTATCATATCCTTCGTTGTAGTTATACATATACTTTCACACATGGATTGCATGCAAACACATATAACAATTCTGGAAACCGTTGGTGCTAAGATGCGAGGTCAACTAAATATCGGCTTATTGCATGATAGAAAAATTCATCACATAATTATAAGCTACGGGGAAACGCATGTAGTATGTCAAAAAGGCTATTGCCTTCCAGATTATCGTAATGCCCAATCATCACTGAACAGAATACTGCCCAGCAGAACTAGTCATTGTAGTTAATGTGTACAGTTTGAAGCACTTTAGGGATTGGTCTATAAAACTGAGCAAATGAATGGAAATGTGTACCGTCTCATGGGGGCTTCCACTGTGCCTACCATAAGCATACAAGGTCAGTGCCGATTAGTGAAACAATATGGGTGAAGTCAGCCTGCAAATAGATTTATCAACGCCATAGCAGCTGCAATATCTACAAGAAATCTGAAATGCCCAAATAATGATCTTAATAGTCTCTGCATTCTGTGCTTTTCCAAAAGCACAAGCCTAAATTGGTAAGAAATATCACACTACTGTGAAACAATATGAAAGCATTTGATAAACAGACTACCTGAAAATATTGAGTTTGATTACACACAATAATTATGTGTATGTCATAGAATACAATATGACTAGTGACATTTGACAACACATGTTTAAGGAATCATCATAGTGGTGTCCCAAAATACTGGAGTCATGTTCTGATGTCACAATTACCCGTTGTTTACTGCAGCATAAGTAATGCATTTGTTTGTCTTCGTTTAAAAACTCAACTTCTAGCCTAAAACAATCAAATTGCCCATTGACAGAGCAATATGATTATCATCATTCACTTACAAATTCAGTGCATCGTGTACTCAAACTTGTACTGAACATTCCCGGATAAAAAAAATATTATTTACTTTTCAAGAACAAAAGCAATAACATAGAGACACGATTATGCGAAACAGTCATTCCACCTTATGTCTGTTTGTTATATACCAACAGTGACATGACAAATTATCAATGTGTACCCACCTGCACCGAATTAGAAATATTACAAACGAAAACACAAGTGCCTAATTCAATTACTATAATTGGAAACCGAGAAGCCAAGTAGCCGGCACGAATTATAAAACCTAACTGCATTGATCAACTTTCACATCGCTATAGTTAGATGATTAATTTGTTCACTGCGTGACCAGTTTCATATTTGCCTCGAACAATGCTTTAGTATTCCACTACAGCAAATGGCAAAAAAATATTATTTACATTCTCTTTAATTATTTTTTATCTGTCCCAATATAGTCTGTCTTTCATCTGGAATATTTATTTTTCATTAGCCTTTTGGTACTTAAGTAAACAAAAATAAGAGTTCATTAACAAGTGAACACAACTCTCCCTGTTACTCGGCAGGATATGTATTCTCCCAGATACTGACATGAGGAAAGCAAACAAAAAGATAGGTTTTATTTTGTTGCCTTTTCTGCTATGACTTTGTTTTTTGTGACCTTTTTCAGAGAGTTTATTTCCACTAAGCCTACGAGATGAGGGATTTGTGTAGATTGCTCCTGAGGCACCTTGGAAGGCACATCAATTGACAGAAGGGCAAGGGTCTGATGCCTGAGAAATTGGCGTGATGGATCATTCCAGTGGGATTGGACAAGAGCACAGGATCACAGGGAAATCAGAAGGGATAAAAAACCGGGATAGGGACCAAGACTGACTAAGACTGTCAACAAATGTATGGCACAGATGATGATGTCATCATTTGATACTGTATTGTTGTTTCCTTGTTTTAACTAATGATTTTCCATGTTTTAGCTAATGATTTTCCTAGCCTAGCTGACTGGAAAGAGACGGAGAGGAAAACCCAGGTTCCATTAGCTCAACAATATCGGCAGCGACCTGGAGGAAAAGAACACCAGTCAAAAACAAATTGTCAGAGCAGACTAGTATGAGTAGCAATGGAGGACGTGTATTCCTTGCCACACTGACGGGACTTCCAGTGTAACATGGATTCCTAACTGAAGCGTAGTGAGCTTATGACTGAAACACACACCAAACCCACTCAAGTATCACATTCACACATATAACCTAAGCTGCATACATTTTTTTCTTCTGGTCTCACAGAAGTTCATCTCTGCCAGATGCTCTTCATTTTCAGCTCATTTCCTATGTCCTCTATATTGAGACAGGATCAGTGTTTTAATGTAGTCACCATTTTAACGTTTTACATTTTGTTTCATAAAAACATCACAAAACATTATTGGCTTTCATAGACAAGAACTGTTCCAGCTGAGCTGTCAGTCCATAAAGTATTGACAACCGTACAAGAACACTTAATTCCATCAAAAATCACAGAAACACAACACCCTAAAATCATTTCAAGAAGCCTTTATGAAGCTTCCATTCACCACCCTTATATTCATCTCAGCCATCCACAAAAATTACCAAGTACGCACGATGGAACTGAGTCTGACATAGAGAAAACCATGTGACTGGCAGGTTATCACATTGTAACCTATGATTGCCAGAGTTTACATATATCAAATCAAACTTTGATCAACACTAAGCTGACAATAAATGATTACTTATTCCATAAATTACCCCAGTGCATGCGAACAAACCACCAAAACTCCCGTGTTAGCCCAATATTGGGCTGTCTGGAATAAACCACCCGAGAAACACTTGTAGCCGGGAAGTGTCCTCAAACACCTACCTTGGTTCGCATTAGAATACGCCACATCCTTGCCTTGGACCGTGGTCAATGCTGCCATCAAAAGCAGAATGAAGACACCACTGCTGATGACCATGACTCCAGCCCCGCCAGTGGTCACTATCGGCCAAACAGTACACTTCATCGCTGCCTCAAAGGTCAAGACACCTGGGGTGGTTCTGTAACGTCAATGTCCACCTGTTTGTCCAAGCAGCTGGATGCCCGCCCCCTGGCAATGCCACCTCCCGCTGATTCAATCGGTCTGACTTTGTTTCTGATTATCAGATGTCTCTGCATGCAACGCATGAGTCAAATGTCAATTTCTCATTGACACATCAATCACTCGTGATAGTCAGCACTCCGACGTTGCCGCAGCCAACTGACGCTTGCCATTAACGCATTTCCGTTGTTTTTATCCTCTAATAATGCTCAATGATGCAGTGTGTTATCAGGAATTGGTAGCTAATCCACACATACAAGTGTTGCATACAAAGCAAGTTTAAAATTATCTAAATGTTGCACTTGTCCTGAAATTTATTTGTAATCAATAAATGACACATTTGTCAGAAAAACTTACATTTTCTTGATGTTTTCATTATCCTGTTCACTATGAATGGCCCAATCACAGCAGCATCCTTCCTTCTTTTTAAGCAAATCTTGCTTACAAATGCTAATTATACCACCATGTGACTTTTCGCACTATGCACGTCTCCCTGGATTACAAAATTATACTTAAGTGCTCATTTGATTTTGCTTTCTTATTTGTAATAATTACACTATGCAGAAACTATCCTAGCAATGTTATCCACTTTTTAAAATGTCAACACTTCTGTAATTACCCTTTTCCAAAACTAATCAACAAATTGTCATTAATTTTTCCTTCGTAAAATATTTATATTAGAACAAAAATTCTGAAGTAGAAACATGTCTATCTGACAAAGTCCATATACTCAACGTTTCAGCCCAGTGCTATCATCATAGGAACTGGTCTATGCAGAAGAACTCTATTCCACACACACAAGGCGGGAAGAATCCATCAGAGGCTGTCTTGTAGATCAATGCAGTCATCCGTGCCTCAAGTAGCAATGACACACTCTAAGACCGACCGTCTGAGTTGTAATAAGCAGACCGCTTCTAATTAACGTTTCAATGGTCTACTAATTGGTAGCAACCCTACACAATGGCTAACTGATGCAATAATTAACCAAGCGTTTCTTCAGAAGTGACTGCAAGGTATGCCCCATTAACCATCTTCTTCACTGCAAGTGATCTCGAACGTAATCACACAGAAGTGCTCCGTCTTTTCTCAGCGCTGGCGGAGTCATTCTTTAAGACGGTTCACGCAATCAATACTGCTTTGTATGATGCGAGCAAGCCTATGTGCATGCACATGGTGCGGACAGGCCCATGAATGATCAGTCAATCTGACATTGAAAGCCTGTTGTGCAACGCTAGTCTGTTATGCTTGTCAAGTGACGACAACAGTTTGGCGGGACCTGCTGATTGGTCACGTTCACTCCCTGGTGGCACCGGCTGAAGGTGATGCGGTTTTCTGGTGAAGTCGATTTTCTATCACAACCTTTCATGCCAACCTGCATTTGAGTATGTGTCTTGCTAAGTACAGGACAGGAAATAGAATCCAAGCAAAATAAAAATTAAGATTTCAATTAAGACTACATACATTATATTATGCCTACATTGTCATCTACGTAACATATTATGGTAAATCAACAAGCAAAATAACAAGTTTGTCATTGGACTGCATTTTATTCTGTGTCACTACTAAATTAGGGTTTGGATTTAAATCTTGGCACTTTATTTATAAAAAAACTTCTAAAAATTGAAATATTTTGCTAGAATAACAGTCCTGCAAGTCGTCTACAAAGTTTGGGTAACTATGTATGCCACAGTTTTAGCTCATACTGTAAAATACTACAAACACTGTTACACAAATAACTGAACCCAGATAAGTGATCATGTGATACTGAATCAACGACATATAGTTATACAGCATAGTTATATATAAAATGTTAATTACCATAATACAGGCTTCTTAGCGTATCCTACCACAGTAAACAATAAATAATATATATATAAATAAACAAGTTCTTGGCACAACAGTTGATATGAGATGTTTTCATACTATTGCTCGAGTAATTTTCAATGAAATTTAGCTGGGTCTCACCCATCAGTGGAGTGGTCAAAATGTCATGTTTGTTTCATCAAAACTGTTCAAGTTCAAAAGGGAATAAAAAAGTCGCTTTTCACAGTGCTTTTACAAGATTCTGTTCACGGGCTGTGCAGAATGTCACATGGACAAAACCTGTTTTTTACATTTTGTTTTTAATTTATATAGCTCGAATTATTACAAATCGATGTGCTTAAGAGATTTTTTATTAATAAGTTTGGAAAATTAAATGTTTTCTTTTTGTATTTTCTTAGTCATTAAATGTTACACATTCATCTCATACAGGGCCAGAGTGGGATTTTTATACATGCAATTTGCCTGTATGATTTCATACATCATATATATGATTTCACATTGGCAATTTGCCTGTAAGAAATGCCTAACAAACAGGTATCACATTACAATGACTGTGACCACACAAAAAGAACATATCTCCACAACTTACATGAACCTAATAATAATAATTAACTTCTATGGCACTTATATTCTCACGAACCTGAGCTCAGAGGCGCGACAAAACAGAATCATCAGAACACCAACCCACCCACCCCCTCAAATCTTACTTTAATACAGCTTCTATCAGAGCTGCGTGGGACCAGAGACAGCCAAATGACACCATAATGATGGGCGACACATGCATAATGAATGCCGTTGCTGACTCGGGGCACCTGATCGACGGGATCACAGCGGTGTAATAATGCTTACTGAAATGTCAGTACGCCTGCTGCCACCTGGCTCCCTAGTGGGAAGCGGCTTCTTGGCCGGCCATCCCCACAAACCGTGGGCTCATTTTCTTTGACGGCGTAAAAAGCGCTAAGTTGTTTTCCGTTCGAAGGTGACAAGCGCTGATTAAATGACGTGCACAAGTGTTGGAAATACAGTTATCGGCTTATCTAAATTGCTGATGCGTGATCTTATTTCGCCACTGACATTGGTGCACTTCTAAATATCTGACTGTCTCATCAAATATAAATGAGCTGTTGTAAAAATGTTAAGCTGTTTTCAGATTGAAATCGACAAGATGCTGATCAAATTATGTGCATGCATATCATGATTAGATTTAGCAGGTTATCTTAACAGATTTATGATGTTGTTTTGTAATAACTGCATTTCTAAATATTTGATAGCACCATCAAATTAAAATCAACTATTAAAAATGCCAAATTGTATCAAGCTCAAAATATGCTGAAGAAGTTATGTGCATGAGTTTTCTGATTATGAATATCTGATGGTCTCGAGAGTACATTATCTCATAAAGAGAACACTGTACTATAGAAATATACAACTCTATTGTCGTCGTCAAATAAAAATAAAGCCCAATGTGATACCAGTTTTCGCTTTGCCAATTATCGGGCACACCAAATAAATATCTAATACAAACAGTGATGAATTTAGGGCAGTCACTGAACCATGCCTCTTTTAAATATGTTTTATTTGTGCGTAAGCTGTTGTGCCACTACATGGTGGTATGGTAAATTAATGGGTGACTAAACAAAGATGAAATACATAGCAACAGTTATATTACAAATACAATACAATTGATTAATTCAGAGCTTTTTTTAGTTGTAATGGTAATTAGTAATTAATTACAATCACAAAGTATGTGTAAATTATTTTCTTTTGAATAATGTAGTTGTAATTGAACAGCAAAGATGATATGTAATTGTAACTGACAATTACAATTGAATCAGCAGCGGCAGCAAGAAAATAAAAAAATTACCAAATCCCTGTTTAACAATGAGGAGTAATGCTACGTGTAATCTTCTTTTATAAAACAACGTAACTTTACTCAACTAGCGAACTATTGCAAATGATCCTTTATTAAGCATTGTAATTTATGTTTTAATTGCTAACATTCTAATTGATCTTGATGAAGTGACGTAATTATAACTAATTGTGTTTGAGCCTCTGGACTGAAAGTAATGGTAAACTATAAGTCAAAAATAGGCAGTGTCAACAGCAACATCATTAAATAACTGTCTCCAAGAGCACAATTAACTCTGCAGACAATTAACCTTAGGGGCATTCGTGTAGCAGGTTGTTTGGCAAAGTTGACCTTTAGTGTTATAAAGACTCATCTTCCATGGTGCCCATCCAGGCAGCCAGAACCTAGTAATCATGTACAGCCTCTGAACATGACATTCACAAAGGCAGGTAACAATGTCAAAATAACCCATGTATTCAGCACAGAGCATAGAACAAGAAAACGTGCGTCTGAGCCAGACACTTTAAACTAGGACAAAGGCAGTCTCTCCAATCATGGTAATTCAGTAAGTAAGCACCAGATGGCAGAAATTCCAATAACAACGGGGTGGTCACCAGGTGGCTGCACTGTCTGCCTTGTGCTGGTGCAGACGGCACCTGTGGCCTTCATGCCAAGCAAGTCTTGAGAGAACACCAATACATTTGAGCTGATTTGTAATAATAATGTGACGTTGCCAAACTGTACAAGCAACAAGTTGGCTCCAGCCATCTATAGTTCTTTATTGTAGTCTTATTTGCTAAGCCTAGATAAAATATAAAATAGAAATAAAAAACCCAACACTGTGCCATTTCACTGCATGAGGCTCATTAACACATATCATCTGTCAACCTTCTTCAGGCATGATCCCTCCTAAACAGGGTTGTTGCTGTCTTGTTGACTGTGGGATCAGGCCTGGTCCACTGGGACAGTGCCTTTCCCCTGACCACAAGTGACCCATGTCTCTTGGGTAAAATTTTATATTTAAACAGCTTAATTATCAGTAATATGACCAGCAACCTACAGAGTAAATGCAATTAACCATAACAAAATAGTTATGCCAATAATAACTGCTAATTAACTATATTATCTATAGAATGCATAAGATTACCCTGGGTGCTGCCATGTGGTGGCAAGTAATGACACCATCAACAAGATTATGTAGCCTATCAACGTAAGCTACAACTAAACTCTGCATTACGTGTTGGTGACCAAACTGCTTCCTTACAATAATAATTAATGTAACTAACATATCCTGCACAGTACAGCTACGTACAAACATATGTACCAGTTGGCATTAAGGAGATCATAATTATCCTTATTATTATAATAATTAGGTAATGAATGGGCTTGGCTGTAACAGGGTCGATCATTTGAAGAACGCACGCATGCACGCACGCACGCACGCACGCACACCCACACACACAATACAATATTGACTCTGCAAAAATCGTATAGAATATTCTATGACAATGCTAGACAAATTCTATAGAATATTTTCTACAGAACATTGTCTCCATAAAATCTTGTAGAATATTCTAAAAACATTTATGATTTTTTTGCTAAGGGGCACATGGACGTGGGTGGGAGAGGGGAGGAGAGGTAGGGAGGAAAGCAGATATATCACAGGGCTAGGGAGCAGGCAGGCAGACAGGCAGAGACAATTTTGCACGCACATATGCTCGCACCCATTCTATCAAGGATAGAAATTAACTTTTTCTTTTATCAAACCAACTGCATGTAATACTTAACCTATTTACACACTACAGATATGAACATCAGTGAGCACGATGGGTTAAATGAATTGAGCACGATGGGTTAAATGAATTGAGCACGATGGGTTAAATGAACTGAGCAGGGGTTTTAAAATCAACTTCTGTTTTTATGTTAAGTTAGAAAAAAGCCCGCATCCGATATATGAACAAATAGAAGTTGATCCTAATGCCAGCTAGGATAATGGTTGCCGAGGTCACAGTCAGACTGGCAGTACAACATGAGTAGTTTATATATATATATATATATATATATATATATATATATATATTGTGAAAATGACTGTTTGTTACGGACAGGCATTTACCTAGCAAAATGTGATACATCACTTGTCAACTGAAATAAAGGCATGCACAGGTAACTCTATCTAAGATGCACAGGCAACTCTATATAAAACATAATCTCCAGAACATTTCTCTGCCACAACATCTCATAGTTCCACACACCTATACCTGAAGCAGTGATCCAAATCCTGATGAAAATGTCAGCCTTTTTATAATGGCGCTGTCTTGGCAAATGAAGCCAACATCTGCAGACCTATTTTGGCCCACATTTGTTTGTAATTGTTTCATTTTAAACCAGGGCATCTGGTAGTTAATAAATGTTAGAAAGAAAATCTGGCCATTTTTAATCTATCTGGTGTTGTGTTGTCGCATTGCATAAAAATACACATGCATATTCCTTCTGTTCCATAGTTGTAAAAGACTGAAATTGACTTCCCACTGAAATAATAAGGATCCCTTCCATTCACCCCTTTCACCTGGCTTAGAGCACAGTTCACCTGGCTCCATCAGCCTATCTCATCCAACTGTAGGGGGTGGTCTAATTTTTACCACACATTTATTAGCACCACTTTTAAAATTATTCCTTTTCTTTATATGCACCTTCTGCATATGCAGAGTATATAAACCATCTTTCTGACACAAGCTTTAGGCCCTATATCTAAGTTGTAGAAATGGTTGTTGGGTAAATATGATCAACCAGTTTTGTGGTGACTTCCTATGGAAAAGGAAGTTCTATGGCAAGACAGTAGCAACTAACTGTATACCATCATATGACAGATATAATTATATGAGACTAGTGTGCAAGGTGGTCATTGCATCATGGCAAACACTTTCACTAATATTAACTAGATACCGATCATTATAATCTAAGCTTATAAACAACTCAATGTTTTCAAGTAAACAAGATAGGGTAAATATCTATTACTACAGCAGATAATGCAAAGGAATAATGGTATTTCTCCCAGATGGATGTGTTTTGGGATGAGGATTAAATTACAGACAGCGGATAAACAAACCTATCAACACTATGTGCCATCAATCAGAACCTTAGGGAAATATCGGGGCTAATAAATGGAAAGATAACTCTGTATCAAACAAACATCACTACTGAGAAAATCTGGGCGATGACAAGTTTCATGAAGCTATACAGCAGCAGAATGACCCAAAGGTGGACTGCCAGATCAGTTTGGGAATTAGTGGGAGACTGAGACTAGTGTAAACTGGTTTGTGATAGGTATAGCCAGATATGCTGTCTTGTTTTGGTTGAAATCCATATCGTTTACTTGAAATTCAGTATAAATCTGTGTACACATTTTCACTGGTTATTCAGCTTATAGTGTTCAGATTCCGACTGAGTGTCACCATCTATCAGACTACGAAATATACCAATGTCATTCTATTTAAAACTTTTGTGGCAAACACTAGAAAATGTATACTTTATCAAGGCAGATTTTTTTCATGACATTGAAACAAATCCATACAAATTCTGGAAATGGCCACATTCCTCCTAGAATCTGTTCAAAAAGGGCATGCCTGCATAGTAGAACTGGTGGGAGTATGATGGTGCAAGAGTAGACTGTGAGATCAGTGTGGGATCTAGTGGGAGACGAGGACTGCAGAGTAAATCTGATTTGTGAGAGGAATATATTGCAAGGAGCTGTGGGACCAATGATTTGTACTGGGTTCATTCAGGGTCTAGAGTTCAGGCGTACTTGTTTAAATACAATAAAACCTTTCTTCCAGCACTTCATCGAGATTGATCATCGGTCACACATGGTAATGCAGCTGATCCAGTTGGCAAGAACATGAAATTAAACAAATGAGTTAAATAGTTCTTTGAGTGTCCAGAGACATGTTGCTTTATAATGGGTAGGAGATAGTGGGGCTAATTGTGACGTGAGCACGTTTTATTTTGTAAGGATCGTTTAGCAGATGGTGTCCAAAGTGCTAGCACATGATAAAGGTACATCCTTATATAGCGCGGTATCCAGTCCTTGGGACTGCTCAAAGTGCTTTACACTTCACCCCCTGGCAGACCTGTTTATTCCAACACCAACTTGACTTTTCTGGGAAGCATTCAGCCATGTTGCAATTACTGTGCGAAGACTATGCATTTAGATATCCACCTCTGTCTGTAGCCAGGTCCTCATTTATACAGCTGAGTGAATTGAGGCAACGTGGAGTAAACAAAATTGCCCAAGCTTCAAAACGGCAGCAAGAAAATTTGAACCTAGGTTCTCGTGATTGAGTCCGACACTCCAGGTGCTCACGTCCGACCGAGTACCACAGCAGAGAACTGAGAAACCATACCTAGATGAACGGTAGATAAACCAAGATGACTGGGATGGAGGATAGTATGACCAAGATGTTATATGTAAAAGATATCATACCAGGCTGTATATACTTCTGAATGTGACACACAGATATATAACATTGCATTATGTCAAGGAGCGTTGTGACATACAGTACTATATAACACTAACGTCAACATAAACATTGAATCTGAACAAAATAAAAGGAAATGTGACATAATAACCACATACATAGTGACATATTTGTTAGGTTTGTGTGACGTCAAAAAGGACAATAGTCTCTGGGATTTAACAGATTTTCATGACAGTATACAAGTCACACAGGCCACCCTTTGATGACTTTGTCCTTGACACAGTCAATGTGACAAACCATCTATGACAACCACATAATTGCTTGTATCACTCACAATACAAGATACCCATTACCAATCAATAATCCTCTTTCTACGTGACGTCATATGGACTTTTTAGCCACGCAACATCATGAATGATGAGCTGCTCGTCCTGTCTGTGGAAATAAATCAAATATTTTATGACACTAGCCATCAACGATTATAGGACCAAAATAAGCGTATATCAACATGGAAGGACATTCTAGAATATTACAATTTGTCACAATAAAAAGCAGCTGAAATATTTTCTAACGCATCCTGTTTCCTTTCAACTGTCATAAGCAACAACAGTTGTGTAGGGATTTCCTTCCCGGATCTTGTTGACCTACGAAAAGTGGATTGGTAATGTATCAAATTGCCACCAGAGGAAAATAATTATCTGCCAGACGCAGTGCAACTGTATTGCAAGGCCTATTTGGTTGTATTTGAATAGAACAAATTATCCACAGAATTAGGCGGAATTGCATCGGATTGACATTTCAGCCACTTTACCATCCACTGCATGCTGGAATTGAAAGGATCATGTGTTGCTGTTATTATGGGATATATATTATGGGCACCAACTATGGCATCATTGCCATATATAAACAACTAGTCAATCTAGCCATACATGCATATGTCGGATGTATTCATAAAAACTATACATTTTCACCTGTACAAATTTTTTTGATGTGTAAGTGCATAAATGTCGGAAATATTGCGTCATATGCCCATTGGGCAGGAGTTTATTTAATGATCACACCAAGTAAAATTTTTGGTCTGTCATACACACAAGAACTGCCGTTCTGGTTTATGGAACATGGAACTTTTAATGTTAATGCTAGTAGTGTGAATACTAAAAAATTTACATATCTCATATGGGTGAGCTACATGCACGGACGACAATTTTTTCCATTCCTGATAAACCTATGGCTTCCTAGTTGACTTGCCACCTGTTGCTTTGAATGGTGCACTTGTTAAATTTTCTTGGTAACTTGATTTCTGGAGCCATGTATTGGCACTACACTTATGTATTGGCACTACCCTTAATACATGACACTCTAGAGAACAGAACTTTCAGAAATACACAGACACTCAGGGTTGAAACAAAATAAAGGAACTGTCTACAGTCATGCAGCTCACATTCAGGGCGACTTAACCATAAGGTAATCAGCGTAAAAGATAATTTGCCAACTTGTGGCCTAGGAAAGAACTGCTTTGCTCAAGGCTAAAGGAACTGTGCATCTAAATCGATGTCTGTCTGCTCATAATTGCTACTGGATTTCAAATGCAATCAACTGGAAAACCCTTGGATTTGAGATGTCCTTGGTATTAGTTACTCACGCTCCACCCTCACCAATTTACTGCGTTTTCTGCACCAGTAACATTCGTAGCGTTTTAATTGCGTCATCGAGATCTCATCCTTGTTAGCATGAACTCCCAATCAATATCACCATTATCTAATGAAATTTTACCCTCAATGTAACCTGTATTTTACCCTCAATGTAACCTGTATTTTACCCTCAATGTAACCTGTATTTTACCCTCAATGTAACCTGTATTTTACCCTCAATGTAACCTGTATTTTACCCTCAATGTAACCTGTATTTTACCCTCAATGTAACCTGTATTTGTACAGCTGGTCTTAATTCCTTTGGAGCAACTTCTACAAAGATTCATCAAGCTATTTACTTTACCCATGCCTTCTATTTCATGTCCAGCCTAACAGCGTTTATGGAATATTAATTTTTCTTTCATGTACGAAAACATACCTGGTAACTTACATCGACATACTGAACCTTCAACTTTCAAACTTGTTAATGCAATTTTTTATTTACACAAACATATTTAATTTATACTAATAATTTTACCACTGGGTTTGACAGCCTTTGATATGGTGCTTCATCTTTTCTTTGCTTTACACTTCACCCTTGCAGCCCACTCTGCCCAGATCATTCCTTTATACAGCTGTGTGAACTGATGACTATCAATCCTTTCAATTAAGAATCCACTGACCACTGTGCTACTGTGCCCAAAAATTACTGGTCAATACCCTGGTTAATACACAATCTGGCTAACACACTGGTTAACACACAATCTGGCTAATATACTGGTTAACACACAATCAGGCTAATACACTGGTTAACACACAATCTGGCTAACACACTGGTTAACACACAATCTGGCTAATATACTGGTTAACACACAATCTGGCTAATATACTGGTTAACACACAATCTGGCTAACACACTGGTTAACACACAATCTGGCTAATATACTGGTTAACACACAATCTGGCTAATATACTGGTTAACACACAATCTGGCTAATACACTGGTTAACACACAATCTGGCTAATATACTGGTTAAAATACAATCTGGCTAATACACCAGTTAACACACAATCTGGCTAATACACTGATTAACATACAATCTGGCTAATACACCAGTTAACACACAATCTGGCTAATATACTTGTTAAAATACAATCTGGCTAATACACCAGTTAACACATAATCTGGCTAATACACTGATTAACATACAATCTGGCTAATACACCAGTTAACACACAATCTGGCTAATATACTGGTTAAAATACAATCTGGCTAATACACCAGTTAACACACAATCTGGCTAATATACCAGTTAACACACAATCTGGCTAATACACCAGTTAACGCACAATCTGGCTAATATACTGGTTAAAATACAATCTGGCTAATACACCAGTTAACACACAATCTGGCTAATACACCAGTTAACACACAATCTGGCTAATATACCGGTTAACACACAATCTGGCTAATATACCGGTTAATCCATATTCTGGCTAATACACCGGTTAATGCACGATCTGGTTACTACATGACCATGACAATGAGTTCCATAGTGAATCATGCTAAGCCTTCAAGAGCAAGTTAAAGTCCCTTAATCTGCTTCACTGTTCCACATTTCCCTCTTATCTCATTCTAAGGTGATCCCTTGTCATTTAGTGTATTGCTGCAGCCTCCATTGTCCCTGAGTGCCTGATCCATGACTTCTGATCTGCACACTTCCCTCAGAGAAGTCTATCTCTCTGCTCCACTTAACTGTTTCACACCTACTTCCTTTGTAATTTTCTGATGCCAAAAATACCCTTTCTGTCCTGCTAATGTCCTAGTTGTTTCCATCCCTCGGCAATGTTCTATTAACTGACTATATATATATATATATATATATATATATATATATATATATATATATATATATATATATATATATATATATATTTTATATGTTGTGGTTACTACAATTCAGTGGTGTTATGAGGTCTCGTTCAATAAGTCAGCCCTTTTTTGAACATCATCAACAAATGGACATTTACATGTTGACACTGCCATCACCAATGGTTCTTTTCCATCCCCAAGTAACAGGATCGGACAAACATTAACACGCATGATCCGACTCAAGAGGAACACACAGTCCCTAATGTTGAGAGCCATGTTTTCACACCAATCATACCGACCAGCCCGAGCCTGGTTCGGGTCTTCAACCCAGAACTCAGTCATGTAAAGCTGATATGTTAACCACTACAGTATAGGCATCCAGACATCTTTTCACATGAAAACGGAATTTCCAAATGCTAATATACCCCATTAATTCTATGATTTGTTTATATGGAAAACACATTAATCCGGACACATAAACTGGGGATAAAGGTATCCGGATTAATGATGTCCACTGTATACATATTTGCCACACTGTGATCTTAATAATGACATAGGCTACATCAACAAAGTACCATTAGCTAACCCATGACCACAGCGCAACAGACACTAGGCCAGATTTATTCTGAATTGAAGGATGCTGCTTTATTCCTGTGCAGTGATACCTAGATAATCCACCACTTAATAAATCAATATTTAATGAATAATTACATGTTGCAAAGTGTGCTGGTTGGACAGGATCATCTGTCAATGACAGCTAGATAACAGAAGCCAAATATCACAATTTGTAACTTACCTGTAATAAAAACTAATGCTCAGAAATTATACTAACATCTGTTTTTTATTAGCTGCCATTTGCACAAACAGTTGATCATGTATTCCATTCATTTCTTGTCCTCAGTGAGAATGACTTCTTTCTAATATTCAATGTTCTTTGATTAACATTACTTTGTGTAAAGGTATGTTCTTATATAGCGCAGCATCCAGTCCTTGGGACTGTTTAAAAGGCTTTACACTTCACCCCTGGCAGACCTGGTCATTCCAATGCCATCTTGACTTTTCTGGGAAGCATTCAGCCATGCTGCAATTACTGCGCGAAAACCATGCGTTCAGATCTCCACCTTTGTTTGTAGCCAGGTACTCATTTATAGAGCTGAGTGAACTGTGGCAACGTGGGATGAACAAAATTGCCAAATCTTTGAAATGGCAGCAAGAGGATTCGAACCCGGGTTCTCTCGACTGAGAGCCCAACATTCTAACTGCTACGCTACTGTGCCCACAGACTACCTTCCTTAAGTTTGTGGAAGATCTGTATCAATATCTTCACAACCATTAAATATATTAAACCCTTCTACCTGGTCTTCTCTTAATCTGTATGGATGTCTGAAATGACTATTATGTTTGTATCCATTCCATATAGTCCTAAACATGTCCTCTTTATGGGATCTCTTTGGCATGAACTATTATGTTTGTATCCATTCCATATAGTCCTAAACATGTCCTCTTTATGGGATCTCTTTAGCATGAACTATTATGTTTGTATCCATTCCATATAGTCCTAAACATGTCCTCTTTATGGGATCTCTTCGGCATGAACTATTATGTTTGTATCCATTCCATATAGTCCTAAACATGTCCTCTTTATGGGATCTCTTTGGCATGAACTGGTTTCATCTGACAAAAGATGCAAATTCCAATATAACATCCAAATATATCAAAGAAACATACCATTTTTTATTTTCATCATTTCATTCATAAGAACAGCAAAATTTTTCTATACAGCTGTTAACAATTTTATTAGGATCTATTAGAAATACTAAAACATCTTCCTTACATGTTTAACAACACGACCAATCACACAGGTCTCGTGGAGCTTGTGCAGGGCATTAGGGAACAGTTCTATAGATGACACTATCACTAAATCATTGGCATTCATTAAATGATTAACAGAAATATTATATTTTTTTATTTATGTGAGAATAATTTTCTTATCTAAGAAAATGTTTCTTGAAATAAGAAAACTGTTTTCTTAAATCTAAAACTGTTTCCTAGGGACCACACAAGAAAAGCACACACTGTAAAATGACTTTATATAGTATATACTATATTTATTATAACATCTTATTTACCCCATATGTGTTTTAATGAATCGCACTTTAAAATTAGTATTTAATCCAGCATGAATTAAATATGTTTTTCTCACAATCGGGACTATGAAAGATGGCTGTTAGTACCACCAGGGTATCAACGGTGGCTAATAGCTACCTGCTTTACATCTGGACTGTAAACCTCAGGCATCTCAGTGAGGGAAAATGTTACCATAAGAATGCAGTTTCTGCAGCAGACTAGCCAGGTCTACCACATAGTCATAATTGTGACTATAAAAAAACACCAAAAAGCAATATCTCAGCAAGCTGTGCTCCCATTTCTACGAAACTCCAAGCAATGTATTCTGCACAAAAAAGCAAAAACAAACATGTTTCTGAACAAAAACCAACAAGTTTCTGCACTCAAACCTACATATTTTTGCACAGAAACCAACGTATTCCTGCACAAAAACCAACATATTTCTGCACAAAATATAACCTGCATATTTCTGCACAAAAAGCAACATATTTCTGCACACAAGAACCTACATATTTCTGCACAAAAAGCAACATTTCTGCACAAAAAACAATGTGTTTCTGCACAAAAGCCATTGTAATTCAGCACACAAAATAATCAGTATTTAATGCAGCATGAATTATAATACCTTTTATGCAATGTGCTTTCCTATGTGGGGGGGGAGGGCTAGCCCACTCTTGTCACTAGTCTGGAATGCAGCAGAGCAGTGTTAGGTAACAGGATGCTAACAGTAAACAGTACACAGCATATAAATCACTGCTAGAGCAACCCAGCCATCTGAATTCAATCACTGGCCGCTCACAGAAGCAGTGTCTACATCGTTGCTCTTTTGTTCAGTTTTCCCACCCTCCTTCCCCAACTTCTCCTCAACCAGTGCCGATTTTGTTGCATCTACAGTGGTGGTGGTTTCTGGGCCCCACATTTATTATACTTAGCTGGTTAATTATTGGCAATCCCCATCGACAGATATGTTCAACTCATTGTTGTAGGAAAGGGGAATTGCTTTTAATATCTAGTTAGGTCGTTGGCAATGCCCATTGTCATGCATATCACTGTTTTACTATATGTGATGCCACACGCCAAAACCAGGCTTTTCTCGACAATTTTACAAAAACAATTTATTACAGATTCAAATAGAGGAGATACACAGCTTTAAAATGACACCAACATGAAGAGTGTACCTTACTCATGGGCCAAGATATTACACTTTTAGTGTACACGTTCTTGGAATAATAGTTTTGAGAAAATCAGCTTTAAAAACTGCATTGAAAAATTGCTTCTCCCATAGCAACCATGCACTTATAATGCTCCAAATGGAATGAAATTTTGTATGTTCCTCCAGTAGGTGTGTATAAATTAGATGCAGAAGTATAAAGTGGAAAAACCTATTATTTATTGAATGCCACCTCGTTTACTACCAGGTTTGGTATTCCCGGAGACTACTGCGAGCACTGGGTGCCGAACCCCTAAAGCAAATCCCTGAAATATCTTAAAATAAAACATTATTTACACATTACATATGTAATAACACTACACAATGTCAGTTTCCCCAATTTGGAAAGTCCGCTCCCGCTGGCGCTGAGCCAACCAGTGCAGGCTCAATGTGGTCTTTCCCTGCCCCTGCCGAGGCGACTTCCACGGGCTCGACGCGGCCTTCGAAGTAATCTTCAATCACTGCAGCTAAATTGCTGTCCTCGAGATTGCACCCCCTCGCACGATCCAACTCGATAACTAAATAAGCTTCTTTCGATGCCATAGTGCAATTCATTAACGAATCGAAGACGAAAACAGCAGGCGAAACTGGCGAACAAAGACGAAAGGAATGTGTAAACAAGCCGACTGCGCATGCGCGCTTACGTTTTCGACCAATCAGCGAGCGTTTCGCAACTTCCATAGCAACAACAGCACTTTGTTGCTGGATAAAGTATGTATAATAGGAGCTGTTCTATTGGTCTAGAGTAAGAGATTCCCAATCACACGTGTAGTTGACGTCATAAGCTTTCCAGCCATGTATAACATGTGGGGTTTCCCACTTGTAAGCGAGCGAAGACAGTCGATCAAAAGCGCGTAAACATGGCTTTGTTTCAGACTTCTCAACCGCGACGTTAATCAGGGGCCTCAATAAAGTGCTAAATATTACTAGTTTGAACAATCTTTCAGCTTATATAAATGGATTTATGGAAAGCTGGATAATTTCGTTGTTCGATTCCGTCGTTAACCGATTTTCGACAATTCGAACGGGCACCATGCATTTTAGGCTCCTGCGCCGAACAAAATTTAGCGAGAAGCGCCTGGTTTTGGCGTGGCGCATCACATATGTAATTAAAGGGCATTGCCATTTTACCAACCATAATTATTATGCGATTTTTCTATTGCTACACAAACTTAGCAATGCGCAGCAGGCCCCACCAATACACACCATATCCAACAATGGCACCATATGACACAATGGTACAGTGAGTAAAATGTATTTCTGCATAAAAACCAATGCATTTTAGTACACAAACTAACATATTTACGCAGATAAAACTACATATTTCTGCAGAAAAACCAATGTATCTCTGCACAAAAACCAACGTATCTTTGCACAAAAGCCAACATGTTTCTGCACAAAAACCAACATGTTTCTGCACAAAAACCAATGTATCTCTGCACAAAAACCAACGTATCTTTGCACAAAAGCCAACATGTTTCTGCACAAAAACCAACATGTTTCTGCACAAAAACCAACATATTTCTGCACAAAAAACAATGTATTTCTGCAAACAAGAACCAACATATCTCTGCCTAAAAACCTATATATTTCAGCACAAAAACCAACATTTATCTGCAAAAAACCCCTATGTATTCCTGCACAAAAACCAACATAACTCTGCACACAAAAGCCAAACATATTTCTGCATAAAAACAACCACATCACACAAGTTGTTTTAAGAACAACATAATCATGCTCACGACAAAGTCCGTTACATCAACGTACCACCATTGCAGGAAGCGCGCCAAGGGAGGATGGAGCAGACGATCACAGTGAAGAGATACGCAGTGTCTCTCAGTGACAATGTCTCCATGACTGACATCCGGCCTTCACTGGATGGCTCTAAGTATCCACGCCACGGCTCGGCCTACACAAACTCCCTCCGCAGCCAGAACGCTGCTTAGCGGCAGCTCATTATCCACACTGAGGATCAACATACAGTGTCCTCGAGGCTCGCTCAAAATAGATGTCAAATACCCACGTCACCATGACATGCCCCACGCTGCTGATCAAACTCGGTGATTGTCCGATGCAACAAACAGGAGTAAAAAAAGTCTGGTCGTTTTTGGCACCAACTGACAAAAACATGGTGGTGCATTGCTTCTGATGAAATGTTAATATCTCGTTCATATGCAATGCAGGGAATGAATGTTGATGTGAAACCTAAGCGATTAAGTTCTAGTTGAACATGCAGCGCTGAAAGAAATAGGACGTTCTATTCTAGCTGTTACTCATAATACTAGTTTACATGCCTGCGTCTTGTGTGATTAAAACAAAACTCCCAAATTAATCAGACTAAATGTGCTGTTACAAACTGATGTGGAACCTGAGCTTGTTTCTGTATATATCTGTAATAACTGAGCGAGTAAAATGGCATCCCATTTATTTAACACCAAATTAACAACGGGTATATAATGCTGAAGTGTCCCTTGTAATACTATATCACTTGTTATTTCTTTACTAATACACTGTTTTTGTAGTGTGTAGAACCCAAAATAATTTTTTTTGCTTTAACTAATATCTTGGTGTGTCAATATATCATGTATTTTGACTAATTTATTTATATATTTTATGCATATATGTGTGCATGCATGCATGCACATGTGCATATGCATGCGTGTGTGTATACAGCATTATAAATCAGCTCCACTGTAGCATGAACGAAGCAAAATTCCAGCAGCCAAAAAGTTTGCCTCTCCCAACATTGCTAGCCTGAAGAATAAAAATCACCTTTGTGGATGAATGGGTTAAAGCTAATCTCCCAGGCACAGCATATCTGTGGCTTTGACAATAATCTATGAGGCAGCTGTCAAGTGTGTGTGCCATTACAGCTATACTCCACTTTGAGAAATGTCAGTGGCCAGTCCCTACAAGTGTCCAACACATGTCCACCCACTAAGTGACCAGCTCCTTCAAGCTGACCACCACTGGACCTGATTAGGGAGACAGCACTCCATTGTCAATTGCCATCCACTTGTGCCACACATATGCATGAACGCATGCACCACCATCACTCAGCTGAGTTTTTATACTCATATGCATTCTCATTTTCGAGCGTGATATATAATACTCGGTCTTGGCTCTTAGCACCATCGCCAGTTGAAGAATGCAGTTAACACAACGCACATCCTATTTTCAGATTAAAGTCAAGGCGCCCAAAAAGGGTTATACATTTACCCCGTGTGGGATCTTTTACTTCCCCTGGCATAGACACCAGAGAGAAAGGACTTTTAATGTTTCATCTGAAAGACACAGGTAGTGGGGTGCACGAAATTGCTCAAGTTTCGAAATGGCAGTACTGTATATGGACTCGAACCACTGTCCTCTCGCTTGACAGTCTGGCGCTCTAACCACTGAGCCACCGCCCCCACACGCATGCACACACACATGCATGTCACATAAAGTACAGTAGTTTTGTTAGATACTGCACAGATTGTTATCACGAATGACGCGTCCATGCATGTAGACCAGCTAGACCATTCACATCAATGATTGTAAATAGCTAGAGCATAAATGTAAAAATAACGTGATCATAAGAAAATAAATAAGGTCAACAAAACTGCCACACAAAGCAGAAAAACCCAGATGGCAAATGGACAAGGAAGGCATTGGCTTATCGAGATTCCAACAATTGTTCCTCTATGTGTTAATTTTGTTTTTAAACATATTCAAGCTGCTTGCATTTATCCTAGCTGAATCTAAACCTTCAAGATGTGCAACATCTTGGGGGGATTTGTCTTGTCATGCAGCTATCACCTGGCACATGCTTTGTCTTGTCATGCAGCTATTACCTGGCACATGCTTTGTCTTGTCATGCAGCTATCATCTGGCACGTGCTTTGTCTTGTCATGCAGCTATCACCTGGCACATGCTTTGTCTTGTCATGCAGCTATCACCTGGCACATGCTTTGTCTTGTCATGCAGCTATCACCTGGCACATGCTTTGTCTTGTCATGCAGCTATCACCTGGCACGTGCTTTGTCTTGTCATGCAGCTATCACCTGGCACGTGCTTTGTCTTGTCATGCAGCTATCACCTGGCACATGCTTTGTCTTGTCATGCAGCTATCACCTGGCACATGCTTTGTCTTGTCATGCAGCTATCACCTGGCACATGCTTTGTCTTGTCATGCAGCTATCACCTGGCACATGCTTTGTCTTGTCATGCAGCTATCACCTGGCACATGCTTTGTCTTGTCATGCAGCTATCACCTGGCACATGCTTTGTCTTGTCTTGCAGCTATCATCTGGCACATGCTTTGTCTTGTCATGCAGCTATCACCTGGCACATGCTTTGATTCCTGGAATTTGCTCAAACTTCCTCTTCAAGTGAAAAAAGGTAAAAAAAGGTACCACAGTATCCAGTCGTTGGGACTTGCTTTACACTTCACCCCCCGGCAGACCTGTTTACACTTCACCCCCTGGCAGACCTGTTCATTCCAATGCCATTTCAACTTCTCTGGGAAGCATTCAGCTATGCTGCAATTACTGCGCAGCAAAGACTATTCGTTCAAATATCCACCTCTGTCTATTTATACAGCTGGGTGAACAAGGTAATTAAGAACCTTTGTTCGAAGGATGTACTCACTCTCTCTCTCTCTCTCTCTCTCCTCCTCTCTCTCTCTCTCTCTCACCCACCCACCCACTCACTCCTATTCGTTCCTACTGGATCATAAGACTTTGTTCACATATCCACCAATGTATGTAGCCACAGTTGAGTGAACTGTGGCAACATGGGGTGAACGAAACAGTCAAAGTTTCGAAACAGCAGCAAGAGTATTCCCAGTCTACCGTTCTAACCACTAACATGCCCAATGAATCGGGTTCACTGTTGTTCAAATTTGAAGTGTGTGAATAATTTAAGAAATATGCAGTCGCATTAATAAAAAACGTGCACACTTGTGTTGATGTCATCAAAAGAATTGAGTTTGATTGTCAGATCGAGTAATCTGCAAAAGTTTGAATAATCTTGTCGTAGTATATAGTACTGGTTCACTATTTATCCTCACATTTTGACCAGATAAACATATATAATAATTTAATAGTTTGTCTGATCATTTCACCAAAAGTAGAAAAGAATTTTTTTATAAACGAGGTAGCATCAAGAACCCAGAAATAAGCCCCCTGCTTAATCAACGTTTCCTTCATCCAGCAACTAGTAGCCACTAATCGAGTTCCAGCGCCTCACTGTGAGACACAGACAAGCCACAGGCACTGACAGATACATTAAAAATTTCTTAAATGCTCCGGGAAATCTGCCAGCTGATCCATCAGATTAGATGCTACAGGATCTATTTATGACAAGATTTATGGTGACGGCATTACAGCCTGCAAAGTGGACATCCATTGCTGAAATGGCCCACTGATGGGTTGAACAGCAGATGCTCACGTTTACAGCTCCACTGTGAACACTGCCCGTTTCATGTGGCTAGATTAATGTTTACTAAGTTTGATAGCACCAAATTTATACAATGATATTCTTTGGTGATTACATAGTAAAAAACAAATCACATAATAACGTTATTATAAAATACAATGTGTTTTATATATATATATATATATATATATATATATATATATATATATATATATATATAATATATATGTAAGCAATTATATAATATGGTGCTGTATACAAATAAAAACAAATAACACATTAAAATAGACGATAACAGGATAAAACAATTAATAAAAAAAATGGAAATAAAACTTAATTGTGCACTACATTAAAATAATGTGTGTTTAGTTTGCTCTTAAAAACCGACACGTCTATTACTCCGATTTTGGAGGTGTGATTTTCAATCACCCAGAGTCTTTCGTTTTGTCTCGGCATGCCAAATGTTACTAAATTATGGGTGGGTAATTCGGAACTCAACTGGCAGCCAGTGGAGATCTTTGAGTGTTGGAGTGATGTGCTCACACATCTACACAATGTATGGGCTTGTGTATTTCTGAAACTGTATTGTTTATTTGCAATAATACTGTAGTATATGTGATCTTTGTTTGATCTATCAATGGAATTTCCTGACCATTCCCTGACAAAAATTTTATTTTCCTTGACCAAAAAGTAAACAAGTCTGATTTTACTACGGCTTTCCATTCCAACTTTTTTATCTCAAATTATTTAAGGTACACAAATATAAAATGGCATTTTGCATAAGATTTCTGGAGCTTTAGCACAAAACTAATTTCCAGACAATTGCTATAGCCATGAACATCCCTCAACATTTGACAAAACATTAAAAACTCCCTGACTTTATCCAGGACAGTCAAATTCCTTGACCTTTCACTTAAATAATTAACATTCCCTGACTTTTCCTGACCTTGAGAAAACATAATAACTTTTCCCTGACCTGTGTGAACCATGTTATTACCTCCACTGTCTGCCTACCTAAAGTACACCACAAGTAAGAATTGGTCTGTGTGTTTTTCTCCCTTCCTATCTGTCAAGCAAATAGGTTCCATGCATTCAGTCAATATGAATCTATGGTTATTCTGCCCTTATATAACACCAATATTTCCATTCCTGTGTCCATAAAAACATCACAAATGAAGGCTTATTGCACAGTCTATCATTTATAGGCAACACTAATGCCATTAGCCACCTGGCTGGCTGTCTGAGAGGTTTGTTTGTCACAATAGTTCCGGTTTGTCTCTTCCACTTTGAGTCATCCCTAAGGTTGGTCAATGTCTGATAATTGCATTGCTAAATGACACCGCTACAGCAACTGAAGCAGCTGCAACAGTTGTAGTTTAGGCAATTTCATGCGGGTACAGTTACATATATGCACAATTAACATGCACAACCGTATACACACATGAATGTATATGCATATAGAGTAGGGAGAAATGTAACCAACAAAATACATTGCAGGTCTACAAAATGATCTATGATCCATGTACTCAACTGACAATGATCATTGCACTCAACAGACAATGATCCATGTGCTCAACTGACAATGATCTATGTGCTGAACATACACCAACCTATGTGCTCGACAAAACCTGATCCATATGTGCTTGACATTCATAGATCTACATGTCATAGTACTAAATGAATGTCAGTGAACAGCACAGATTTGTGTAAAGAAGAGATCCTACATCTGCTCTCTCTATATGGCTTCAATCCAGCCATTCCAAGAACTGTGGCATCCCATGGTCCTTGATGCAATCTCAGCCAGAGATGACTACATTACTGCCTCGCATCAAACACCTGTGTCCAACACATTCCCATCAGCCAGTCTACAATAAACCACCTGCCATTGAGGCAGCGATGCCGACCGGTGATCATGCTGCAGGCAATCACGAGATGACTTAGGAAACAACAGGATAGCTCCCAACCGCAGGAGATGGTTTAGGGCCTCTAGGGATTTGTCCTTGAATGCCTGTCTTGAAATTAGCAAGCTTTTCTGATGGATAACATTCTACGAGTTTCCAATCCCTGGAGTTATTCTTGGCTATAACATTTAGTAATGGTACTACAACGTTATCAAAGTCCCATTACCTTTCAGAGGATTTTCCTGAGTGCAGGATGTTAATCTTCTCAGTGGCTGGTGTTCTGCTTTATGACAAGCTTAAATCTCCACAAGGATCAGCTGCACTGAAATCCACTACACTCCACACCAAGACAACACTGAAGACATACAGATCCAACGTCCGTTCAGTACTACTGTATGCTTCAGAAACACGGAGTACAAGCAAGAAGAGCTGACTCAGAGGGTTTGAGGGAAGATGCCTCGGAAGGATGCTGGGAGCAGTGAATGAAAAATAAATTGCTGAATGCGCAAACATCAACAGCATTGTCGATGAGGTGAAGTAGAAAAGATGGAGGTGGCTCGGCCATGTTCTCCACATAGACAGGTATAGCATTCCACATGCTGCTCTCAAATGGACACCACCTGGAAAAAGAAGTAGACCACTGGGCACCTGGAGAAGGACTGTTGAAGAAGAAATGAAGATGGCTGGGAAGACATGGATCGAACTCAGCTGGCTCACCTAAGACTGTGCTGGCTGGAAGAGATATGTTAGCGCCTTATGATCCAGTAGGAACGAATAGGACTGAGTGAGTGAGTGAGTGAGTACATCCTTTGAACAAAGGTTCTTAATTACCTTGTTCACCCAGCTGTATAAGTACACAGAGGTGGATATCTGAACGAAGTCTTTGCGCAGTAATTGCAGCATGGCTGAATGCTTCCCAGAGAAGCCGAGATGGCGTTGGAATGAGCAGGTCTGTTAGGGAGTGAAGTGTAAAGCACTTTGAACAGTCCTAAGGACTGGATACCGCGCTATATAAGAATGTACCTTTTTAGCTTTAACTTGTAGTTACAGATAAGAAATACCTTGTATGGTTGTTGTACTGTTTCTCTCTCTATCTATCACCCTGGTGTATGTCCCTTTCTCCCACATCCATTCTCCCTAGCTGTCAAACTATCTCCTTATCTTTCCTCCACACCCCATCCTTCCTCTCCTCATTTGTCCATTTCCATCCCTCTTCCCTTCTCCCACTCTCCTATCTTCCTTGTTCTCCCTGTCTATTCTTCCCTTCGATATGGGGCAACCACCCTTGTTATGTTCGCTAAAATTTCTTGTTGACTGAACATTACAATAAAGGATTTTCCAGTTTTGAGTTTTCATCATTGAATAATTTTAATGATATATTGCATTCAATCTTAGTAAACCATGACTCAGAAAATGCCAGAATATTCCATGTTTCATGTATACTCTCTCAGCTAATTCTTTAGAAATTCTGATTGAATACTTTCTGATCATTCCAATCTATATTGTTCTCTCACAAACATTACTTCATTCCCTCTGGTTCCTCTTACTTCTTAAATGGAAAGACAAAAAAGGGCCTGAAAAAATGCACTGGAAAAACAAGCACAGTATTTTTACTCCCCACTCGTACAGCCTTACACATCACATTCATGCATCAGCAACACGGTTGATCTTTTTGGTGAGTTATTCCACAACAAATAAATGCGACCTAACAAAACATTATTAAGAGATAGTATCTATTTGCCAACAACATTTGTTTTGTCCGTTAGGAAAACACCCACTCTGTTAAATATGTCATTTAGCCCTGCATGTATGGGCCATAAAGTGGCATCATGCCGGAAAAGGCAACATGCAATTTCACGGGCTGCAGACTGATGTGCTGTGAAATGGATCTATTCCACCAGCTCTGTTTTGTTAGAGAGCAAACTGTAGTTTGTTTGCTACGAGTGACGACTCTTGGGGATCCATTACTTAGGTAATCAGGCAGAAATGTGTGCTTAGGCAGAATGTTTTTCTCATCATATGGATAGCGGCTGTGCACGGCTGCAGAAATGTTGTGGAACTACACACTGATGGAGCAAGGTGATGTAAGTTGATGAATGGACAGAAATGTTGTGGAACTACACACTGATGGAGCAAGGTGATGTAAGTTGATGAATGGACAGAAATGTTGTGGAACTACACACTGATGGAGCAAGGTGATGTAAGTTGATGAATGGACAGAAATGTTGTGGAACTACACACTGATGGAGCAAGGTGATGTAAGTTGATGAATGGACAGAAATGTTGTGGAACTACACACTGATGGAGCAAGGTGATGTAAGTTGATGAATGGACAGAAATGTTGTGGAACTACACACTGATGGAGCAAGGTGATGTAAGTCGATGAATGGACAGAAGTGTTGGATGGCTAGTAGAATATTCGTTCAGTACAACATGAGAACATCAGTGGCTCAAGACATATTTAAGAACACAACAAATGTTCTTGGTTGAAGAGTTATTCAGGAATGGATGTGACCTTTTCGTGGTGGAAGACAAGTTCAAGAAAACATGAAATTATATATGAGTGAAGATTCATATTACTGGATCATATGAGTGTTACAGGTTGAAGACTTGTTTGTGCCAACATGTATCAGAATATTAGTGGTTGAAGCCTAGTGGCTCAAGGCTCTTTCAGGAGATAATGAAAATATTAGTGGTTGAAAACTCATTGAAGAGCACAACATGATGATTAAAACCTATTGAAAATGGAGAAATTGTATAAAATAATCCAGATCAGGTGCATATGTTTCAAACAGTAACTGAATGTTATCCTTCAGCACAAACAAAACTTGGATATCACACAACAGTTCATATTGAACGGGGAAGTTACATACAGGCTTGGGTTCAAATGTAAATGCATTTGAAAATGTTGCAACTGCATTTGTATTTAAATGCATGTCATCTGCTGCTCCACATATGCACTTGCATTTCATTTGAATCAAAACATTTGCATCAAAACTTTTGCATTCGATTAAAAACCATTTGCATTTGATTAAAACAATTTGCATTTGATTAAAAAACATTTGCATTTGAATCAAAACTGTTGATGCCTTTAATGCAAATTTCTCAGTTGGCTGCACGTTGCCAGTCCCAAATGTTTACTTTAGACAGATGTGCAAAAGCCAGGATTAGCAGTCAACATATCTTCCTAACAATGGACATGCTACTGTAGGTCCTTTATTTCCTGCCTGTCTGAGTGACCAGCCCACCCCAGTTGGAAGTGATTGTGTGCTCACCTATGCTAAGTTTATCTGTGAAATGCAATCAGTGAAGTTCAGGCAGCCATTTGAAATCCATGACCACAATTACAACAAATATGTTTGGTATTTACAATCTATCTCAATTTAAAACAATATTTATCATGTAATCATCTTAGCAATGATGCATTGCATTTAATAATTTGGACTGCTTTGCTTTGATTATTCTCACCCAGAAATTTATAATTCTCAAGCAGACAGTAACGCTAAGACTAAGCCTATCAAATTTCATTGTAGTGACCATAATCACCATATACCATACGACACCATACACTTTGTCAATGAATGACATTATATGTTAACTATTGCTTGTATTTCATTTGAGTAATTCTGTCACTATGTTCTTTCTTCAAAACAAACGCTAAGTTTCTGCTACAATCAGTAAAGCCCAAGTATTTCTTACTAAGCAAATATGCCAGACCATTCAGATCTGATCTCATTGTCTTTCTGAATGGACAATGTTTATGGGAACATACTTGGATTCACATGGGACAATCTCTTCTCCACGTCATCTGGGGAAACAGAAGTCCAAGTCAATCATTCAGAAAGGTTATTGAAACGAAGGTTGTTAGTAGCTAAATCAATTTCATCACATTGAAAGCATAATAATAATTTAGTTTTGTAAAGGTAATATAATGAATTAACTATCATTCCTCTACTTTCGATAGCCCTGTGGGCAGCTGACAGCAACATTCCCATTTATCCAATCAACACCGTCACATATATTGCATTATCTCTCTCGATGTCATGCATTCAACGTAAAGTAATTTCCACAGCACTTATTTTGCGACGCCTTGAACACGTATGTGCTCATTTACGAAATGGTTTCCTGTCAGCAGAGAAGGGGCCATTCAGAAAATAAGCAGTGTTACAGGAGTATGAGGGAATAACATGTTAT
This sequence comes from Lamellibrachia columna, assembly GCA_963662155.1. NCBI lineage: Eukaryota > Metazoa > Annelida > Polychaeta > Sabellida > Siboglinidae > Lamellibrachia > Lamellibrachia columna. Next base: position 28,070,514 of record OY759270.1, read on the forward strand.
GGAGTTAGTGCATACTCAAGATATGCGTAAACAGCAGTGCAAAACATGTTTATGTATTTGTGTTATTTTAGCAGCAATTTGTCCATCGGTTTCTTCTTCGTTGCAGTTCTTTTTTTCATAGCAGCTTAGTGAAAACAACGTCCTGTATTCTGGTCAAATTTGTGCCCTCCCAAAGAATAAAGTGCATTATTTATTATGCTATTTGCATTCTAGAACATAAAACAAAAAATGTGTTCTTAAAAACTGTCAATGGATAGTTAAACCTACGTACTTGAACTGGGGATACACATTTTTACAACTATAATTACCGGACCAAAGAGGGTGGTTAAAAGGGGGGTGGATGACTTGATGGAAGAGACGGCAGGTCATTCAACGCAGATGAAGGCAGGCGGACTACCAACGAAAGCAGAGGCAATGAAACAGCCAGGTCGCAGGAAAGACAATTAAGAATGGAAGACTAGGAAGAGAGAAGAAAGAAAGGCGGAGGACGACAACAAGTGGCGGGAGAAATGGAAAGGCATCATTTTTGCCACATCAAACTGCTAGATATAAGTCCTCATATATTACTCCTGATTGTGAGAGGTAGCTATCTTGCCCTGTCTGGGGCATGGTGCTGGACAAGGGAGGTCAAAGCTGATACATGTAGATGTCAAAGAACCCATGAGGAGGGTATCAACCCTGGCAGTAACCGCCATTATTAACCATCAATGTTACAACAGAAGATCTGCTATGAACGATATTTTGAAAAAGACGGCAACTACAAATACATGGAGCACAGTGGCTAAAATGTCTCGACTCTCAACAGAGATGACCGAGTTTTGATCTTGTGGCCGATCATCTTGTGGCCATTTCCAAGCTAAAGCAATTTTGTTCAGTTCACATTGCCTTAGTTCACTCAGCTGTATAAATTACATGACTACAGACATCAGTGGGTACATATGAATGAATAGTCTTTGTGCAGTAATTCCAGCATGGCTGAATGCTTCCAGAGAAGTTGAGTTGTTGTTACAATGAAATACAACTTACTTTGGTAGTCTCTAGTAGCCATAATGTACAGCAAGATTAGCCTCTAGTAGCCATAATGTACAGCGAGATTAGCCTCTTAACAGAACATGTTGAGTGCACGAAAGTAAATTTATAACTAATTAGGTTTCTGAAATGAGTCATAGTAGATTATCTCCAGAATAATAGTATCAGGCCCCTTGCTGATCCAGCAACACTGCTGTTCTGGTGATGCCGAACACGTTTGCCATTAGCACATTTGTGAAATATCAATACTAATGATCATCATTACGGCGCAACAATCTAACAACTACCAGAGACTGTCGTGCCAAAGTCAGGCTCTTAAGGTAGCTGGGGTGGACAGCATGTCAGTTGAATTTTTTATTTTTTTCTTCATAACATGCTAGGAAATATTGAACTGAACATCGACACCAGAAGTAATCACCCGGCACTAACATCATATTTCGCCAATCCATCCTTTAAAAAAAACATTCCTTTTGGAAATTCCCGACTTAAACGCTGACGATGTTTCCATAGTAACGACTGTGTGTGCGTCGAGCTTTGAACCAGCTATATTCGTTCGCTGTGAACACGAAACATACCGTCTGGTTATCATGATTCTAGTATACAGCTGTACATCAGTACTTAAATTATATCTAACTAACTCATGTCCTTAAACCAGCAAATACCAGCACTAACGTAGCCTATAACCCCGAACTGGTGACCCCACCAGATAAAGGGCCAATCAAAATGATCGTAAACACACCCTGTCACATGTTTGTCAGATGACTTGCTTACAAACGCATGTTCGAGGGCCATTATGGCGGCAAAGTAAGGGGATATGTCAATATTAGAAATGGTCATTATGTTTTGTCAACAATACATAAAAGGCCAGTGAAAATCATCACATTTCAAGCATAATACGAGTATCTATCGACACTTATGTTATCACAAACAATCAGGAAACGTTACCTAATTAAAAAAAAAAATTTTCAATTACAATAGTTACCACGCTGAAATTTAGCGTATGAGTGGTTTGGAATTACGATTGGTGAAGGGTATGTGTCAAAAATACTCTCCCACTTTAGGCTGTCATTCAACTTTTGCTTAATTCATTCACGGTGGTGTAGCAGACGTAATTCGTTTATGTTAACCAAAATGTCCTTTAAGGCTATCAGCGACACTGTCATACTTACGTGTGTCATTTATTTCTTTGGCGATTTTCTTAAAATGATATAGTTTCGCATTTTATGGCTATTGCGGCTATTTTTTCACATTGACAAAAATGTTTTAAAAATCTTGTAACATAACCAAATAAACGAAAAACAAAAAAAATTATTAATCCAGAATATGATATAGTATTTCAACTACAATCTGTGAAGAAATGGTTAATTTATCTTAAAAACGTCTACTGAAACTACTCAATTCAAGACAAACATATAATAGCCACCCCAGCTACCTTAAGCCACACCAAGCAATGCACAACAGCGTTGACCATCATTTCGCAAACCAGTCTGGCAATACAGAAGGATGCCAATTTCAGAATGGGCAACATACAATGGAACCTCATATATCTGCACGCTTTGGTTCACAAGGGTTTTGGCTGTATTGGTGAACTGGATTGGTGAATCATGGAATAACGAGGACATTTACAGCCTAGAGATTTGTTCACAAAAAACAGGTGGATTACTGAATAAAATGGTTTATCACAGAACAGACAAATGTGGTTTTACTGGAATAGCAACAGGGCCACATAATGCAGCAGTGGACCGTGTGCCATGCTTACATTTTTCCTGAGACCCAGATATGTTTCCTGGCTTGATGCCAAACTTCAACCAGCGAGGTCTAAAATGTAGCTTCTATGATAACACACAACAGTGCCTCATAATAGGATGAGTTTTGAAACAACATCCCAAATTATTGTTTTCTAATGTTTCATCATAATTTAACTTAAGCGTCATATCATATTCATTTTAGACAAACATGTATGTACGCCCAATTTTAATTAAGTATTTTAAATATGGCTTGTATTATAATATTATGAAATATTACTTTGTAAGCAGATGTACAGAATCAGTTACAAATTGTTCTAGTATTACCAAGTGTAAAAACATTTACACTCTAATGTTAAATGCCTTTTTGAGAAAACTACTCATAACAATAGAATGTTAAGATTGCCATCCAAAAGACACATCCTAGATGGCAAGTGGACAAGGTAGTGACTCCGACGATTATTCACACGTTTAACCTACCCTTCTTATATATTTGCCAATTAGGTTGTCAAACATGTCCACACTGCTAGCATTTATATGAGTAGATAATGTGTTCCATTCATTTTTGGCCTTCTATAAATCAACACAAGGATAAATGTGGCCATGTCTTCTATGTCAAGATTGAACATCATCTGGAAGAGCAGATATGTCAGCTTAAAAATTAAGCATAAGATCACTCGCAGTATCCATCCTTGAGAGCAACAGCTGGACTCCGATAGCAGAGACAGAAAGATGCATACAAGCATTTGAAATGAAATGCTTCAAGAGACTCCTCCGCATTTCCTACACCAAACACAAAACGAACGAATACGTGAGACAGCAAGTGGATTTCCTTGCTGGAAAGCAAGAGTCGTTGTTGTCAACGGTGAAATGATGAAGGCTCTGCTGGTTTGGCCACATCACCCGACATGCACAACACCATCTCAAAAACCATCCCGCAAGTCACCCTGCAGGGTAAGAGAAGACGGGACTGCCAGAGAAAAAACTGGCTGGATAATATACAGGAATGAACCAAACAAAAATGGCGACCTAGTCAAGGGATGAAGAAAAAAAGATGGAAGAAGACAACTGGTTGAAGGAGATCTACAGTCAAAGGAAGCTCTACGTGAATCTACGTAAATTTATGTAAGCCATCCTCACCACGCACACCTCAACCATGTCATGGTTCCGTGCCAAGGCTGAGCACAGAATACAACCCTGAAACGCCATTTCGCCAGTTGGCCATCAGCTTCAATTTACTCACAATTACCAGTGCTGATATCCTGGATGGGTAAAAACGAGCAGATACGTCTTCTCATCAGGAATTCATGCAGCAGCCTAGCCAGCCACACACCAACGCTCATCAATACTCATTTCTATGTAGAATGGCTTTGTATGACACTGTACCATGTCTTCTTAGGATAGCCTCTTTGTGTGACATTGTCCCTCATTTTCTTAGGATAGCCTCTTTTTGCGACATTGTCCCATATCTTCTTAGAATAGCCTCTTTGTGTGACATTGTCTCTTAGGATAGCCTCTTTGTGAGACATTGTCCCTAATTTTCTTAGGATAGCCTCTTTTTGCGACATTGTCCCATATCTTCTTAGAATAGCCTCTTTGTGTGACATTGTCTCTTAGGATAGCATCTTCGTGAGACATTGTCCCTAATTTTCTTAGGATAGGCTATTTGTGTGACATTATCCCACATTTTCTTAGGATAGGCTCTTTGTGTGACATTGTCCCATGTTTTCTTTATGTGACATTATCCCATATTTTCTTAGGATAGGCTCTTTGTGAGACATTGTCCCAAGTTTTCTTAGGATAGGCTCTTTATGTGACATTATCCCATATTTTCTTAGGATAGGCTCTTTGTGTGACATTGTCCCAAGTTTTCTTAGGATAGCATCTTTGTGTAACATTGTCCCATGTTTTCTTAGGAAAGCTTCTTTGTGTGACATTTCCCCATGTTTCTTAGGATAGCCTATTTGTGTGACATTGTCCCATGTTTTCTTAGGATAGCCTCTTTGTGTGACATTGTCCCATGTTTTCTTAGGATAGCTTCTTTGTGTGACATTGTCCCATGTTTTCTTAGGATAGCCTCTTTGTGTGACATTGTCCCATGTTTTCTTAGGATAGCCTCTGTGTGTGACATTGTCCCAAGTTTTCTTAGGATAGCCTCTTTGTGTAACATTGTCCCATGTTTTCTTAGGATAGCCTCTTTGTGTAACATTGTCCCAAGTTTTCTTAGGATAGCCTCTTTGTGTGACATTGTCCCATGTTTTCTTAGGATAGCCTCTTTGTGTGACATTGTCCCATGTTTTCTTAGGATAGCCTCTTTGTGTGACATTGTCCCATGTTTTCTTAGGATAGCTTCTTTGTTTGACATTGTCCCATGTTTTCTTAGGATAGCCTATTTGTGTAACATTGTCCCATGTTTTAGGAAAGGCTCTTTGTGTGAAATTTTCTCATGTTTTCTTTAAGGATTGCTTCTTTATGCGATGCAAAATGCAATGCAAACATTCAGATGGCAAGTAGACAAGGAAGCCATTGGCATATCGATAGACAAAAAATATTCTGTATCAATAGTTTCATAACTATTCGATATCTTAAAAACATCAAATTTGATCTCCTCTTAATCTCTTCATCTCTCTTGTTGACTGACATAACACTGCACAGAAAGATACACAAATTTCGAAACACCAGTTGGTGGTTTCAAACGCCGGTGCTCAAGTCCATATGCTGCTGTCTCAGAACTTCAGGCAGTTTCGTTGACTTCACTTCGTGTCTTTTGTGTGAGACTAAAAGTTGCAGGTCCATTCTATTACGTGTTTACACCAGGAGAAGTAAAAGATCCTACACGGAGGAAAACATGTAACTTAGCTCACAGAGCTCGTGATCTCTATCTGTAAAACTCACTCGTAAATCCTGTATTATTCCTAAAAAAAGGCTGTTTGGAGCATTTATCATAGACATAAGACTATTTTTTGTCATGTTAGCCGGTGCTGCCCTCTATTAGTTGAACACTAAACAAGGATTTTAGTGGGACGCACTTCTGAACGAGGACACCGACACGATGCTGCTGGACATGCTCGATTGTATCTCGGTCACTGATTCTAAAATAATAAAAGCGGTTATTAAACACGTGTTTTACTAATGTAGTTACACGTCATGGTGGCAGACGGTGGGCGTAAGTAAATCCACGCCCAGACAATGCAGAAAGTCGCAAGACACAACATCGAACGTTTAAATGAGCGCTACGAATACCAGTACGCAATAAACTTGTCTGTATTAATGTCGTAACGAGGTCACAGATACAATCAAGCCTCAAGGACAGTGAATGTTACAACTGTAAACAATATGCCGCATTTTAAACAACCGGACGAGTTTAATTTCACCCAACCAGCCGAATGGCCGACATGGAGCCGGAGATTCCAATGGTTTAGGCTGGCTGAGAAATTGCATAAAGAAGATGGCGACATACAAGTCAGTTCGTTACTGTACGCAATGGGGCAGGAATCAGAAACTATCATGAGAACATTCGCACTTACAGAAGTAGAACAAAAGAACTTTGACACTGTCATGGGTAAATTTGATTGCTACTTTCGCCCAAAAGTGAACTATATAGAATATAGAGTGGCATTCCAACAACGGGCACAAAAACACGAGGAGTCGATTGAACAATTCATAAGAGCCTTGTATGAGATAGCTGAAAATTGCAACTATGGTGAACAGAAACACGAGAATATCCGTGACAGAATCATCATAGGGTGCCGGGACAAAGAGCTGTCTCGATCCCTTCGCTTAAAGGGAAATGAACTAACATTAGACGACGCTATCGCTACTGCCAGGCAATATGAACAGGTCAAATGTCAACTAAATGTCAAACAATCAGCAGACGTCGACGAGGTGACATCGAGGTTCAGTAACATGTCTCATAAAAGCAACCGGGGCTACAAAACAACTAGAAAAGACAGCCGTGGTCCCGCAACCGAGCCAAGACGTGACTGGCATAGACAGGGTCATGCAGCAGCCTGTGGTCGATGTGGTCGATCGCACAAACCAGATGACGGGTGTCCTGCTCGTGACCGAAAATGCAGAAAATGTGACAAAATCGGACATTTCCAACAAATGTGCCGGACAAGAAACGTGAAGGAAGTTACATTCACTAAACCACAGCGTAACAAACACAACTACTTTCTTGGATCTGTAACCAAAGGGCAGAAGGAAGAACCGTGGTGTGTGTCGCTTCAAATCGGGACGTCGAGCGTGTCGTTCAAGATTGATTCAGGCGCTGATGTCACGACACTAGATGTCAAAACGTACAAATCAATGGCCAACCCACCAGACATGAAGCCAACGTCAAACACATTAGCCGGTGCTGGAGGAGAAATAACGTGCTACGGAAAATTCCAAACGACAACGAGATCAAAGGATCGAGAGTACGTCATCGATGTCTATGTCATTGACGGTAGCAACCTATTGGGTAGAACAGACGCATCTGCATTGGGCTTCATCAAGTTCAACAGAGATCCGAGAGCTATTGCAGAGCTGACGATTGATTCAGATGTGTTCGGAGACACTGGATTGATGAAAACTTCACCAGTGAACATCAAAATCAGTGAAGGTGCAACACCTTACCACGTGAACGTCGCTCGCCGAGAGCCGATACCATTACTTCCCAAGGTAGAGGACGAATTGAGGAGGATGGAGAGAGCTGGCATTATCAAGAAGATAACAGAGCCAACTCCATGGTGTGCTCCGATGGTCGCTGCGCCGAAGAAGCCGGACAAGGTCAGAATATGCATCGACCTCAAGCAGCTAAACAAGGTCGTGCAGAGAGAGAGGTACATCATCCAGGCAATATCGCAGGTTCTAGCTAAGCTCACTGGTTCAGTCTGCTTCACAAAGCTCGATGCTTCAGGAGGATACTGGCAACTTGAATTGGACGAGGAAAGTTCAAAACTAACTACATTCATCACTCCTCTGGGCCACTTCTGCATGACGCGGGTCCCGTTCGGGATATCGAGCGCAAGCAATATTTTCCAGAGGAAGATGGAGGAACTAGAAGGCCTGAGGGGAGTCAAGTGCTATCAGGACGACATCATCGTTCATGGACGTATGGTCGAAGAGCACAACTCCATACTTCAGACAGTGCTGCAAAGGATCAAAGAGTCGGGGCTAAAATTTAATCAACAAAAATGTCTCTTCAGTCAGTCCGAGCTAGAGTTCCTTGGGCACAAGATAGGACGGGAAGGTACCAGCCCACATCCGAACAAGGTCAGACCGATCGTTGACCTGGAACAACCAAGCAATGTGTCCGAGCTCAGAAGTGTCATGGGGATGGTCAACCACTTGGGACAGTACCTACCACACCTTTCGACAGTCACAAAACCACTAAACGACCTGTTGAAGACAGACAGCGTATGGAATTGGGGTTATGAACAACAAGAGGCGTTCACCAAGATAAAGATAATGGTGACAAGCGCCCCTGCACTGGCATACTTCGATCCAAACAAGCTGACTACGGTTAGCGCAGATGCTAGCAGCTACGGCATTGGAGGCGTGCTACTACAAGAAAGCGATGGCAAACAACATCCAGTGGCATTCTGTTCACGCACACTAACTCCCACGGAACAGCAGTATGCACAGATAGAGCGAGAGTGCTTGGCATGCGTCTGGAGTTGCGACAAGTTTATGCAGTACCTTTGTGGACCCCATTTTGTTTCGTTTGATCACGGGTCACAAACCATTGGTACCACTAATCGGCGAAAAGGACTTGAATATGGTGAATATGATGCGCATGATGTGGTTCAATCCTAAGCCCGAGCATATGCCAGGGAAGCAGCTAGTCGTCGCTGACCTGCTGTCGAGAAAGCCACTAAGAGAGTCAATAGAAGCAATCACAGTACAGCAGGAGGAAGACGTGTCCCTGTACGTCAAAACGACAGTCAGCCAGTGGCCAGCCTCATCGAGTAAGCTGGACCAACTAAGACGGGCTACAACAGACGACGAACAGCTGCAGATGGCCATTCAATTCACGCAGCAGGGGTGGCCTAGATATGCCCAAGACATTCCATTGGGGCTAGGACCACTCTTTGAAGCCCGTCATCGTCCATCGATCGCAGAAGACTTGCTTGTGTATGACGATCGCATCGTTGTGCCAAGATCCATGCGACAGGAAATCCTCAGTCGGATACACGATGGACATCCCGGGGTCGTCAAAAGTCGAGAGAGAGCGAAAATGTCAGTCTGGTGGCCAGGGCTGAGTGAAGAGATATCTACAATGGTGGAGAACTGCAGCCACTGCCAAATCGGACGCTCTACTCAACGCAGCGAGCCACTAGTAACGGCACCACTCCCTGATCGTGCATGGTCACATTTAGCAGCAGACCTATGTGAGCTGAAAGCCAAGAAATATCTTGTCGTCATCGACTATTACTCGAGATACCTGGAATTAGCCCATCTGACAACGACTACTAGTCAAGCAGTGATCCTGCAGTTCAAGGACATGTTCACTCGATGGGGACTGTGTGACAAGATAACAACAGACAACGGACCTCAGTTCTCGTCGGACGAGTTTAGTCAGTTCGCTAATGACTACACATTTCAACACGTAACAAGCAGTCCGGGCTTCCCCCAGTCGAACGGCGAAGCTGAACGGGCAGTCCAAATCGCAAAGAAGATCCTCGTTCAGGACGATCCATCCCTGGGGCTGATGACGTACCGAGCAACGCCGGTAGCAGCAACCGGGAGAAGTCCCGCCATGATGATGACGCAACGAGAGATGAAGACGCTACTGCCATGTCTCCAGAGAAACTTGTACCCGAAGAGTCACCCTGACATAAGCAGCCGAGACGCGCGATACAAAGTAACTTATCAAAGGAACTTCAATAAGTGCAGGGGAGCACTCCCCTTGTCAAACCTACAACAGGGTGATCATGTCCGAGTCAAAATGGATGGAGAAAAGGCGTGGAGAACAACAGGAAAGGTGCAACAACAGTGCAACATCCCAAGGTCATATCTTGTGGAGACAAACCAAGGCGCTGTGCTGAGGAGAAACGGGAAACACCTACAGGCGATACCGGAAAGGCCTGCACAAACGGCCGCGACAGCGTCGAACGTATTGGCGTACCCTGAAACAGAAGCAATAGCAGATGACGCGATGCCGATGGTGCTAACGCCACCCCTTCTACACAGCGAGAAAACGTTCATTGAAGACATCCCCGAAGGAGTTTCTCGTGAGACGTCAGCAGACAAAACGCTGCTTAGGCGCTCTTCACGTACTTCGAGACCAGTCAACCGTCTCATCAGTGAAATGTAGCCTGCAACAATGCAAAGCGCACGGGGTATAATAATCCCCTATCGTATTCGCAATGCCTAGTGAAAGGGGCATAATAATCCCCTATCGTGTTCATAATGCTTTAGCATTTAAGAGTGTTGTGTTATCAGAGTTTGGCATTGTTGAGCCATTGCACATTGTTTAGTCATTGTATTGTTGATCATAAGATGAATGTTTCACCGTACGGTAAAGATGTTTAAACTTAAGAAGGGAGATGTCATGTTAGCCGGTGCTGCCCTCTATTAGTTGAACACTAAACAAGCATTTTAGTGGGACGCACTTCCGAACGAGGACACCGACACGATGCTGCTGGACGTGCTCGATTGTATCTCGGTCACCGATTCTAAAATAATAAAAGCGGTTATTAAACACGTGTTTTACTAATGTAATTACACGACACTTTTCAGAGCTACCCATAGACATCCACCCAAATTTCAACTAGCAATCAAATAACTTGAATAAGTTAATTAATTAAATTACAATTTCTTACGTGATCTCTCTCATGGAAGCCAATAATGTCCCAATTCTGTCACAGTGCAAGATCATGTGCCCAGTGCCTAAATAAATCACACTTCACCACTGTAGGCACTACTCCCTGACTAATCAGTGCAACTGCATCTGCAGCTCGGAAATTACTCATCGAGAATCTGATTCCAATGTAACTGCCACTGGAGTGAGCGGATCCCCGACAGAACAAAGCAGTCAACACCAAGACAGAGATGGATCTGGTCCCAATTGGATGGCATGTCAGATACATGTATCTACTTTTCTTGGCTGTCAACACCTTCACGGTCGGGAAATAAGATAAACAACGTTTAAATTAAGTGTTTCCCTTGTGAATCTGCTCTGCTGGGAAGACAATGACATTTCAAGTGTTAGGCATTGCTGTACTACTGTATTACTGCAATACTGCGATCTACTGTATTAAATACAGTAGATAGCAATATAACATTTTCAACAGCAATGTTATACCCGTGGTTCTCTATCGCTCTGAAACATGAAAAACAAGCAGAACAATTAACAGAAACTAGCAAGTTTCCAGATCAGAAGCTTGCGCAGACTTCTACACATTAAATGGAATGGATTCATCACCAACGAAGAAATCCTTAAAGAGCAAATGCAGAGTCAACCAAGTCAACAGTATTGAAAAGAAGATGGAGATATTTGGGCCACGTCTTTAGAATGTCAACAACAACAACTACAAAGCAGGCATGGCACTGGAAACCATCTGGAAAAAGGAAACAAGGATGCCCAAAAAATCAATGAACCATAGCAACATAGGCAGAAACCCAGAAAATAAAGACCGACTGAAAGAATGACTGCAGATAGAAATGGATGGCATTGATTGTTCTCTGCCTTATGTGTCTGATAACACAGGTAGTGAGCTAGATAGGAAACAAAACATAGGAAGTAAATAATACAATTCCTGGTTGATAGTGAAGTCCAGGCTGTTATCAGCTAAATTAACAAATGGCAGTACAATACCAAAAAAGTGTTTGACATAAAACTAATTTCAGGGCAACACGATCGTGGATATCTTAGTTTTGTACATAATTTTGTATATAATTATATTTGTGAACACAGAAATGGCCTATAAAGATAATTAAATTTCTAGTGGCTCTTTGCAAACACAACATGTTAACAAAGGTAGGACACCAACATGGGTATATCGAATCTTTAGACATCTTGTTTACCTCACAAGAAACGAGGTTGTATTGTCCGAAAAAAATTTCTTCATCAGCAGATTGATTCTGGCTTGGGCTTGTCATATAAACAATGTCCTGGTTAAGGGAAGGTTTCATTCAATGGTTATTTATTGCTACCTTCATTTTAATCCTAAACAAGTTCTCCTCGTGGTTTAATATGCTTTGTCTTTCACTGAACACTGATTACCTGTGTTCTGCCTGTGTTCTGTTTGTGTTCTGTTTGTGTTCTGTTTGCCTGATAGAGTTGGTGATGGGATTGATTAACATTATTTTTTATTGACAAACTACAGTATCTCAAATTACCTATGCAAGTTGGTAGCCTAAAACCCCACTAAATCATGTCAACTACTGCCACACGCACACATACACACATTGATTTTGTGCGCACACGGCAGCATTACTGGCTCCTGCCTGCAATGCTGCCCTCTAGTGAACAGCCTCAAATTGAACTGGGTAGCATGTGCTGCCACCTAGCAGAACATATCTAATTAATTTGATGCATAATATAAACCAGACAGCAACCAACTCATTGAGAGCTCATTATACAGCATAGGTATTTGATGGTGAGTCTCTGTGTGTGTAAGTCCATCTGTAACTATCATGTCACGGCAACACACTTTGACTTAGCCTATCGACAACGTGAACATAACTATCATCATGTCACGCAACACATTGTGACTTAGTCTATCGACAACGTGAATATAACTTCATCATGTCACAGCAACACACTGACTTAGCCTATCGACAACATGAACATACATCCCAAATTTTTTATGAATGCTGTGAAACAAACATAAACATACAGAATACAAACAACCAGTTGCAATACTCACAGGGATATGAGAATATTGTTACAATTACTGTTACATTACATGTAATACAATCTGGTAAAAATAAATCAGCAACATTTTTAATTCGACTCGATCACTGTCCATGATATTATTAGTCAAAATGTGTGTCTTAAAGCTCTAGGGAAGGAGTATGACGTGTGCATATAACAAGTCATTGTGTATTTATTACTAATTTATAAATTTTGCTGTAACCAATTACGTGAATAGATTACAATGCAGGACTTGATTACTGGAACAAAATACTAATTACAGTGTAATAAATTATAATCAGTTGTGATCATAATAGACAATAACATTTATATAATAAAATGCCACAGAGCGGATGTGTCAGCGTCACACAGAAAGCAGACACGTTTGAGGAGCCAAGCAAAGCGTTCTTGTGTTCACACCGAGTGAATTCACCCCACACTGGGACAGTTATGAACAACACCGAAAAGATCAACAAAACACAAACTTACAGCTTTGCCCCGTCGGAGGTGGGGTAGTTAGGACTCGGACGGGGCCATCCCTAGGGTTGTAGGCACTGACACCTAGAACACACGACAGGAGTTTGGCTTGAGTGTATGTGATTTTGACAGATTTTGAATTGAATTAAAGGGAATGTACAAGGATTTTCATTGGTTAACTGAATGACTGTTTTATGGTACAATGATTCTCATTGGTTAACTGAACGATATTGCGACACTGGCTTTATTTGGCGATGGTTATTTGTCAATTAAATAAAACATGCTAGCTTAACGACATATGTTAGCAATTTCTGACTTAGGGAATATCGTAAAAATTCAAACCAAAAAATATTTGTTGTGGAGCAATTTTATTTTATCACAAGAAGGTGCTAGTGTCGGTAAACACTTTTTACCGCAGTCTTGGGAACAAATGGGGAAACGACCCAGCTCCATCTGTTCCACATTTGCACCAGTTGTAAAAACAAAGCTAATGTGTGTCTGTGTGTTCATCAGTTTTCCATTTGAAACGGCTACCACGGTCATTACTTTTACACTTCAACGTTAACATGTTACACCTATCCTGAACAATCTGCAACAGCTTCCCATCAAGTGCAGAACACAATTTAAGATCCTGGTCTACGTGTTCCAATGTCTCGATGGCACAGCGGCGCTTTCTCTTTCTAACATGTTAAAGAAACATATCACTTTACAATATACCCATTACCCACTCATCTTAACAAGTTCTACTCAATAAGCCCCTGAGCAAGCTAGCAAGCTTTGGGGATCAAGTGTTGAAGTGGTTGCTCCTCATGTGTGGAACAATTTATTAATTGCCATCAAGTGCTGCAGCATTGAAGAAAACTTCAAAGATCCACCTGTTCCTGGTGGAATATTGCTGACATTTTAACGTTCAACTTTTTATCTGGTTTATTAATTACACAGTTTTACCATCCCTTTTATAGAGCTCTAAATACAACATCAACATTTATTGTTGTTTTTATTCCAACATAAATATTTCCATCCACTTTTCTTATGCCACATCAATTAATTAATTAATTATATATACCTAAATTTTGTTGACCCTGTATTTTATTTTTATAGACATTTATTTTATACATTACTTTTTATCATTAACTAATTATTTAACGTGCTTTGAGCGTTTTTAGTATAAATTAAGAAAGTAATAAAAGACCACAGGCTATTGATTTGGTTCATCTTATATTTTGCATAGAAACTGACGGGTGACAGATTTATGGGGGTCCACTGTACTTAAAAAAAGCCCGCTTCACAAATTTCATGTAACTTATTTAATGTATAATATGATGTGAAAGAATATACAGAATTGTGTAGGGAATATGTATCAAGGACATACAAAAGTTGTAATGGCCACCAATAATTTTTTTACTTAACTACCATGTTTTCAATATCCATACATTTGAAATTCAGAAATATTTGACCTGTCCATTTGGCCTTTCTTCTCATGTGGAAATAATTCTGAATTTTCTGAGTTCAACATTAATATCAACAGACCAGGAGAAAAAGAGATAGTATTACTGGGGTGATCTTTGGGTGGGTTAATTTGGGCAGACCTGTGTATGTACGGTTTATATTATGAGAAATTCACCTACGTCACTTCTTTTGACTGTTGCAAGCATTTACACAATGATTAGATGAAGCGTCAAGGACTACGTTGAATCTCTTCCATATCAAGAAATAAATTGCTTACATATTCTTCAGAGGAAACATCTGTTCAAAATTCCCTCCTGCTCAACATCACATAGTATCAAAGTAAAGTAAGCGTACAAAAAGTATGGCATTAACATGGACGGCTGAATAAATGTCTCATTCAATGACCAGTGTACTCTCGATTAGATCAGCCACATATAGATCGGTGGATCGGCTTCATAGTTGAGCAGGTAATGATCAAAGGGGGAAGCAAGTGGAAAGAGATTCTCACTTCGATGAAGCGATATGTGGGTAGATAATCGGGTCTACGACCACACATTTGATGGAATCGACAGATGAGTATCCACAGCTATAGTTAGCTTGCACAGACGCTGTACAGCACAACTGGAGTCAAAACTATAGGCAGCAGAAAAATCAGATGCTAGAAAAGACTACATGGTGGTATGATGCACTTGGATCCAAATATATTTGATAACTAAATGATGTTGTCTAATAATATAATAAATATAAATAACTGTGGTGATTACTGATTCAATTTATACTTGAAATGGTCAGTTCTAAGGATAAGATGTGTGTGTATGCATGCATGCGCACGCGCGAGTGCGCGAGTGCATGAATGTGCATTCATACACACATTTATACATACACAAACACATGCATATGTGCATTACCACATACTTGGATGTATGCACGCAGATGCATGTTCCTACAGACATTCTCATGTGCATGTGTACATCAGTGAATGTGTGTGTGCGTGCATGCGTGCATGCGTGCGTGCGTATGTATTCACGCATACATCAGCAAGCATGTTCATACAACCACATAAACTCGAATGCAATATATGATCAGCAGATCGAGAGCGTGCTTATGCATGATGCAGATGTGCAGGTATTAATATCAGTTTGACTTTCTGCAAACAAGGAATTCGATAAAACAGCAAACGATGCCAGGAATTTTTTTTTATAAATTTAACGAGATGCCATCCAAAGCAAACAACTCAGATGCCAAGTGGACAAGGAAGCCATCAAATTGGTTTACTGAGAGTCCAATGGTTATTCATTGATGTGCAAAAAATAAATATGAAACATTTGTCAATTTTGTTTTTAAACATATTCATGCTGCTAACGTTTACACAATCAGTAGGACTTGTTTAATTAATTTATAATCTTCTGTGAATATGCATACTTTCTGATATCCAATCTGCATTACTTTGTGTCCTGTAGTTCTTTTTATCTTCCTCGACAAGCATCCACCATTGTACAAAATCTGCCTAGCCCTGTGACACGTAACTTGGCCTTTTGTCAGTGCTTGTTCCTAACCAACAAATCTGTTGACGTCTGAAATAATGCATTGTTTTGTAGACGATTCCTTCCAAGGCCATGCTGACTACTCTATTGCTAACACTTAAGGTAACAAGATTGCCATCCAAGGCTAAAAGCCCAAATGGCAAGCAGACAAGGAAGCTATTGGATTATCGAGAGTCCAACAATTATTCCTCAATATGTAACCTGACGTTCTGAACTATTTGTCACTTTTGCTTTTAAGTATATTCACACATTTTTACAATCAGTAGATGATTTGTTTCATCCTCTGTGAGAATGAATAGTTTCTGATATCCAATCAACATTAGGCCTATTTCGTGTCTTTATCAGTTCAGCTCTTCTATACATTACATGGCCTTACATCAATCCAAGGTCCTGGCGAACAAATCAAGTGTTCAAAATAATGAACTGATTTGAAGACGATTTCTTCCATCCAAGGCCATGCTGGATTACTCTGTTGTTGACACTTAATGCAGTGGTGACAGGACATGTTTATTGGGAAAGTCATCCATCAATCCCTGTTCACATATTAATGTACCTGTGGCGTACTGCTTATGGCTAGCAGGCCGGCTAATGCCTTGTTGCTTTCGTCTTTGTCCCTGAAGCACGAGGTGAGGCTGGCACTGATACCGGTCATCGATTTTTCGTATTCTTCATCACTGATCCCGTTTCATCCCCGTCTCCACCCTCCATCCCTCGCTCTCATTCTCCACTCTTAACACTGTCTTCCCATCTCAGTCTTCCTCTTCTCCTTCTACCCCCCACTCTCATTCTCCACTCTTAACACTGTGTTCCCATCTCAGTCTCAGTCTTCCTCTTCTCCTTCTACCCCCCACTCTAAGCACATCCGTTATCTTCATCAACCATTCCCCTTCCATAATATATGTTATAATAACAATATGAAACTATCTATGGCATCTAAACCCTCAGAAATTAGAGCCCAGAGGTGCATCAAAACAAAAGGTCGGGCAATATTGATATACAATGCAAAAATAGTCGAGGGATGGATTGATATGCTAAGGAGCTAAGGGGAAAGCACAGTTAAAAATATAAATCTTCAGATGAACACAAAATGTTATCATGTTTCCTACTGACCTAACATAATAGGGAGTGAATTCAAACAGTTGGTGCAGCAACCAAGAAAGCCCATTAAAAAATGTCTTTCAACTCCGGGAATAAAACGTAGATCAGAATCACATGATCGAAGCTATCTGTGTTTTCTTGCTGGAGTAGCAAGTGCGCGTAAATGTGCCGGTTGCTTAAATGAAACTGCATAACATAAACAAGAACTGTATAAGGGTATGTCTCAAAAGTTCATGTCATTGTTGAATACCATTACTCAAAATACTGCTCATCAGAAATATTAGAAAATATTTCTTATAGTAAGATCAGCAAAATCTATTACTGATAGGAATTGTAATTGGAATATTTGTGGAAAATTGGAATTGCATCAAATGTTAAAGGTTCTGAGGCCAGATTGGACCGATGACAAAAGACCGATGACAAAAGATAACATAACACATAGATAACACCACACATATTCATTTAGCACTGATGAGAGAAAATCACTGAGTGACAAACAAATTCCAAAGATCTTTATAAACATTGTAAGTGGCTGCAGACAACTATTATTTTTCCCATTAAAATCAATGCTAAAAGTGAGTCAGGCATTTACGAGGTGTGTGCAAAATTACGATTCACTTTTAATAAAAAAAATGGTACAATTTGATTTCTGTCTTGTCATCAACCTTCAAGAGCATTTTCGTCAAGTTCTACGTTTATGTTTCAAAATAACCAACATGGGAGATGATCCGGTCATTTGTCTCCCAAACCAAACTGATTCTGTCTCCGTCCACCAGGGGTCCTCCCATCACTCACACATGCATTTGCTGCCAACCATCAACTAGAAATGTTAACCAATGCGCAACACGTGTTATAGTCCGCAAGTGTGCCCCTTTTCCTGTTCACAAGTCTTTTTTCACAGTATAAAATCCTTGAAGGAGGTAATTACATCAAAATCGTACCACTTTATTTATATGCCATGATCCCAGAAGTAAAACTATGACCTGTCCCCAAGTCAATAATGCTTACATAACACAGTTTCAACACAGACAGGTGGCGCTACTTGTTGGGATGCAATATTAACCAATTAGCCGAAATATAAAAAAGAGATAGTTGCTACATAACGAGGCATCTTGTTTTTATCTTTAACTGTTCAAAGCACATTAGACTTAACCCTCGGTTTTTCTGAGAACCATTCGACCAAGTTGCAATTACTGCGCGAAAGCTATTTAAATACATATATGCCTTCACTGTCTATTTCCAGGTGTATTTATTCATACAGGTGAGTAAACAGACATAGTGGAGATTTAATAGAATTGCACAGGACTTAGGCATAAGTAGGATACTAAAAACACCAGTGTCTTTGAGTGAAGGTACACAAACTGCCCCAGAGTTGAACAGAAGACATCATAAACCCCAGTTCATTTAGCTGAGAGTACAAAAACTGGCATGGGGTTACACATAATCAAGACTTTATAAATCTGTTTAAATGGATAGGAAATAAATGGATAGGGAAACGGTTGCCCCCCCCCCCCCACACCTAACTCCCACAGTATAAGCCCCACACAATTTAACAAGATCTCTAATACTGCTGATGATGGATTGAGCTGCCAATGTAACAATATGTCTCGTCCGTAGTTAGTGTACTGCCTGTGGAGAAGTAGAGACTATGACACTTACTTCGATACTTACTTCGTGACCATAAGTGTCACATGTCAAAGCAGCTGCTTACTGCAATTATTTGTCTTTTCCACAAATATTAGATTTCTAACTTCACCCACCAGTGTATGGTCAGTTTTTAGATATTTTCATCCACTTGCATTATGGGGGAATTTTTTTATATAAATGAGAAGAAGTACAATTGATGTCTTTTATACTGTCTTTAGTTAGGATTTGATAAATCCAGTCCTACTATTTCCGACCTTTATCACAGAGGTTGTAAGAAAAGAAATTGCATGCAGCAGCACGTTGCTCCACGGAACATGCATGCAGCAGAACACTGCTCCATGGAGCAGTGCATGCAGCAGCACATTGCTCCATGGAACAGTGCATGCAGCAGCACATTGCTCCATGGAACAGTGCATGCAGCAGCACATTGCTCCATGGAACAGTGCATGCAGCAGCACATTGCTCCATGGAACAGTGCATGCAGCAGCACATTGCTCCATGGAACAGTGCATGCAGCAGCACATTGCTACATGGAACAGTGCATGCAGCAGCACATTGCTCCATGGAACAGTGCATGCAGCAGAACACTGCTCCATGAAACAGTGCATGCAGCAGCACATTGCTCCATGGAACAGTGCATGCAGCAGCACATTGCTCCATGGAACAGTGCATGCAGCAGCACATTGCTCCATGGAACAGTGCATGCAGCAGCACATTGCTACATGGAACAGTGCATGCAGCAGCACATTGCTCCATGGAACAGTGCATGCAGCAGCACGTTGCTACATGGAACAGTGCATGCAGCAACACATTGCTCCATGGAACAGTGCATGCAGCAGCACATTGCTCCATGGAACAGTGCATGCAGCAGCACGTTGCTCCATGGAACAGTGCATGCAGCAGCACATTGCTACATGGAACAGTGCATGCAGTAGCACATTGCTACATGGAACAGTGCATGCAGCAGCACGTTGCTACATGGAACAGTGCATGCAGCTGCACATTGCTACATGGAACAGTGCATGCAGCAACACATTGCTCCATGGAACAGTGCATGCAGCAGCACATTGCTCCATGGAACAGTGCATGCAGCAGCACGTTGCTCCATGGAACAGTGCATGCAGCAGCACATTGCTACATGGAACAGTGCATGCAGTAGCACATTGCTACATGGAACAGTGCATGCAGCAGCACGTTGCTACATGGAACAGTGCATGCAGCTGCACATTGCTACATGGAACAGTGCATGCAGCAGCACATTGCTACATGGAACAGTGCATGCAGCAGCACATTGCTCCATGGAACAGTGCATGCAGCAGCACATTGCTACATGGAACAGTGCATGCAGCAGCACGTTGCTCCATGGAACAGTGCATGCAGCAGCACGTTGCTACATGGTGTATTGCATACAGCAGTATATTGTTAGACAAGTAGGCAATGCATTGTGGGATTAACAGTAGTCTTGGCTGTTGAGGTAACAGAGCACCATTTTGACATTACAGTTTCTGTGAGCAATAATATTACAAAACTGGTAAATTTCAATATACTTATAACAATGTTAAAAGTATATTCATGAGCACAAGGGAGACAGAACAGGGATTTCAAAGTTTTTCCTTTTAAGAAGTGTTCTTTGCATCAGGAGTCCATATAATGAGAGCCCACTGTATTTTATTTTAAAGGTCCTCAATTCAAATTGTTTGCTCATTTCATGAAAAAATCAAACTCATGTAGTATCCATGCTTAACTCGTTTGTGCAAACGTGTTATTTAGTTTTGATGAAACGGTTGAACAAACTATTAAATTATCTTTGACTGGATCTGTTCTAAACTGGGGAAGAAAAGGATAACAGAAGTCTACCTCTCTATAATCTGACATAAAACTATTAACACTTTCACAAGTTACTACAGCTACAACAATCAAACAAATTCTTTCAATGATTTTAACAAAAGTATGTACGCATTTTATTAATCTGACTGTGCATATTATTTAATCTATTCAAACACTACAGATCTGAACATCAACAAACCTGATTCGTGATGAGCTAAATGAGTTGAGGGGGGATTTTTAACACAATATCTGTTTTTTATATGTAATGTAAAAACCCCTAATCCGCCACATTCAACAGACGTGACATGCAGTGACGTGTCACCACTCACCTGGATGAGGTGTTGCACTCGGTGGACCAATTTTTCGTGTTCTTGCCATCAGTTTGTCAGCAGGAATGTATTGGAATGTTGCAGCAAAGCCCTGTCTCTGGATCCTGCTGTTTGACACAAATTGTACGTAGAGGTTCTCGCCAGACGACACAACCTGGACACCGTTGAGTGTGTTGCAGTAACGCGCAATAACAGGACAGGACGCGTCAACGCCGTCTCGAACAACAATGAAGTCATGGCCATTCTCACACCTGTGGGATGATGAGTGAGACAATAGTGATAGCAACAGTAACTAGTAGCGCTGTAACAGTTCCGGGTCTGAAACCAAAACTGCGGGTCCCAATAGGTACCGTGGGTCCCGGGTCTACAGCCTTCCAGACCCAGAACCGTCACAGCACTAGTTATCAGTAATAAAGTCACACATTCTTTGTATTCTACGTTAAACTGCCCATTGTGTGTATTGAATGTTGACTACAGTGCAATGTGACCAACTTGAATTCGGTAGTTTCTTCAGTAATCCATTCAAGGAGTAACATAATTACATTAAAAACATTCCTGATAACATTACAGTGTTTCTTTACACTAATTTGGGAATAATTTTGGGCAAACTGTGTAGATTTTGTGTACATTGACAGTTTAGGTCTATGGCTGCAAGTGAAGCCCCTCATGACAGACCACCCCTCTGTTACGACTGCCCCTTAATTTTGGATGTGATCTTAAAGGAGCAGTTCCGCTGTAGCAGTAAACTTACTACAGTGTCTTAACAGTCCCAAAAGTCTGTACTGTAGGCAAATATAAACATGAGGCTTGATTTAATCATCAATCCAATAAAATGCCAATTTAGTCAACGGAACTCATTGTCCTTAGAGACATAAATGACGTACACCCACTGATCTTAGTTAAGTCATGGACACTTGATATTATTAATACCATGAAGCAATATCATGCAATCAATTTCAATAGTCAAGACATCCACTTACGATCCGTCAATCTTCTCTAGCTGTATATTTTGAAATATCACCGTCACGCGTTCATTCTTCATGGCGTAAAACACGTACTGGCAGTTTGAATTTGTTGGATAGTTCTGTGGATATTTTGGCGAGAACAGTCGGCCAGATGTAATGTTCCTGCTTTTGTAGAAGTCATACGTACACTGGCTGCCCCATCGCTTGTTGCCGCCGCTAATTTCTAATTCGGCTGAAACAGTAACAATATCGAGCACTCATCAATGGTTCAAAGTTTTTGTTCGTCCTATTTTAGAATATCGCAAAAAAATCAAACCTGTCTGTTATCCATCATGACACATGCCAGTTATCCATCATGACACATGCCAGTTATCCATCATGACACATGCCAGTTATCCATCATGACACATGCCAGTTCGTTTGTGCAAACGTGTTATGCAGTTTTTGCATCTTTATTGTGCCACTAAAAGTGAACAAAACTAGCTCAGATGTTTCTTAAAATTGTATTAACAGTCAGCATTTTAATTAGTGTTGTAGGTACTTTTCTTGTTGTGAAAAATAAAGTATACGTTAACCTTCTCACACAAAGTTGGTCTTGCAGGGAACAATTCTAATAGGATATGATCTTTAATTAGGACAAGGTATATTATTATTTATTAAGGCATGTTGGGATTGCTTTTTTCTATTTCCATTTTTCTGTTATAGCATTCATTAGTGCTCTATGGGCAAGGTACTATCTATTATAGCATTCATTAGTGCTCTATGGGCAAGGTACTATCTATTATAGCATTCATTAGTGCTCTATGGGCAAGGTACTATCTATTATAGCATTCATTAGTGCTCTATGGGCAAGGTACTATCTATTATAGCATTCATTAGTGCTCTATGGGCAAGGTACTATCTATTATAGCATTCATTAGTGCTCTATGGGCAAGGTACTATATATTATAGCATTCATTAGTGCTCTATGGGCAAGGTACTATCTATTATAGCATTCATTAGTGCTCTATGGGCAAGGTACTATCTATTATAGCATTCATTAGTGCTCTATGGGCAAGGTACTATCTATTATAGCATTCATTAGTGCTCTATGGGCAAGGTACTATCTATTATAGCATTCATTAGTGCTCTATGGGCAAGGTACTATCTATTATAGCATTAATTAGTGCTCTATGGGCAAGGTACTATCTATTATAATGCTTGAAATGTTCAGATACAATTTTCTTTTACCAGGGCATACTTGTCTTGTAGTGTTACTGCCCAACACTCCTATGGAGTCAAATAGTTAGGGGACATGTTTATCTGTTACTTTACTACTTATGCCTAATGAGATAAACTCTAAATAGCCTTTTTCCAGATCAAACACAGGATTGTTTTGTTTAGGTTAGTGGGTATTAGCCCACAAAAGGTTACATATTTACCCCCCCCATCTGGGAGCATTTTTCCCCCAAGGCTTAGATACCAGGTACCTGCAGAAGGGATCTATGTTTTTTAATTAGAGGCTCATCTAAAAGACACAAATTTCCAGCTTGTCATACACAATGTCATACACAATGTGATGCACAATGTCATACACAATGTCATACACAATGTCATACACAATGTCATACACAGTGTCATACACAATGTCATGCACAATGTCATGCACAATGTCATACACAGTGTCATACACAGTGTCATACACAATGTCATACACAATGTCATACACAATGTCATGCACAATGTCATGCACAATGTCATGCACAATGTCATGCACAATGTCATGCACAATGTCATACACAATGTCATACACAGTGTCATACACAATGTCATAAACAATGTCATAAACAATGTCATACACAACGTCATACACAACGTCATACACAGTGCTAAACAGCCAGTTGTTCCAAATTTTTATGAAATAACAGGGTAGTCCGCTAGCCTGGGGTTTGAACCCAGTACATCCCAATCATGAGGTAAAGCAACTGAGGAACCGCTCAAGGAACACAAGTTTGACTGAGCTGATGTGTGTACACATATGACTGTTGTCAACATGCCTCTAGGAGACAGCAGGAAACACAAACTGATAAATCACTGAGAAACCATACTACTTCAGATAAGCCACAATGATTTCACTTCAGTTCTTGTGCTATTTACTACAATCCCCCCACACGAGTCTTGAGGCTATGTCTACCAAAACTCAGCTTAATAAATACATGCATCCACCCACGTCTTTGTATTGTAAAAGTGAGTGATCGCTTGTCAGAATAAGTTACATAGCTGTTCTGTGAATACCAACGGGAGTGCATCAGATGGTAGTCTACAGTGGTTCATTACATATGATCCATGTTCTTAGGTTGACAACCATGTGTGATATACATTTGATGTAGAGTACATGGATTACTGATAACCCAAGAGTATCAAAAGGGTATCTGGGGCGTCTGTGTGCAGTCTGACTCTTGACATGATAGCAACAGTTTCCTGCAGATGTCTTGTCCTAGATCTAGTAATCAAGCACCAGTGACAGATTTAGCACACTTATGGGGCCCTTTAGCTTATTTTTTTCATAGATACACCACTGAACTTATTTTATTAGAAGAATATTACTGTATTATAGTGAAAATGTTTCTTGGCTGTTTGTGCATTGTTAAATTATTTTCTTGTTGTAAATATTTCAATGATGTTTGGATTAGACAATCGATGAGACAATTGAGCACCACTAGAAAGACCCATGAGATAATTGAGCAACACAAGAGAGAACCATGAGACAATTGAGCAACACAAAACAGAACGATGAGACAACCGAGCAACACAAGTCAGAACCATGAGACAATTGAGCAACACAAGAGAGAATCATGAGACAATTAAGCAATACGAGACAGAACCATGAGACAATTGAGCAACACAAAAGAGAACAAAGAGACAACTGAGCAAGACAAGACAGAACAAAGAGACAATTGAGCAACACAAAAGAGAACAAAGAGACAATTGAGCAAGACAAGACAGAACCATGAGGCAACTGAGCAACACAAGACAGAATAAAGAGACAACTGTGTCATGGTTGTCTTGTGATGCTCCTGTCTCATTGTGTCTGGTGGTGTTTGTCTCATCATCAGGGTTGTTTGATTTAAATCATTTGAGTTAAATCATTGATTTAAATCATGATTTAAATCGCTCCAAAAAATCATTGATTTATGATTTTTTTTTTTACTTCCGGTTTTTTTAATCGCTGATTTATATGAATTTAACGCAAATAATTGTTTACAAGCATCGAAATCAACAAAGTTTTGTGTGTTTTTAATACAAAAGCACAAAGTGCGCACACTTGTGTAGCTGTATTGACGCCAGATAGCCTGATAGTAAAATATTTCATGACATTGTGTATACCAGATTTTTTTTTAAATCAAATAAATTTAAAAAATCAGATTTTTTTCATTTTTTTTTTAAATCATGATTTTTTTCAACCCTGCTCATGATGCTTATCTCATGTCTCATTTGCATCACATTCAAAATGGCTTAATTCTACAGTTACTTTGTAGTACAGCCGTATATACACAAAACAGGATGCACAGTCAATTGCAGATTGTTCACATTTCAATGATGCTTTTATATATTTTTCCTTCACTTAATGGTCATTACTCTAAATTGACTAAACAATGACTATGATGAATATGATGGTCATGCATACAAATTTATGGGCAGCCAACCAGTTGACATTTAAAGGTTGATTAAACATCATGATTCACCAGATTTTATTGGACAATCATTCCACATGCAATCTACGGAAGCTGACCTGCAGTCTGCCAATTTGTCTGCTATTCAATTATTCAATTAAGGCATAGTATTCAATAAAGGTGCAATTATATTTACTTGCTGGGAAGTGGAAAAGAGCATGTCCTGTATTTAGCGTCAATTCACGTCACCCTGTTTCTGCTGCAGCTGTAGTAATGACGTTGTTCAGCAACTGATGAATTGCACAAGAAGGACTTGCAGTAATTAATCTTACTTATTCATTGCCTGCCTGGGCTTTGGAAGTAACTCCTGGATTATGTGTAAAAATCGTAGTGCAAGTGTTTGCCCAACACCCTTAGCGAATACCTAATTCTACAGGTCTTCTTTGCAAAATAACTGTTTCCAAAAAGACAGCACCTTTTACTAAAATGAACTCTAACCAAGTTAGCGGTTTTCCAAAAAGACAGCACCTTTTTCTAAAATTAACTCTAACCAAGCTAGTGGTTTTCCAAAAAGACAGCAACTTTTTCTAAAATGAACTCTAACCAAACTTGTGGTTTTCCAACAACTTATAGCTGTGACTAGAGGGTTAACATCTACCCCAGTGGTGCTTACTGCCATACTGTGATTAAGAAGCCAAATAACTTATCATCTTTGATATCTACCTAAGATTTTATCTGGTTTAAAAAAAGCATATCCTATTACATAAAATGTGTTTTAGTGTGTACATACATGCAATAAATATTCAAAAAAATAATCATAAAAATTCATAAATATTAATTTAATGTATATTGTCTATGCGCAGAAAAAGCATTACTGAAAAGGACTAATTTAACTGTTACTACTATCACCATGATTATTAAGACTTCAACACTATTTTAACATTCAATTCAGTAGCACAATACACATTCACCTTGGCACCTGCATTTATGTAGCATGGATATTACATGACCGAAACATAATGCAACTTACCTTTATTTAAAAATTTAAAAATCCCCCGGAATCCTGTGTTGTTTGCTTGCATTGAGTCCGTGTGGAACTCCAATATTAGACTGCGATCAGATGAATAATGTTTCTTTTGTACCATCGAGATATTCCCACACAACTCGTAGTTGGCATGATAATGTTCGTTCACCTCTGGACGCTCCAGGTCCAGAAAGAATCGTAAAAAATCTGTACATCTGAAATAATAACATAAGCAGATATAAAGGTAATGAATATAAAGATATCTTTCTTATTATCCAGCAAAGTATCTGGTCTGTTGGATAAATAAATGTGCTTTGCATGTTATCCTTTGCACATTTGTTCATTCGAAGCATTCAACCAAGCTGCTGTTATTGTGCAAAAGCTAATTATTTGAATATTTACTTCACAAGTACCTACGTGTCAAATCAATCACCCAAAACATTGGCCATGTTCGTTTCTAAAAAAAAATTGGTACCCTTCGACAAGTCCAAAAAATCAATTCTGAAGCAAAAATTTGTGGAAATATAATATATAAGTAATTGACTTTGTCCTGAACTTGGCCTATCAGCCATTTTTAAAAGGATACTTCGTTAAACCAATGTCAAGTGCTGTACATGATTCAGAGAACAGGTTAAGGTGGGCCATTAACAGATTCCAAGAAACATTTATTATTTACACAGCGATACCACACTTCAGCTCTTCAGACTAACTTTAGCTCAAAGCTGCTGATCAAGTGATTAGATCAATGCTGATGATGGGAAGTAAAAACAAAGTCAGAAAAAAATATACTTCTTTGGGCCAATAAAAACTTGGCATGTCTGCTTTGTTTGAACTTGGATCATTTAGCTCACATGGTGTTATATAAAGGTCACTATTTCTACATTTTACTTGTTTTTGATCTTAAACCTTCCCTAAATTCAATGTTGAAACTCACCCATGTCAAATCTGGGTTTAACAGGCAAAACCTGAAAATGGGTATTTTTTAACTGCATAACAAGGGTTGCACATGAATAAGGGTAATTAATGGGTGGAAACAGACCCTAAAATGAAAGATCTACATGAACTTACTTGCTTGTGACTGACACTTGGACGTCAAACTCTAGAAATGTGAGCTCAACGATTTCATCTAATTCAGCTATGAACGTGTAGAGTATACAGTTGATGTTGCTGGGGTAGATCTGTGGGAAGTTTGGTGACGTGAACGTCCCATGAGATCGGCCGTGGCTCTGGTACACGACGCACTCACATGCTGCAATAGAAGAAGCAAAAATTAACGCAAGAACATGTTGTTGGCAAAGGCCATGCATACACCTACCTTCCCGTTGAATGCAGCAGTATTGGCCTGGAAAATAAAGTGAAACCTGAAAATCTGTGAAACCTGAAATGTGTCAAATGTGGTTCTTGGAGAATCACCTCTGTTGCAGTCATCTAAAAACATGCACGCATGCACAAACACACATACACATGCACTATAAATGTAATTATTCATGCAGCTGACTCTTAAATCAGCAAGAGGCAAAGCAAAATTCTTTATAAAATAATGATGAAACCGCTCGCAATCTTTGCATGCTCTTTACTGTACACAACACACACATGCTTGAAGTGTGAGGAATGTCTAAGCAGAAATAACAGAAAGTTTACAAAAACTACCAGACAGAAACTGGAATATGTGTGCTACACATACACTAGCTCAGGGTAACACCAGCTCAGGGTAACACCAGCTCAGGGTAACACCAGCTCAGAGTTACACCAGCTCAGAGTTACACCAGCTCAGAGTAACACCAGCTCAGGGTAACACCAGCTCAGAGTAACACCAGCTCAGAGTAACACCAGCTCAGAGTAACACCAGCTCAGAGTTACACCAGCTCAGAGTTACACCAGCTCAGAGTTACACCAGCTCAGAGTTACACCAGCTCAGAGTAATTATCGCCAACTCGGAGTAACACCAGCTCAGAGAAACACCAACTGTGACAACTTGCAGCAGACAACGTAATATCATGCCAAGGAAAGACAGAGTGGCCTGTTTGAACGATAAACCCAGGCACTGGTATAAATACTACATCAATCCATCTCATGCAATTAAGCGCCAACTGACAGAGACAATATTGCATCTTCTAAGATCACACATGGATGAAAGACAACATGGGACTACACTTTCTCCATCAACGTTACTGTAAAATTTTGTGTCTAACCCCAGTTGGGATTGTGGTGTCACACTGAATTGGTGTTTTGGGGTCTGAAATTTGGGGTCTGAAACTTTGCTGCAATTTCCTGTATTTTACTTGGGTGTCATGAAATGTTTTAGTAAATATATTACTGAAAATATACATATTTTGCCCTATCTGTATATGATAAAATATGAGGTATTCAGGGGCTTGCTGGGATTTCAGATATTATTTGAATCACCATGAATATTGCCATGCAGTGTTTTGCAGGTAATAAATCTGATTTCACCAGTCAATGCATATATAAACAAATACTTAGGACACAAATAAATGTGAAATGTTTTGGGGCTTTATGGTTGCAACACAAAATCAGACTTCAACCATATTGGGCGCATTTTAAGGATAACATTGAGGACGTTGACTTCAACGGACATTCCAATTCATATCTTAAGGATAACAAGGACACTGGCTTCAACGGACATTTCAATTCATATCTTAAGGATAACAACTGCCTTGGCTTCAACTAACAATTAAATTCATGTGTCATTGAAATTAGCAGCGAAATTAGGGAAATGCAATCACGTGTATAACTCAATCAATATCTTGAATTGAAAAAAATTATATTGCATAATGTGAATGTAACAGTATTGTGTGATGTTAGTGTGACAATTGAGTGACATTTCAGTGACACTCTCCAAAAGAGAGTGTCTCTGAAGAGGGGGCAAGTATAGGGCATGGTCTAATTCCATGGACAACCACAGCTGTCCAATCTGGGCTGACCTTAAGACAGCGGACACACAATCCCAGCTTAATTTACCATAGCCCCAGGCAAGCAATTGTTTCAGCAGCGGACAACCTCCTTTATAAAGGTGACATCAGGATGGACATCAGGAAAGAGATGCTATTAGTCCATCATGCAGAGTTCTTGGTGAAAAGTGCCAGGAGGTCATGTATTTAATTTTTTTTATTTAATATTTCTGCATAGCTCAAAGTTTTGTTTATATATTTAAAATATTTTTTGTTTTGTTAAGATACAATTATAAACTGTGCTAAAATACATAAAAACGTTAAATAAAAATAGATATATATTTATGGGGAAAATATCAATAATTAAATATATAAAATATACTATAATAAATTAACATAATCAATGATACATATTACAAATAAACAGTTTCTTGTCTCTTTAAGGTACTGCATGCAGTTGGAATCACTGGGCTGAAAATTTTACTAACTAATCATGCAAATAGTGAAAGTTATGTTGCAAATGTTGTTTAAACTGTTAATGGATCAAATGAGCCAACTATGTGGCTATTTATCTACCTAGATGATACAACTCGCAAAAGGTTTTGTGATAATGGTAAAATGTTCTTTAATTTCACTTTATGAAATATACGCCTTTTCATGTTTGTTTTTCATAATTCAAATATGTCCTATCAATGTAATTTTCATAATTATATCAGCACCCATTAACACACCGGCATTCTGTTCACACAATTTTACCTCTTTCAATATGATATGAACTTTCGAAAGCAATACATGATTGCTGTGCTGAAACAAAGGCAGAGTTAATTAGTTGTAATGGTTACCTGTGTGACCGGAACATTTCAAGAACGAGTTCGGCTAATACAAGTTTGAAAGAGAACAGACACATTGCTCAGAAAACGAAGATATCTCGCATAGTACGCTTTGTACTCAAACTGCCTCAACGTGAACACATTTCAGAACTATTGCTGGGCATTCAACCTGTTTCATATGTGGGAAAGTGTTGTGCAACACTTTATCCATCATCAAGACATCTGTCATACAAATGGCTAAACGAGAGAGATAAGGGATGATCTGAAAACATTGACACTGCACAGAACAAATGTTATTGCATTTTTGTTCTCTAATCAGATGAAATTGACAGAGCTAAAAATGTCCACATTGTTCAGATCACTAGATTCTATCAGGAGCATAAATATCTTTAGCAATTAAAATTACATAACATCTCATTACTTAAGTAAATATATATATGGGTCATTACGTGTCAAATCAACCAATGGTCAAAACGTTGATGTCTCAGAATTTGTTTAAATTTTAAGCAATGAATAAGTAGCTATACCTGACCACTTCTGCCAAAAATCTAAGGATTTGCACGCAAATTGTGTCTGTAAAGCCCTATAATGTAAGCAGGGGGTAAACCCCCAAAAACGCACCCATTATTTTGATCTGTTATCAGGTGTTTCTAACTTAAGAAGTTTACAAGCTACAGATCAGAATTCAAGAATGATAGGACAAAGGACAATGGATATACTGGGTGAACGAAAATGGAAAATAACATTAAAAAAATTTCTGAGCATTTCAGCAGTCTGTATTTCATTGTTGTTTTATAGTACAATGTTCAAATTGCTACTATCTATTGTCTGGTATACTGGCAATAACCTGTTAGTTCAGTAGGCTTCTAGTTGAGATACTTTCAGAATAATTCAGCCTTAAACGTTAACTTTTTCTATATTTTACGAATCTCAACACCCAAAATGAGAACGTGGGACAAGTCGTATGACCACCATTTTAAACTGTGCGTAGCCCTTTATTAGGTGAACAACATATTAAAATGTCAGTGCTAAACTACAACGCTCTGCGGCATTGAAACCGACCTTCAAGGAGGTGTTGTTTATACAGTTCTACTGCATGGAGCAGTTTCCTGACTGATCAAACATATTTATTATGGGTCTGTTGAGCAGCACATATACACGCAAGACACAGTTCAAGAAGGCGAACTACGTGAAATGCAACACGCGGATGCAACTAACAGACGGTCACATGGATGGCGTACTGAGGCCCACGTGGACAAATCTACAGCCAGATATTGAGCACTTGGTGACCCACAGCAACACACTAGTCAAGAGGACATCAGTTACATGTCAAGAACATTTGAATAATGTTTTTTTTAAGTCCAATTGTTGTATGCAGTCAGAAGGTGATGTTTTATAATAATAAATCATATTCATGGACATACAGTAGACTACAGCAAACAGCTGCTACTTATAATATATAACAATGCAATAGGTGCGATAGGTGAATAGCATGCCTAAACTGACACTGAGTTGGCATCATAAAGTAATGTACCAGTGACCACTAGAATTGGGCTAACAATCGTCTATGTGCAATAATATATGTGTGACCCGACCTATTCCATGTCACTGGTCTGGCCCTCCTTTCAGGTAGATGATTTGGAGTAACCTAGATACAATCCTCTATGCAGTTAAATAAATTGCATCTATACCTGGTGGACATGCCCAGAAAGTACAAGTTCACAGAATGAATGTAACACTGTCACGTACTGCTGGGACTGTGACCTACTTCGGTGAATACCTAGATACAGTTTACTGTACGGCTGCTATTTCCAGGGTTGGGTTGTACTGTAATTGCGACTGCATAATTTGTAATTACCGTATTCTACCTAACAAGCGCACAGTACGCTCAAGAAAAAAAAATTGAGCCATGGAAAAATGTCAAGGAATCTGTTCTTATAAGCGTAAATAAAAAATTTTTTAACACTAGTAATTGGTGACATGCATAGAACAACTGAAAAGTGGTGCCATCTGTTGAACACCAGATAGCAACAGTTTACAGTTGTTCCACACTAGTAAAATTACAGTAATTATGGATCTTGCCGATTAAAAAGTGGTGTACACTAATTAGGGCATGTATGCTTAATAGGTCAAATACGGTAATTACATTTACAGCGTAATTGTATATTTTTAGAACACTTTAATTGTAAATTAATTTTTTATCATCTTCAACTGACCACTTTTGAGGCATCAAGATTACCATACAAACTTTCAAAACAGAAATATGTCCAGTACAACATGTTATATATAGTAATATAAACAAAATGTAGGCTAATTGCACAATTCAAGTATGATATTGGTGTTTTTAAGGCCTGTCATATTTGTAAGGCCTTTCATATTTCAAATTGGTCATATGAGATTTTTGTGTAATACTTAGAAAACTGAAAAAAATATATAAAAAATAAGTTATATCCATATATGTCATTCCACACAGTTTATATCATCTAAACCATAAAAAAACACTTTTAAAAATTTAACCCAACCCTGGCAGCAAATTCACCTAAAAATCCTTTAAAAATGAACAGTAATGGTAATCTTCATTTTATAAAACTATGTAGCTTTTCTCAACCTATGAACTAGTGACCCTTTATGAAGCCCTGTAAGTGCAACTGACCTTCACTTAATTACAGTAACTGTAATTGAGCTTTTACGATGGTGAGTAACTGTAATTGACCAATGTAACTGAACCAAATACTGGTAATTTCCACTCTTCAGCACAACATATCATTTTAGCTCATATTCCACTAGCAGAACAAGGGTATCCCACTGATAATATTGTTCTATACAGGTACCCTGCATGGACCAGAAAGCTGGAGATACGAATCAGGAAGCTGGTATGTTGGGTCTCACAACAAATACCATTGTCTGATTCAATCAGATGACAGGATATGGTCATCTATGGAAAAGTGAGCAGAAGATCAGAAGACTGCCACTTTTACATATCTGTGTCTGTCCACTCAACATTCAACCTATCTGGATAGTCTGTGTCTTTCAAATATCTCAAGGCAGCTCACGTTTTGTTCCTAAAACTAAGCTTAACCTGGGCAAGCATGCATTCTGTAGCTCCACCCTAAAATCTTGAATGAATGCCTCATCACTTTAAAATCCTTCTAAACTGTGGATACCTTACAGAAATATCTCAACTGATACATATTTTTTGTATTTGTATTTTGTATTTGCATTTCCACCTGAATCCTCTGCAGTTCCTCGCCCTGGTGACTTTTGTGCATACCTCTACATGACATCATGCTTGACGATTCTGGTTTGTTATGTCCCTAAAGCTCTTGTTCCTGAATTTTTACGTGCCACAGAAGTTTTAGTATATATATTATATGTGATGTCGCATGATAAAACCCACTTAAGTCTGAAAAATCACAAACTGAGATTTCAGTATTTTCTTCAAGTGTATTAATTTCTGTTTAAAATACAAAAACAGAAATTAATTAACTGGAACAGTTTTTTGGTTTTACATACATTTGAAATTCTATTTTGACAGGAAATAAACCAAGCTAAAGTTACAGAAAACGTTGAAATCTTCATTCATGTGTTTTCATGCAGTGTCACGTACAGGGTATGTAGACTATGGGTGAAGAAAGTAGTAAAGACAGTTGAGAGGTGGCAGAGAGTTAGAAAGCCAAGAAGGATGAGAAGATGGCAAGATGGAACAAGACAGGTCATTCCTACCAACTGCCTACCACCTCTGGAATGAACACCCAAAGGAAATAGTTACCATCAGGATCAGAGAACATTTTAGGAAGAACGTCAACATCTTCCTTGGTGCTTTGTGTGAGCATCCACCCACACTGTGGAAAGGGACAGCTTCTAAGCGAAGGAATAAACCAACATAGAAAACAAGATACGGCCTGATACTCTTGCATCCCGGGAGCCTTGTCGACTGAACCATGCGGGGGAGAGTCTGCAGTGATGAAGTGGCATGAGAGTGCCCACAGTTTCCTTAATTAATACCTAGCACAATGCAAGGCTTTCAATGGTGTGCTATTAAATGGATTGAGGTGATACGTAATAGCCCAACTATGACGAGCTTCTAATGTTCTCCATTAGCTGTCGTTGCTACTGCTCTTGAAGCTCAGATAGGATGCCACGATGAGAACCTTCACGTGTCCACATGAGATGTAATTGCGACTACCTTGTCATGCTTAAGGAGATGTGATGTTCAGAGTGTGTCTGTTTGTACATAGATGAGATGTGTGTTCCCTTGTGACTTAACTGCATGCATGTCACAATATAGATGACGGATGGGGAGTGTGACAGGTCTGTTTCCTAGAA
This sequence comes from Lamellibrachia columna, assembly GCA_963662155.1. Taxonomy (NCBI): domain Eukaryota; kingdom Metazoa; phylum Annelida; class Polychaeta; order Sabellida; family Siboglinidae; genus Lamellibrachia; species Lamellibrachia columna. Next base: position 28,105,213 of record OY759270.1, read on the forward strand.
TCCAAGTCTGCCTGGCAACTGATGACCCAGTCTACATCTGCAGGTGTTGTATCCTGCAGAGTGCAGAGGCGAAGCACACAGAGACAACTGGATTAAGAGATCAAATAGAAGTATTTATTGTTATGATAATATTGTTATGATAATATTGATAGAAGTATTTTGTTTCACTTAAGGAAGCTAGACGAACTAGAACTAGAGGTCACAAAGTAATGTCACTGAAGGAAAAGTGTAGACTGGATATCAGAAAGTATTCTTTCTCACAGGGGACGATGAAGGAATGGAACAAATCATCCACTGACTGTGAAAATGCTAGCAGCATGAAAATGTTTAGAAATAAAATTGACAAATACTGTTGGACTCTTGATAAGTCAAAGGCTTCCTTGTCCACTTTCCATCTGGAGTTTTAGCTTTGGATGGCAATCTTGTTAAATCTTGTTAAATCTCGTTGAGTCTTGTTAAACCTAGGGACACATATCCATTGCTGGAAACAACTATAGGCCTTAATAATTTAATTGGCATTAATAAGCATTATTTATTTAACTATAATAATAACCATACATTGTATTCATTAAACATATGAACGCAGCACTCTCGTTCGAATTTGAAGAATCCAACAAACATTGAAAAGCAATTGTTCTGTGTGTTACCATATGTGCTAATTCTTCAACATTACTGCTGGGAAAACTAATTAAAACAACTACATAGTCAGAAATATGTAGAATACAAACTGGACATTTTATCACCTGACGATTTGACACATAGCATCTTGATATCCAAGAACATGCATAACTAGGACAAATGGACCCATTAAACTTCACTTTATCCAGTATTTCCTCTCTCACTGGGCACACGTATACGTTATCCAACTGATAAAGATTTTAAAGTGGTTTGGGGCTGCATTTTAATCTTTTAATGCAAGCGTGCTTTGTAATCTATCAACTTTAATGAATAATACAGTACTGTCAGAGAGTCCATTTGTGTCAATCTGTGCCAATTGTCAGGTGTTGAATTGCCCTATATCTGTCGGCATCAACCCATAAGTAGCTGCACAAACAGATCCATGCATGGATCAGGAGCTCTTGTTGGCATCTGACCCAGACTTCTTCAGGCAAATCCCCCGGCATAACAGGACAAAACACAGCGTGATGGTGCACATTCAACCAGCAGATTTCACTTGCAAATTACGTCAGGCGACCCCACTAGATAGCACCAGTTCTGTTTGAGCGACAATAAAACGGCGCAGCTAGATGGGGGAGAATAACGACTTTACTTCAGAATGTCCCCCAGGAAATTTGTTGTTGGCTAACGTGATTATCAGCAGATAATGTGGAGCAAGTCCTCTGTGACGTATTAAGTACTGTAGTTCCTGTCTGTATAACACAGGTTCCATGCTCATACTTGTGACGACTTCACCAGCGAACGGTGTGAACAAGTAGAAATATTAAAAACTTAATGAAGGCAACGTGGAGGGGGAGGGAGAGTGGGAGGGTGAGGGGGATGGAAGGGGGGAGGGAGGGAGAGGAAGGGTGGGAGGGAGGGCTTAGTTTGGGATTGTATTAATACAAGATACAGTAGATGGCAAATAAAACATAGGAAGAAAATAATACTCGTTGAGAGCAGAGCCTAGGCTGTCACCAGTTTATATTAACAAAGGGCACTACAATACCTAATTGTCAGGTAAAAAGGTTCCCACAAAGGATGATAATGGACTGTATTAAATAATCTGCTGACTGCATATGTAGTACAAACAGCATGACATCGGCATCATGTAGTGTCACATATCAAAGTTTTGAGATTATCTCTTACTGACTAACAATATCCAAGCAATCAATTACAAAAATAATATTACTTTCTGAACAAGGAAACACCACTGCAGTTATTGAAAATGTATCCACTGTGATCAGCCAGCCACTGAGGCATGAATTAAGATTAATTGTCTACTAAACGCAATAAAAATCATGCAGTACCAGACATCAAAATGACATTTATAAATCCTGTTTTTATATGCATGAGATTCAACGCCAGACATTTAATGTGTCATGTATTCCTCACAGGAGAAATACTCATTAAAACGGCTGTGAACTCACTAATGGCCTTTGTCTGATTTTTACTTGACAGCTGCACCAATTTCACCAGAGGAAATAACTGCGACTGTCACATGTTTGGAATCTATGAAACTCCACCAATCACAGTCAGATACACATCATGTCCTGATTGTCAAATGAATTATTTATTGTGGAATATACTTGGAAAAACAGATTGCCTATAAAGGACGTACCCTGTAAGCCATGTACAATCCTACTTTCTAAGCTTCAAATTAAAACCTTTAATAGTGGTGTTGTCTATCACATTAATGGTAAAAGAAATTTGTTTAACTGTTTGAAACAAAGGACAGGTTGACCATAGTCAATGCTGGTCGATATGTTTTTGACATAATTGATGAGTGCTTGTATAAGCTAGTTGTTTAAAATCAACCACTTAAGGTAGCTTGTCTTGAATTGAGGAGTTTCAGTAGAACTTTTTAAGATAAATTAACCATTTCTTCATAGATTGTAGTTGAAATACCGCATAATATTCCAGGTTAATAAAAATTTTACTTTTTCATTTATATGGTTATGTTACAAGATTTGTAAAAAAAATTGTAGATGTGAAAAAATAGCCAAATTATATCTCTTGGGGAAATCACCAAAACAATAAATGACATATATATAAGTATGACAGTGTCACTGATAACTTTAAGGACATTTTCTTTTAACATAAACTAATTACAACTGCTACACCACTATGAATAAGTTAAGCAAAAGTTGAATGACAGCCTAAAGTGGAAGTGTATTTTCGACACAAACCCTTCACCAATCGTAATGCTAATTCAATAATATAAAATAATGGTGGCATATTTGATAATCCATACATGATTCATCAGAAAACTAAATACTATGCCACTGTGTGCACCATTGTTCAACAGTAGTTAAACATATGCATGCATGAATTTGATCAGAAGTATGCATGTCCAAAATAAAACATCAACAAACTTTGTCAATAAAGGTCCACTTTCCGACTGGTTGGCTACACACCAACAAGAGATAATATCAACAACACTGCCTCTTATGTTAATACATATTTGTATTAAAATAAGATATCTAAAATTGGAATGCCACGCAATCATACAGAGAAACAAATAAACTGGTTTCCAAAGTTATATTTTATTGCTCTATAAATTTAAAGATGGAAAGAATCAAAAGGAGATCGAATACAAGTGGCATGCATACAATGCTATGTTATCAAGACACAGAACAGACTTCCAAACTAGTTTTTATTTGATGACCTGTGGGACGGGAAGATAACAGTAGGCAGCCCACACAGGTCACTTCAGATGTTCAAAAACCACATATGAAATTGTTTTTATAACGCACACGAAATATGGCCTGCTGCTGCCAAGGACAGACCAGGCTGGCGGGCCAGGCTTCACACCAGTCAGACATTGACACCTACAAACATCTCACAAAAACAAAACTACAGCGCCATAAACAAGTATAAGTATAGGACATTGTCTCTTGAGACAGAAGTCGGCTACAGAGAGATGGTGTATCCCCATTGGTGATTGAAGAATGCCAAGAGAGACTGAGATGTAAGTACTCGACTCATCAGGAAACCTACATCTCCCACCTACATAGGAAGCGGAAGATTAAACTGTCAGGACACTTGGGATAACAAACAGGACTAGGGCATCATTGGTGCAAGCCCTTCACTAATGATGTGTAGAGAAATCGTGTCTCGTGACAATATGCCCTCAAGGGTTACAGTTTATTTCCTGAGAAATCCTTCCTCGGGGAAGATTTTCCCAGATATTTGCATCACCCGGGAAATGTGGCTAGACGGGAACTGTAAATCATAACTGGACTAAGAGTGAGTGGGTGTGAATGGGCCATATATTCAATACACAAATGCTAGTTTATTCCAAAAGTATTCATTGCAATGGATCAGTGAAACTTTCAGCAGCTGATGATGATTTTATTCCTGCTATCGTATAAAACAATTTGATGTAGTTGTAAATTCAGTTGAACAGTAGCCTGGTGTTTAGGGGTTCAAATCCCCCTGGTGCTGTTTCAAAGCTTGGGCAGTTTCATTCAAATTTAACTTATGCAACAGTTCCATTAACCCATTAGGCCCCAGGATTTTATTCAAACATGCTCCCCTGTTCCCAGGATTTCTGGCAAATTTCGAGCGATTTTACCTCCTTGTGTTAAAAAATCTGTAGAGAAAAACTATTCAATATTGGTAATTACAAGTTGTGTTTATTTTGAAGAGTAGTAATTTCTCCACATGCATGTATACACAGAAATAGGATATATTAATAAAATGTTGACATTTGATCACAATTTGTAAAGACAAAATAGTAAATTTGTTAAAACTTTGAAAGTTGCGACTGACATTTGATAATGATCCCATGCTATAACCCTATGCAACCCAGTGACGAAAATGTAGTTATATGTGTTAGCTTTGCACCACTGAAAAAAATATCAAATTCTGATGGTTATTTTTCAGGTTACACCATATTTTATCATGACAAATATAGAAATAAAATCTTTCGAGATAGCATGAACAAAACCGATGAAAATCAAGATTTCCGAAAGGGCAACACATGCACGTAACGAGCTGTTGTTGTTGCAAAATGTATCCGCTAGTGTGTGGGCAAAATTTGGTAGCGTTTAGTTTAGTAGTTATCCACCAGGATTTTTTTAATAGAGGGTCCTGTATGCAGCCGCCGGCGGCCATTCCAGGACTGTACAGAGCGGCCGGCCGCGGCCGTTGTGGGGTCTAATGGGTTAAAACAACTTTATTTAATTCATACTGTGGTTCAATGTATACATCAAATCTTTGGTGTAATTTAAAAAAACAGAATCTTAAAGGTATTACTGTTGCTTATAACAACAGTTTTAGAATTTTACACAACTTGTCACCCCGCTGTAGCGCTAGTCATATGTTCGCTATTAATTATGTTAAATCCTTTAATGAACGCATTTGCTCATCAATTTTTAGCCTTTTATGCCGGTTAGAAAAATCCGACAATATACTTTTTGTGAATTATTTTCACACTTTTATTTATTATCGAAGTCCATTGATTAAACATTGGATTGATCAATTGCATGCTTTTAATTCATGATGTTTGTACTTTTATACAAATATATTTTTATCCTGACTTATTTTATAGATATTTTTACTACACGTCATGTATGTATATTTATATATATATATTTTTTCTCACTACATGTATCTCTATTGTTCAACACGTGTGTATATTTATGCTTTTATCTACGTGTATGTATATACATGGGCTCTTGCCTGAAATAAAACATTATTATTATTATTATTATTCACTCCATTTTGTCTTTGTCGGATGAGACAAAAACCATTGGTCCCTTCTACCTAGTGTCTATGCCAGGGGGAGTAAACATCCCACACAGAGGGTAAATGCGAAAGACGTTGTTGACTCACTAACTCCAACATGACATCATCTTCAGTATGTCGTAGGTGGTCATTATTTATACGAATAATAAAGCACATTGGAACTTTCCGAGGAGACTGAGAGATTTCCTTTCAAATGTTTCCACCACAGGAGCTGTCATGGTCTAGAATATCAAACCTCCTCTTGCTGACAGCCGTGGTTGCGACTACAAATGCTCACTTGATTCACATTGTAGCCCTCTCCAGATCAGTTATTCCTTGGCAAGTGAGTACCACTCCTTGGAATTCATAGCTTTTTTCTTCAAATTTTGCATCACTACATTTTTGCATCTATGATGGAGTGACCTACGTTGGAGTGACCTATGTTGGAGTGACCTATGTTGGAGTGACCTATGCTTCTAGTAACTTCTGACAGTTGGTAGTACACAATTTGCTTAGTTTGGTGTCATCCATACAAGCCACATGACTTGTCCATCTGAGATTTACTTACATCAGAAGCTGTTTCATGCTCATCCATGCTGCTCTTTTGAGTATTTCCTTGTAGGCTGAGTGATCTCTCCATGCCATGCCCATGAAGGATCTAGTGAGTCTCATCTGTAAGGCACACAGCCTCCTAACTTGCCTTTGGTACAGTTTCCACACTACATCTCCATAGAGCAGAATAAAGAGCTGTACATCTGACTGTTTTCCACAAATGTTTGCACAGCTGACCAAAAACTGACGATGCCCTGGCTTTGTACCCCAAAGCAGAAGATGAAACATCTAGACCTGCAGCTAGCTCACCTAAGATTTTCATCTAGACCTGCAGCTAGCTCACCTGAGATCTTCATCTAGACCTGCAGCTAGCTCACCTAAGGTCTTCATCTAGACCTGCAGCTAGCTCACCTAAGATTTTCATCTAGACCTGCAGCTAGCTCACCTGAGATCTTCATCTAGACCTGCAGCTAGCTCACCTAAGATCTTCATCTAGACCTGCAGCTAGCTCACCTGAGATCTTCATCTAGACCTGCAGCTAGCTCACCTAAGATATTCATCTAGACCTGCAGCTAGCTCACCTAAGATTTTCATCTAGACCTGCAGCTAGCTCACCTGAGATCTTCATCTAGACCTGCAGCTAGCTCACCTAAGATCTTCATCTAGACCTGCAGCTAGCTCACATGAAATCTTCATCTAGACCTGCAGCTAGCTCACGTAAGATCTTCATCTAGACCTGCAGCTAGCTCACCTAAGATCTTCATCTAGACCTGCAGCTAGCTCACCTAAGATCTTCATTTAGACCTGCAGCTAGCTCACCTAAGATCTTCATCTAGACCTGCAGCTAGCTCACCTAAGTTCTTCATATAGACCTGCAGCTAGCTCACCTAAGATCTTCATCTAGACCTGATTTCTGATTTAACAAGCATGCCTGTTGGCTTAGTTTGAACCCCAAAATGTTTCATCTATATGTGGTCCACTCTAGTCACACTGCTGCCGTATACACAATTAGTAGAAATTCAGTCCACTCTTTTAGATTAGTACTGGTACATGTGAAAGCTGTGCTGATGACTATCAGTGTCACTTCAGCTTACGACCAAGGTGCGATAATAATGTACAGTGTATTAACTAATGAAGCATTCCCAGAACAGAGCTTTGGCGAACAACCAGTCCAGATATAATGACACCCTTCTTAAACCATCTTCATCTAGACCTGCAGCTTACTCACCTAGGATCTTCATCATAACCACTGTCAATGGTATTTAAAGATCGCAGCTTTTCTGATTTAACAAGCATGCCTGTTGGCTTAGTTTGAATCGCAAAATGTTTCATCTACATGTGGCCCACTTTAGTCACACTGCTGCCATCTACAAAATCAGTAGACCATTCAATCCACTATTTTAGATTAGTAATGGTACATGTCAATATTTTCAAAACTGTTACATATCAAGACTTCTAAAGTCTTCATTTGATCTCCAGTGTAGCCAAATCACACTTTTTGGCATTTCTCGAGACAAAAATGTCTTACATAGTGCGGTATCCAATCCAATTAGGACCATTCAAAGCGCTTTACACTTCACCCCCTGGCAGACCTGTTCATTCCAGTGACAACTCGATTTCTCTGGAAAGCATTCAGCCTCGCTGCAATTACTCAACGAGGACTATTCATTCACATATCCACCTCTGTCTATAGCCAGGTACTCTTTTGTACTGATGTACAGGAGTGAACGAAATTACCCAAGCTTTGAAACGACAGCAAACGGATTCAAACCGAGGTTCTCTCGATTGAGAGTCCGATGTTTTCACATCCACGCCACCACACCCCACAAGTAAGGTCTGGGATGACCTTTGTTGCTCTTCTTTGTATTCTTTTTAACTTCTTATGATGTGGCCGCTACATTTACAGGAAAAGGAGAACATTCCTACTTCCTAAAATGCTAGATATTTTGATAAAATCATCTGACAAACTATTTAATTATTTTTTTCTGGATCCGGTCAATATTCAGCAAGAAAGAGGCAAAAATGGTCGATATAATCTGACATAAAGTATCCACTCTAATGATCAAAGCCAATTTTTTCAATGATATTTTTGCAATTTTTTACTAAACCCACTGCACATATACATTATTCACACTGTACAAATTTGATCATCACTAAACCTGAATGAATTGAGGAGGATGTTTCAAGCAGCGCAGCAACACTTTATGGGAGAAGTAACTGCCACTTTTGATGTACTTTTAAATGTCTGTGTGAGGGGAAATTAAAACATGAGATCAGCAGGGCACATGTACACAATATCACAAATAATCCACCACATGGCATTGTAGTAAATAAAATCCATGTAGATGCAACATTGAAGTGAGGGACCGCCAAGGATTTAGGATGGAAATACAATGTAGAACAAATGTGGTGACATTTTTGCAGAAGGTAGCTATAGTTTCAGATGATTTTAAGGTGATGGGAATTTTGTTCCAGACTTTGTTTGTGTGCAGCTAGTAGCTACAGAGAAAGCGCACTTGCCAGGGTTATGCTAATTTATTACGAGATACATGCATGACTGAGATTAATTAAAGACCCCAAAAAAGAATGGCTTGTAAAACGAAGCAACTGCATCAAGACAAACGGTGAGAAGCCTGCCACAGACTTGTCAAGCTGCCACTACGTACTGCCGACAATGGGACAGTAACAATGATAAACACTGAATGCTAACTAGCACGTTGAGGAAAGTAGAGTTGATTGTTGTGGTAGCAGATGTGTGTAATATTAATGGGGCCGAGATCCAGACAGTCAGACCAACGAATCCCACATTGTTAGCCATGCCACCAATGGGTGATAGTATCTTGTTACATTCGCAGCTTGTCTGACAAGGCAGCCGGACTATTGTCTGATGTAAATGACTGTTGGACAGCTGTCAGGTCATGAGATGCTGCTTATCTGATGCGCAGGAAGAGCATCCTAAGGGCACCAAGCTTCTACATCGGTTTTCTTCTTAGCAAAAAACTACATCAGGGTTTCGCTTTAGTAAATAAACTACATCAGTGTTTCGCCTTAGCAATAAACTTCAACAGTGTTTCACTTTAATATTAAACTACATCAGTGTTTCACTTTAGCAATAAACTACAACAGTGTTTCACTTTAGTATTAAACTACATCAGTGTTTCACTTTCGCAATAAACTACAACAGTGTTTCGCTTTAGTAAATAAACTACATCAGTGTTTTGCCTTAGCAATAATCTACATCAGTGTTTCACTTTAGCAATAAACTACAACAGTGTTTCACTATGCAATAAACTACATCAGTGATTTGCCTTAGCAATAAACTACATCATTGTTTCACTTTAGCAATAAACTACAACAGTGTTTCACTATGCAATAAACTACATCAGTGTTTCACTTTAGTAATAAACTACACCAGTGTTTCACTTTAGCAATAAACTACATCAGTGTGTCACCTTTGCAATAAACTACATCAGTGTTTGCCAGTTCCATTACCAGCTCTGTCACGGACACCACCTAACCCCCAGAATGTTTAAGACATTTGTTTTTGTTACCATGGTGATTTATTTCTCTACGACTCAAAGGCTTCAGCTGTGAGATGAGAATTTTATGTGAGATGAACTGCCAGAAGGAGGGGTGAGATGAATTTATCTCCAAGGTGTCAATACAGCTAAAAAGAAGCAGAACATTCAGTACAATGAACTACTAAGAGGCAATAAACTACATCAGTGTTTCACCTTAGCAATAAACTACACCAGTGTTTCATAAACAACATCAGTGTTTTACTTTAGCAATAAATTACATCAGTGTTTTTCTTTAGCAATAAACTACATCAGTGTTTCATTTATCACTTAGCAATAAATCACATCAGTGTTTCACCTTACCAATAAACTGCATCACCTTGGCAGTAAACTACATCAGTGTTTCACCTTACCAATAAACTGCATCGCCTTGGCAGTAAACTACATCAGTGTTTCACCTTACCAATAAACTACATCGCCTTAGCAATAAACTACATCAGTGTTTCACCTTACCAATAAACTACATTGCCTTAGCAATAAACTACATCAGTGTTTCATCTTACCAATAAACTACATCGCCTTAGCAATAAACTACATCAGTGTTTCACCTTACCAATAAACTACATCGCCTTAGCAATAAACTACATCAGTGTTTCACCTTACCAATAAACTACATTGCCTTAGCAATAAACTACATCAGTGTTTCATCTTACCAATAAACTACATCGCCTTAGCAATAAACTACATCAGTGTTTCACCTTACCAATAAACTACATCGCCTTAGCAATAAACTACATCAGTGTTTCACCTTACCAATAAACTACATTGCCTTAGCAATAAACTACATCAGTGTTTCATCTTACCAATAAACTACATCGCCTTAGCAATAAACTACATCAGTGTTTCACCTTACCAATAAACTACATTGCCTTAGCAATAAACTACATCAGTGTTTCACCTTACCAATAAACGCCATTGCCTTAGCAATAAACTACATCAGTGTTTCACCTTACCAATAAACTACATTGCCTTAGCAGTAAATCACATCAGTGTTTCACTTTACCAATAAACTACATCGCCTTAGCAATAAATCACATCAGTGTTTCGCCTTACCAATAAACTACATCACCTTGGCAGTAAACTACATCAGTGTTTCGCCTTAGCAATAAGGAACATAAGTTTTTCACCTTAGCAGTAAACTACACCAGCGTTTCGCCTTAACAATAAACTACATCGGTGTTTGTGTTATCAATAAACTACATCAGTGTTTTGCCTTAGCAATAAACTACATCAGCATTTTGAAAATCCAGGTATTAAAGCTATTAAGCTATTAAATAAGTCATGAATAAATAGTTCAAGTGCCACGATGGTTAAAATCAAAGTAACTACTGATTTCCAGGTAATATCTCAGAGATTGGCTGCGCATGCAATACGAGAACCCAGTCGAGTGAATATTACGTGCTCTGTATAACATGTTCATGCTAAAAAATGTGTGACTTCCTAAAAACAAAACGTTAAACTAATTTAATAACAGCTACTCCTGTCAAGACAGGGCAGGGCAGCAGTTGATACATTGCACGGAATAGTGTTATGCAACAAGCATGCATGTTCACCTAAAATTGGGACCATAGGTCATGTTGGAAAGGTCAATCCATTTTCTAAGTGAAACTTGACCTAGAATGCACCTGATTACCAAAGATATAAATAGGCTGTGATTACTCTGGTGCAGTGATGCTGTAATATCTCACTGCATACATTTTCAAGTGCAACAGAATTATTACTAACACAACAACATTTGTAAAATATATTCTTTTAACATAAGCTTAATACTAGTTAGAGCAGCATTTCCTTCCTGAAAATTTACCAAATGTAAAGGTTTTGATGGAAAAAGACATTATATAAGGTTGCTGTACATTCTGGTGCAGTCTGCCTTCTCAGGCCCTTGATAGTACTATTATTAATTGAATATGCGATTGACATGCCAGTTCCATTACTAGCTCTGTCACAGACACCACCTAACCCCCAGAATGTCTAAGACACTCGTTTTTGTTACCATGGCTATTGATTTATCTACGACTCGAAGGCTTCAGCTGTGAGACGAGATGAACTGCATGCAAGAAGTAGGTGTGAGATGGAATTATCTCCAAGGTGTCAATACATTTAAAAAGAAGCACAACTGTCAGTACAATGAATTATTAGAAAGAGGCGTGAGAGGGAATTGTCTCCAAAGTGTCAATAAAGCCAGAAAGAAGCAGAACATTCAGTACAATGAACTACTAGAAAGAGACCTGAGAGGCAATTATCTCCAAGGTCTCAATACAGCCAGAAAGAAGCTGAAATTTGGGTATAATGAACTACTTGAAAGAGACCTCAGAGGGAATTGTCTCCAAGGTGTAAATACAGCCAAAAAGAAGCTGAACTTTGGGTAAAATGAAATACTAAAACGACGCATGAGTGGGAATTATCAGTACAGCTGGATGCGCTGACCTTTGAGTAGGATAAACTGCAGACGGTGCCAAAGAGAAGAATATATATATACATACATACATACATACATACATACATACATACATACATACATACATACATACATATCCAAGCTATTTATTAGCCACAGAGACAACTCTTGTTGAGGAATGACACACAAGAACATATATGGGAAAAGAGAAATAGCCGAGCTGCTTGTACAATGAAGAGACCAAACATTTTCTGAACTATAAGAAACAGATTCTTGAGATGAAAGAATTGCTACCAAGGTACGTGTCTGTATGGTCGTCACAGACCGGAACTTCGGTGGAATGAACTACAATAAATAGATGCTTGAGAGAATTGTTGTCCAAGTGTTTGTCAGCCATAAGCAAACATAACTTTTTGTGGAATGAAAAGCAAAAACCAGGGGTTTGTATAATAATAATAAACACTTTCTATTCATTATAAATATAATAAAATATGCATTTTATCTTATTAAGGTTCATGAGCTAAAAACATAGTAATACAAGTAAACATAGTACCGCTGATTAAAAAAGATTAAATAAGAGATTATATTTTAAAATGCAAAAAAAGATAGATTTAAAATAATAGTCGCAGGAAAAAAGAACTTTAGGTAGCCTTATATCCAGAAACATTTTCAATTACAACAAGTTCCTAACCTATGATAGACAAGCAATTTGAAGTAGTGAACTACTAATTTTCTGACTCATATTTGTTTATTAATTATTCTCATGCATGGACGGTGTTTATATGTTACTGTTTCTTTATTCTATGACATCACCAAGGGGAAACACCTTAAAATAGTTAGGCATCGCTTTGACGTCGACACAGAGAAAGACCTTAAAATAGCAATATTATGGTGCCTATGATGTCACAATCCAGACCAGTAGAAGACATTATCTCCTGAGCAGAAGTCAGCCACAGAGAGAGATCATCCAACTCCCTGTATGTTAACAAACCTATACAACATAATTATTATATAATGTAACTGATAACTAATAGCAATGGTAAATTAACGATAACCATCTAGTTTTTAGTTCGCATAATATATGTGCATTTTATGTTTTGAATGTTACTATAATGCAGGGAAGTCAACTACAGTAATGAGTCTGGTATCAAATTCAAGTCTAATTAGAAAAATCTGAATCTTGGCTGATCATCTTTAGACATTAAGTTCAGAAGTCGAACGGATGCCATAAAGCGTTTAATTTATACTGTGCCCCTCAAACGTCCGTTACTCAGAGTACGTTACACGCTGCCCCTGACAAGCGTGTTCATGCAAACACCATCTATTGAAGCATCCAGCCACGCTGCAATTGCTGCACAAAAGCTGTTCATTCTTATAATTCCATTATTGGAATCCCTTCACTGTCGTTATTTATACAGCTGAGTGAACAAGACCAAAGTGGGGTGAACGAAATTGTCCAAAACCACAGTCCTCTCGACTGACAGTCTAGTGGTCTAACCGCCTAGCCGCCACACCCGGCCACACAATATTATACGAGCCACCAGCTGTTCAAAATCGATGTACAGGTGACATAATCAAAGGTAAATCAACTCACCTGGATTGACTGCATAACTTACATACAGCAAGCAACTTGTACAGAAAGCTATGATACAAGAGTTAGACTTCATCTGAAACAGAAGAACAAGACAACACTCAACATCTGGCAATTAATACACAATAGAATTATTGCAATATGTCTACATTTTAAGGTGCTTCATGTTACTCAAGATACATGTATCATTTTACATTAATCTTAGTTCAAACTGTGACACTGTGTCAGACGCATCTAAACATAAAACTGAAAAAAAATTATTTATATAATAACAAGAACATAAATATTCCTATAAATTCCCAAATAATTGTTTGCACTCTTAAGAATTACTTACAAAATAAACAGTACTATTTTAGGAGTGTTAGTTTTTACATATTAGTCATATAATTTGATTTGTACGACATCTATTTAATCTACAGGAGGTAAATTTATGTGGGAACTTATAATCAATGTTATTGGGTTATTCTTCAGAGAACTGTCACAGAATCACAACGGGAAGAAATCGGAATTATGAGCACATTTTAATCACTGACCCCACATGGCAAGTGCACATTAATTCGAAGTTGGAGGGACCTGGGAAACACCGAGTTATCCATGTGTTCATGCTAAGCCATGTTTACACAAGGCGGTGTATCCATGCGGTCGCCAAAGTCCCTATGATTACTTTTTTTCTCAACAGATTTAGCTTGCATGGTTTATGCAGATCAAAACTGAGGTGACACCATAAATCGGCTTATTGAAATTACTATTCAGTCACATCGCAACTTGGATTAATGTGGATGGAGCAACGCACTGCAAAAACGTGCGTACAGTGATTTCAAAGAACAACAGTTTTGAGGTGCGACTGCACGAGTCCCACCAGAAGACTCGCTTCAAAATGCACCTGATTTCCTGTTTTGTGACAAGGTGTGGCTGCAACACTGGTGACTGCGGCCTCTCGGACAGGGCGCCTCGGCCAAATTGTGTATCACACTTCGAGTTAAGTAAGGTTTCCCAAGTAGCTACTCGCACAGCGGGACACACCAATTAGGTTCAAGACAAGTCAGATTTCCTATAAATGGAATAGAAATACTTTGACGTTAATCAAATGAGATACATTTTTAACGATGCCTTCCTAACTTCTACAAACTTTATTTATTTTATTACTATACATTTGTAACGCACCATGTGTCTGGTTTAAAAACCTGCTGAAAGGCGCTAACAAGATAACGCTAATTTTTTTATTGAAAAGTTAAAATAATGTGTTTAAAAGACAAGTAAACATAAGTTAAATAAACTATTTAAATAGATTAGTTAAATAAACAACCAAATTAAGTTGACACATTAGTGAAAACATAATTTAAGCAGATAAGTTAAATAAAAACAAGTTAAATAAATAATAAGTTACATAAGTAAAACATCATAATCACTAAAATGTCACTTCTGTTAACATAAGGGTGTTCTAAAGGCTGCACAAAAGAGATACGCTTTTAACAATGTCTTAAATGTCACAATACAGTTGGCTTCTCTGAACTTAGTTCATGTTCAACGACAAAGTGGACCATTGTGGTAGTTACATAACATATAACTTGACATTGTGGTAGTTAAATTGTGGTAGTTACATAACATGTAACTTTGTGGTAGTTGCATAACCTGTAACCTGACATTGTTGTAGTTACATTGTGGTAGTTACATAACATGTAACTTGACATTGTGGTAGTTACATTGTGGTAGTTACATAACATGTAACCTGACATTGTTGTAGTTACATTGTGGTAGTTACATAACACATAACCTGACATTGTGGTAGTTACATTGTGGTAGTTACATAACATATAGCTTTGTGGTAGTTACATAACATGTAACCTGAAATTTTGGTAGTTACATTATGATAGTTACATAACATGTAACCTGACATTGTTGTACTGTGATAATATACCTGAACATAAATACCATAGAATATATCTTCAGGACTGGGTTTGATGCAAAATCCTCATATTTACCAAACATACAATGCAGTGACATAATTCTGAAGAATATGCATGTTTCGCACACACAAATTACTGCTAAACAGTCTTTTAAAACTGAATAGACAATTAAAATCAATTATTATTTATTCTTGAGCTCATTCGCTGAATCATCAGAATGGTTCAATCGTTCACACCTGAAGATCATTTGTTGATGGGTTCATTTGTTGAAGGGCTCATTTGCTGATGGGCTCATTTGCTCAAAGGCTCATTTGGCTACCCCAAAAACTTCACTCACAGACATTCATTCACAGTTAAATAAAGGCTCATTAACATATGACGCTTGTTTGTTTGTTTGTTGTTTGTTTGTTTGCTTGTTTGTTGTTTGTTCATTTGTGAAACGTATTTGTTCACAAATTCCTATCATGTGCTGTAGAATCTCCGACAGTCTTACAAAAGGTCAGGACGGCTACAGTGACATAAAACAGAAACTCATACAACAAAGTGTTTGGCTATATTCTCATATAATGAAGTGCACCAACAGCCGCCTGTAGCCAGGGTTGGACCCTGGAGTCTGGCATCAAAGACAGTTCTAAAGGTCACAAGTGAATGCAGAGAGCAGCGGAAATCATTCAATCAAGTGTGGGACACAAAGGTTGTATTTTAGCATTTTTATTCCTTGGTAATTGTAATTGATTCGGGTTTTTAAATTACAACATAATTGCAATCTATTTATTTTTGTAATTGCAGCAATTATATATACAGTAATTCTTTATGTCACAAACTTTACCTAAACAACTATCAAAAATGGTATGAAAATATACAAACATAACAAAGTCCATTACAAATAGCGACTATTGAATAAACAGTTTCCTACAAAGCAGCTCTGTAATTACAATTGTGTAATTGTAATAGAATTTGATTTGAACACTTATGAAGTGTAATTGAATTTGTATTTAATTGTATTTTGTGGACCCAGCCTTGGTCAGTGGTGATATGTCTCTTCTCTACCAAGAAAGCAACAGTCCTATATGTATAGTAAAGGAGGCGATTTATATGAACTGAGCAGAAGCCATATTACACCGTTGCATTTATTACAGTAAAAACAAATTGGACCATCATCTCAATTATTCAATAACAACATTTCCCAATTCTACAATAAAGTTTAGACTTGCTTGCCTAGTCCAAATCCAAATAGACACATGCTTTGGTCAAATATGAAAAGAGCACAAAAAATTCCCTCCCTAGATGCATGTAACAACACTATATACAGCGGTTACATGCTAAGTCAGTTAACTGATGTAAATGCCAAGTCTCAGATAAAAGATCCACGAGCCCTTTGAGGCTGATTACATTATGGATACAGGGTCATCAGGGAACAATTCTGAATTCCAGCATCATCCATATATATTCAAGTTGCAGAAAAAAGCTTTCCCCAATGGAATACCAACCACATAGGCAGTGGATAGGTGATGCCGCCCCACGAAACGTATGAATCGGTTCATACCACATAAAAACAGTACGACTTGGACATCTAATGGAACAGACATGCTGCTACTATGTAAGCAAAATCAGATAAGCCATTGGTTTCTGTACATCTTCACAATTGTTATTATATGCTTATTCCGTCCAGAGGCTAGGCTCTCTTGGATCTATAACCCATGGTATTGTGATATTCCTCGCCATTCCGAGGTTTTCTGCCTGTGCATTGTGAATTTGAAGCTTGTGTCTATCCAGAAATTATGCAGTCCTAATCTTCTGATTTAGGAGGTGAGCTATCATAAATCTCAATTGTACCAGTTTTGTGAAATAAACTGGAGATCAGCTATCCCAACTGTGTTAAGTTCTTCATCCAGCCATATCAACCATTCTAAATGTTGTCTGCTAAATTTTTTTAAACTCACCTCCATCTGGCTATATCCTAAGTTTTGTGTAAACCAAATATTTTTTATTGCTCCCGATGCAGTAAATTTCCAATCCACCTGATTTGATTCTTCTTCCAAGATCATGGCTATGATGGATTTCCAATGGGCCCAGCTCTGTGAAATTCCTGTGCACCTGTGCGTTCTTCATGTTACCTGTCCACTGCCAAAATTACGCAATATCTAGTAAATGCACTTTGGGATGAAATGGCGCCACAAAATACTGCACATACCCTGGACAGTACGCAGTACCGACATATCAGTATTGAAAAAATTACATATATAGCAAACCTGGTTGTGCAATTTTGTCAAGAGCATAAAACCGAATATTTTGGCCACATTAGGAGGCACAATGGATTAGAAAAGATGATACTTGATGGAACAGTAGCAGGGAAAGGAAGCAGCGGCCACTGCAAGGAAGAGAAGGACATCTGTCTTTGGAACAGTGACAGCGACTGGTAGAACAGTTGAAGACATCGGTTTCGCAAACAAAGATTTGGTCATGTCCTGAACAGGATATGCAAGTTTGGTCAGTGACGTCCTGAACAGGATATGCAGAAGAAGAAGCACTTGATGTTAGATGTATGCAGCAGGCAACAGAGACTGCAGTGAGCTTGAGGAACAAGTAGCTGCTGCAGCTGCTTCAGCCCACCCACCGTGATGCTTCATCAACCTGTCATTAAGATAAATTAATCACCGCGCAACAGAAGCCCACAAATCCAAGATTACACAATCAAGGCAGGTGGCAGATTCCGCTGCAGATTTTTAGGCCACATTCGCTACTCTATGGTTGCATCAATATTTCATTACTTGCATTTTGTACTCTGTTCTCATCAAGGAAGATGTGAAGGCGACACGTGTGTTAAACTCCCTGGAAGGCTACACATGTGTAGCCAACAGTTACTTGTCAATATAGTCAAGCTGGAAGATCTAGAGTGGACAGAGATCATACGTGAGATAACACACTGATGGTGGAAAGAGTTTAATGTGTGCTAAGCTCCCTGGAAGGCTACATTTGTGTAGCCTGTAGCCAACAGTTACTTATCAATATAGCAGAGCTGAAGGATCTAGAGTGGCCACAGATCAAACAAGAGATAACACACCGATGGTTGCAAGAGTTTGATGTAGGGCCTACAGGAGATGAGGAAAGTGTAGCTAGAAAGGGGTTGGTGTGTGGTATTCATTGTAGGAAGTTTAGGCTGAAAGTGGTGGAGGTTTCATGTTGGGGCTTGGGGAATTGTGGAAAGTCTATACAGAGAGGTGTGCTTTTGACATTTAGGACCATGGGCAGTGCGGGAAGCGGAATGTTGACTAGCCGAAGGAAACTGTCTAAACAACCTGCATTCTACTAATGATCTTAGTCATGCAACGATGCTGACCAAATTAGACCAGGAACAAAATTAAGTAGCCACTGAAATAAATTATGAAGCCCACTATGATAAGGGCTAGCAGTTATCCCTCTTCTCCCAATAGCTGACCAACCCATCTCCCACCAGCTGACCAACCCATCTCCCACCAGCTGACCAACACATCTCCCACCAGCTGAACAACCCATCTCCCACAATTTGACCATCCCATCTCCCACAAGCTGACCAACCCATCTCCCACCAGCTAATCAACCCATCTCCCATCAGCTGATCAACTCATCTCCCACCAGCTGACCAACCCATCTCCCATCAGCTGACCAACCCATCTCCCACAAGCTGACCAACCCATCTCCCACCAGCTAACCAACCCATCTCCCACCAGCTGACCAACCCATCTCCCACCAGCTGACCAACCCATCTTCCACCATCTGACCAACCCATCTCCCACCAACTGACCAACCCATCTCCCACCATCTGACCAACCCATCTCCCACAAGCTGACCAACCCATCTCCCACCAGCTGACCAACCCATCTCCCACCAGCTGACCAACCCATCTCCCACCATCTGACCAACCCATCTCCCACCAGCTGATCAACCCATCTCCCACCAGCTGACCAACCCATCTCCAACCAGCTGACCAACCCATCTCCCACCAGCTGATCAACCCATCTCCCATCAGCTGATCAACTCATCTCCCACCAGCTGACCAACCCATCTCCCATCAGCTGACCAACCCATCTCCCACAAGCTGACCAACCCATCTCCCACCAGCTGACCAACCCATCTCCCACCAGCTGACCAACCCATCTTCCACCATCTGACCAACCCATCTCCCACCAACTGACCAACCCATCTCCCACCATCTGACCAACCCATCTCCCACCAGCTGACCAACCCATCTCCCACCAGCTGACCAACCCATCTCCCACCAGCTGACCAACCCATCTCCCACCATCTGACCAACCCATCTCCCACCAGCTGATCAACCCATCTCCCACCAGCTGACCAACCCATCTCCAACCAGCTGACCAACACATCTCCCACCAGCTGACCAACCCATCTCCCACCATCTGACCAACCCATCTCCCACAAGCTGACCAACCCATCTCCCACCAGCTGATCAACCCATCTCCCACCAGCTGACCAACCCATCTCCCATCAGCTGATCAACTCATCTCCCACCAGCTGACCAACCCATCTCCCATCAGCTGACCAACCCATCTCCCACAAGCTGACCAACCCATCTCCCACCAGCTGACCAACCCATCTCCCATCAGCTGACCAACCCATCTCCCACAAGCTGACCAAAGTCTTCCCAGTGTGAAAATTATCAAGCTCAGCACTTCAGCAAATTAACTAGTTCAATGGTTGAAATGACGTTTGTCGAGTCTGTGTCACTAAAATCATTTTAAAACATCACTGTCACGGAAGATGATTGATTAAGATCATTAGAAAGATTAGAGTGCTAAGAAATGGCAGCTGCATCATTGGAAACACATTTCTGACAAATGTGTCTCTTGCAATGCTGCAATGCTTCGTAAACATAGGGGGTAGACTTAAGCCCTCGCAGACAAAAGCCCTCACAGAAAAACCCTCAGGACAAAAGCCCTCACCTTTCAGAGGGGTAGGACAAAACCCCAACTAGCTACTGGCTTCAACATGAGTATAACGTTAATTGGATGTGGCTTCTTTTAGCAAATCAGTAGCAGAGGTAAGCATCTAGGGGAACTCGAGCATAGGTGAGTTCATATTTTGGAATATAGTTTAGGATGTTACAAGTACGTTTCAAAGCATACTTACTCACCCGTTTCGCCTACTCTCACCGATTCATCCTCTCAATATGCCTCTACTGGTATTATTCCCACTTCACCTAATGAGCATTAGCAATGACCGTTGAATTTTTTAATACTTATAAAAAATAAATATAAAATAGGCTTTGCAGAATTCAGAGTTTTTCTTGAGTTAAATCTAAGTTGTTTTAATTATAAGATTTTCATTTAGACAACATTTACTTAATCCAAAAAGAACTTATGTTTACCTCAAGAAAAACTCTGATTTCTGCATAGCCACTGTTTGTACTGAATTGCTAAAAAGAAGCCACATCCAATTAACGTTCTGCTTATGTTGAAGCCAATAGCTAGTAGGGGTTTTGTCCTACCCCCTCCGAAAAGGTGAGGACTTTTGTCCTGTTGGCCTTTGTCCATGAGGACTTTTGTTAATGATTGCTTTTGTCAGTGAGGGCTTTAATGTCCTACACTCCCAACATGTAAACATACAGGGACCCAACATAGGGATACCCAAATGACAATCCCAACACAGAAATCCCCTCATCATATGACTACATTCTTCTTCTTTTTATAAATAATAAAAACATAAATGGGTACATTCTTATACAGCGCATTGTCCAGTCATTTTGACTGTTCAAAGTGCTGCACACATCACCCTTTGGCAGACCTGCTCATTCCAACACCAACTTGCCTTCTTTGGGAAGCATTCAGCCACGTTGCAATTACAGCACAAATACTATTTGTTCATATATCCTGTTGTTGATATCCACCACTGTCTATAGCCAGGTACTAATTTACAGCTGAGTGAACTGAATCCACGTGGAGTAAATGAAATTGCCAAAGCTTCGATACTGTTGCAAGAGGAATCGAAAACGGGTTCTCTCATTTGAGAGTCCAATGTTCTAACCAGAATGCCACCATGCCCCACCGACAACCAATGACCACCTTCGACTTGCTAAAGATTTTGATGTATGAGAATTAGTGAGTCCTTCTTCTGTTGGACCTTTTTCTCCACATTTCGTGTGCCTACAGAAAACCGATTTCCACCGTCCATGATGCTAGGAAGCCATTATGGAGCTGCATGCAGTTCATCTAGAAGCAGTCAGGAAATGTCTGATTCGCCACAGATGAAAGCTAATATGTATCCCCCAGGCAGAAACGAAACCAATTAACACAGAGCTGTGTCAACAGGCTGACTAAGCACCTAGAATTACATTGGAACGGCACCAAGAAACATGACTCAGAGTAATTACGCCCATCGTACATCTCTGTTATATGTGGTTACTACAAGACATGTGTGAGGCACATCCCTTGGATAAAAATAAGAATTAACCCAAGGAAATGCGAGGAAGCCCAATTTGTCTGTCATGGGTCGTACTATGACAAAAGTTGGGTTCAATGAAATGTGACGATCGACGTTCTCATGAAGATGATCAAAGACCAAGGTTCATTGAAACAAGGTGCCACATTGGCTGAAATTGCTTCATTCCAGATTAGTCTCCCCAATTAAAAGAATGTGACAGAAAATCAGGAATAAGTCAAACACGTTGAGCCTCGCAATTCCACTTAAAAATGCACGAAGGGGCGAATTTGGCTGCGATGGCCAATTTTCAGGTGTTTTAATTAGCCTAACCATCTTAGATTACTGTCATGCTATTATAAAACAATTGATAACTTGATTTTTCATAGAGCTATGAATATCTTATTGAACAAAGACAAAGGAAACTTTGCTCAATTCAAATGTATCATATACAATGCACATCACATCCACCCACGCCATACTGGCATCATTGGAAAGCTTATCTATTATGGGATGCATTTACTAGGGCAAAATCAGTCACATGTTACTATGTAACCAGTCAGAGAGGTTTAAAATGGAGACCAAACGTAAACAAAACCATATTGTTCACTAAATAATAATAATGAGGACGTAATCACGATACGAATCACAATGGCTGATTGGCTCAGCTAGAAACGTGCATGCGCAATTGCTCTGAACTTTGGAATGCGACCTTTATTTCCACGTGAAGCCATGTTTGTTTTGGTTTGAGTTTGACTACTTCGGAGACTGTTATTATACCAAATTTACATTTATTATTTATATCGATTATTTAGTTGCTGTTGACTGGTGACCTTAGACGGCTCAGACAGTGACAGTGAAATGAGCATCATTTCTGAGGGCAAAAGTGACAAGGAAGACCACAATCGAGTGACAGTTGACACTGATAGCTTCAAGCAAGTGCGCGGACAGCTTGGCAGAATTAGAATTCCACCACAATATCCGTGCAAAATTTCAACTTCATATGATGTGCTGTTGTTATTGAAATGTATGAATATACTTTAGTAAACTTCAAAGCTGTTTTTTATAGAAAATTTTTCCACCAAATGACTCGGGGCATCTTCTCTTTATCAAACGATGACTCAGCAACTAATAGAGCTTGGTAGTTGTCTTTGGCACCATTGCAAAGCCCATACAATTGTCTTTCATGTGGTACCTTTATCTGTAATTTTCTGACTTATCCCTGATTTTGATGGAGAGGGTCACAATTAGTCCATATGAAATTGCTGGTTGGTAGATTACCGTTCACTGAAATATTGGCAATTCATAGATCAAAAACACCATTTTTAAATTCCATGACATTTAATAAAATTCCTTAGTTTTCCAGGGCTGAAAAATCCACAACTTTCCAGAATTTCCATGACCAGTTGGAAAATCCCTATTTTCAACACGCTTTCCCATGCCACAGAGGCCTCAACCCTGCCATAAAACACTACAACGTTGGACCCATCATTACTACTTAGTCAAATTGACTAAATACACTCCACCAACTGAAATAACTTCTGCCTACTTTGACTCAACAAATGCTGAAGGCTCACTCGAGAGACTGGCCGGCTGCCATGCACTACGATGGATTGCTAAACGGTTACCCGAGAGCAGCAAACTGCAGACACAAGTTAATAATTGATTGGTGGCAACACTGCCAGTCTGTTGGACCTTGCAACACCATCACTGAATGCTGGGAACAGCCCAATACAGGAAATTGAACCAATGCTGATTCGGCTACTGAGGAAATTGTGCAAAATGCATTAAACACATTGCGAATTTGCACTTGATCGTTGAGGGCTCTGTCACTATAGGACACGGACCCGTGTCTTATGATAACAGGAAAGAAATGTTGTTGGCCAGCTTGGATTTCAACTTTCATCAAGGGCCACTTTCCATAGATAGTCCACATCTCCATATATTGGTCTGTCTCATAATTTGGTTACTATAATGTAAGGCTGGGTGATAGGGTGAAAAGTCTTACATGGTTGAAAGCTCTGAAGTTCGGACAAGTTATCGTACTACCATACCATAATTGAAAGAACAAATTAAAGGTCACAAATGTGGAAACAGATAGACTCTGTCAATTCGACATTTCAGATTCATTTTGCAAAAAAATAAAACCTATCTAGTATCCAGTTTGACATGCTAACTCAATTGTGCAAATTTGTTATTTAGTTTTGGGCAAACTATTAAATTATTTCCAGTTAAAAATCAGTGAAAAAATTGCAGTGGTTCAGCCTCTAGTAATTCAATTGACGAAAGACTTTTAAACCTGCTTCCTCAAATGGTTCAGCCCATCGCGAATTTGGTTAATTTATGTCCAGATGTGTAATGTGTGACTAGTTTAAGTAATGTACGCAGTCTGTTTAATAAAAAAAATTGTATTTTCAAATCGTGATTTTTCAGCATTTCGATTTTCACTTCAATTAATTCTTGAACAAGCATTAAGTAATTTAATAGTCTGTCTAATGAGTTCACCAAAACTACATACAAAAGTTGCACAAACAAGCTTGCATGTACAGTGGATAGGTTTGGTTTAAAAAAAAAAAAAATTATTTGAAATGAGACTAATCTTACTATCAATATTCATTCCTCACCAATGCGCACCCCCAGGACAAGGTCTGAAACAGCTGCACTCCCCCAGATGGCTCATTGAATGCAGGACAGAAGTAAATATCCTTCAATCATTTAACTCAGCAATGTGCGCCAATTACAAATGAAGATCGGTACAGCTCCCAGAACGACCATGGCATTTCCTTAGATCATTAACGGCTCCTTTGACACCAATAAATAGTGGCCACTGTTAAATGTCATCAATATAGGGACCTTCATCACCATAATGTTATGCATTAACTCACATGGCTCTATTTTTAACAACTTGCAGTCTACTGCCACAGATTTATCATGAATTGTCTCAAATGTTGTAATCTGTGCCATCTTAAATCTTTTAATATATGTAAACAGAAGACCTAATAATCAATAAATAGCAAGTGCCAGACTAAAACAAAAATGTTGTGTGACAATAAAATCAAATCAACAGCATGTTCAGATATTGCCTGTCCACCTCATATACTGGAAGGTATTAGTGAGACTAACTTTAATGTAAAATCCTAAATGTTTCTTTTCGATTACTTTTGCAGATATCTAGTGTCTTCTTAAAAACAAACTAGGTATTTTTACCTTGTCCAAGAGGGCAATATAAGAATTCCAATTAAAACATATTTCCTACACACAAACATCATATGAATTCAATATCTATAATAGCACATTCATTGGATGTTATTTTTTTTACATAATATTGTGAGACCTCTCTTCATAGATTTAGACAACATTTAGATAATGAAGACACCATCATGGGAACCTCAATTTGAGACAGCATAGGTTCTACCTTTAAAGAGATCTTGGGGCTAGTGCCTGCTACACACAAAGGATGTATGCATAATTATAGTCATAATGATGCAACCATTGATAAGGCTGGGTGTTCATACACCCAGATATACCACATAAAACAGGGTGTTAGTGAAAGGCTCCTCCTCAGTTAATTTTTTTCGCTAGTCTCGTTTAAAAAAAAAAAAATTTTAAATCAAACCTACCTAGTATTTACTTACTTACTTACTTAATCCTCTTGGCCCTTTCAGGAGCATAGGGCGTCAACCATGTTTCTCCACCTCACTCTCTTCTGGGCTATAGCTTTGGCCTCTTGCCAGGTGACCCCTACTTTTTCAAGATCTTGTAGTGTTGAGCGTCTCCAGTTGATTTTTGGCCTTCCTTGTCTTCTCTTTCCTTGTGGGTTATAGTCCAGCGCTTGTTTGGTTGTATTTGTTGGATCTTTTCTGAGTGTGTGGCCAATCCAGCTCCATTTTCTCCTCTTGATTGTAGTGCTTATTTCTTCCTGTTTGGTTTTCTTCCAGAGCTCTTTATTTGATATTTTGTTAGGCCACCATACCTTGAGGATGTATCGGAGGCGACTGTTGATGAAGACTTGGAGTTTGTTGTTGAGAGACTGAGTAGTTTTCCACGTTTCACAGCCATAGAGAAGAACTGGTTTAACGTTGGTGTGGAAAATGTGGATCTTAGTGTTTATGGATAGTTGGGAAGAGAGCCATAC
Source organism: Lamellibrachia columna (assembly GCA_963662155.1). Classification (NCBI taxonomy): domain Eukaryota; kingdom Metazoa; phylum Annelida; class Polychaeta; order Sabellida; family Siboglinidae; genus Lamellibrachia; species Lamellibrachia columna. The sequence goes on from OY759270.1 coordinate 28,131,179, forward strand.
AGGGCGTAGGGTTCTGAAGGCATGGCGAGCTTTATTGATGCGTAGCTCCACATCTTTGTCACCTAGTATTTAGCATCCAGTATCCACGGCAACATGCTAGCTGGTTTGTGAAAACATTTTATGTAGTTTATGTGAAATCATCAGACAAACTATTAAATTACTTAATGTTTGGTCAAACATTAATTGAAGTGAAAATGGAAATGCTGAAAACTCACAAATTTCACCCATGCTAAAATTGTATAACCTTGTTGTGTGATCGGCACAATGATGTTCATGCCCGTGATTGGCATTGACCACAAAGTGTTCACCATTTTGGAAATCCATAATTTTTAACCTTACCAGATCTAACAACTAAAATCAATCATTAATTCTATGATTTTAACATAAGTAGGCATTTTTTATTAAATCGACTGAGGATGTGACATAATCTATTCACACAGACACACGTTGCATATTTGGACATCAATGAACCAGATTTGCAATATGCTAAATCAGTTTAAGATGGAGTTTTAATGGGACAAGTTCAGTGGATGTGGCAAACTTATTAACGAATGGGGCCTGACTGCAGCAGACACAGAACACACAAACTTAACTGTCATTTGGCTGAATCTTGTGCAATTTCATTTCATTCCAATTGCCCCAGTTCACTCCGCTGAAGAATGGTATCTTTGGCACTGGCAGTGATGGAATTAGGTCTGGATACTGCGGATTGATTGATTAATTGAATACTTCCACACAAGCCAAAACTGTTGTTGATTAACCAACTCTGGCAGCACCTTTGAACAAGGTGATATCGATACTCAATTTGTAGCGTCCAGTTATAAATTATCTAGTTTTGTAATAGATGCCAAAGGCCCAATACTATATACCTGGAGCAAAATAAGTTGATAGGTTACTCCATAGGACTTGTCTATAGAAAACTTCCATAGATTAATATACAGAATATCATTATCATGAATACTTCCTCCACACAAGTCAAAACTGTTGTTGATTAACCAACTCTAGCAGAACCTTTGAACAAGGTGATTCTTCTGGGGCTTTATCTGTGCCCATTAGTTGTACGACTTTTACTTCACATGTACACACACCAGAAACAACAAGTTAGATGGAATGATGTAATGTCAAACCAATTCAGTGTGAAGAATGGGGTTCGCCAAGGAGGTGTTATGTCTATTTGGAGTATACATGGATGGGCTGTTGGAAGAGTTAAAAGACCTTGGTATTGGCTGTTTTATTGGGCAACATTTCTGTGGAGCTACAGGATATGCAGATGACATTACACTATTATGTTCTACTAGTTCTGGGTAGTGAAAAATGATTGAGGTGTGTGTTGTTTAATGGGTCAAAAAGCAAACTATTGGTGTCCAACAAGAAGGATGCTGATCCGCATTGTGAAATAAATGGTACAGATGTTTCTACATGTGAGAAAACTATACATCTCAGAAATGTACTTAGCCCAACCGATAAGTATGAAATGGTGTTTGATTGTATCAAGAAATTAAACTGTAAAGTAAATAGATTTATGTCTGAGTTTGGTTCACTTCAAACTGTCATCAAAAACAAATTGTTTCATCAGTATTGTTGTGCACTGTACGGATCTCAACTATGGCCACTGTGGCATGACAGTGTTAACAAGATGTGCATACAGTGGCGTAATGCTTTACGTAAGGTATGGAAGCTACCATATGGTTCTCACAGAGATTTAATACCATTAATTGCTGAATGTGTACCTTTAGATGTGGCTTTGGTCTTTAGGTTTATAAAGTTTTACAGAACAGTAACCTTGTCAGATAACATGGTTTTTAATTATATTGCAAATACAATGACATTTGCTTATATGTCCACTATGGGCCAGAATGCAAGACACATTATGTCCAAATATAACATGACCAACCATGAACTGTTGTATATGCCTACGAGTGTTATTAAGCATAAATGTAAAGAAATGTGGAAAGTCAATGTCAATACTTCATACTATTACGTTGCAAACATTATTTGTGAACTGGTTGAAATGAAAGATTATAACAAGGATGCTGTCTTAAATAAGGAAGAATGTAATGCTTTGATTACATATCTTAGCACAATATAATTTGTTTTCCAGCTACTATTTCTAATTTATAATTTGTTTAATATATACATGTTTTTGGATTTCGAGTCCGAATAAAGATAATAATAATAATAACAGAGAAGCAAAAAATCATAAATACCTTTATGCCTATATGCACATGTTCTGCATAATTCCTGCACACACACGTGCACATAAGATAACCTTATCATTTCAGAATAACAATCTTCATGCCTTCATTACACCTACCTCCGCGTATTCCGCCTGAAGCTATCTCCATTCCCCTGTAACCAATCACACTGGATGCCAAAGCACAAATGTTCCGGCACTGCAAGCACAAGTTTGCTCAATAACTCATTTGCCGTACGTCCACAGGAGGGAAACCACACAAATCTCGATCATCACATAAACGAGACGCTGGCAGCCCGAGTAGCTGACAGCAGCAGTAATGCAGCGGAAACCACGGCGACCAGCAGCAGTGGACGAAGCCTTACACATCGACTGCCTTATTAGCTCCACGACTGTCATCTAAACACCCACCTGGGAGCCCTCCAATCTCGCCGTGGCCGCACAGCTACATTGAAACGTCTGCCAGACTGCCTCATCAAGCATCTGTCTTCCAAAGCACCTGACTATAATTCAAGGTCTCCTAACTAGAAATGTTGTCTTGAAATTTAAAGACGTTAGTAGAACTAGAAGACACAAAACAGTACTAACAAAGGATCGGTGTAGACTGCACAAGAAAGTGCTCATTCTCAGAAAGGATGCTGAATGATTTTCCGATTAATTAATCTTACATAAAAAATTGTATTTATCCTTAGATTTAGCGAGTCCACAACATGTCTTTTCCAATTCCCTGCGTGGGTTCCCATCGCATAGACACCAGATAAAAGGGACCAACAGATTTTAGCGTCTCTTCAAAAAGACAGACAAAGCGAGTTAAATGAAATTGCCCAAGTTTCGAAATGGAAGCAGGTGGTTTTTAACCCTGTCCCCTCTTGTCACCAGACAAAAGGCAGCCAGTCAGAAAATAACCAGCCTCAATGCCCAGGCTCTGTGATGTGATGTTACTGTTTGTCGCACACAGGATTTCCGGCGGAAACAAAATTCAGCATGATTTTTTATTTATTTGTAAATAATCACACAAGATTGTGACCGAACAATTCATCGGAAGCATGAACTAACCAATCATAAACAAATGATTAATCGAAACAACACTAGTATGTATACAGCCATGTTTTTAAACAATATATAGCAAGATTGTCATCCAAAATAACAAGTAGACAAGGAAGCAATTTGCTTACAGTGAGTCAAAAAAAATTTCTTCTATTATTTATAAAGGTACTTGACAGGTTGTCTTCTAAAAGTGTATATATTTGCATTATAAATCAGCACATACTTTAAACGATTTCCTTGTTTACACAAAATTAAGCAGTATATGATAATGAGTTCATTCCTCCAGCTGTGTTCAAACTAACGTGAGCGTGTCTAGTACACTTATATTGCCCTCAAGATAATCACGATTGCAATCATGAGTGACAACAATTTCAATAATTCAATCTCTTCTGACATGACATTTGGTAATTAGTTGAATTAGTCTACCATACAAATATTTGCCTAATAATGCTTACTGAATGATAGCAACAATGCACATGAATTTTTAAACACCACATAACACTTTGTTAACTCGACCATAAAGGGTTCATGAAAATAATGTTAGTTTATTTACTTTGTACATGAATAGCAACACGAAGACGGGAATATTTCTTGTAAATAAGGATTAATAATTTCTCCCAATGAAATAATATGTTGTGTAGCGAGCGTCAAGCACCAATGTTTTGAGATCATTCCTACAGATTCTCATATCTGTTTTTATTTTAATGTAATATCACTTCAATATAATTTTTACGGCACTCAAAACACAATAAATGTGATCAGATACTGCTAAAGTGGCAACACAAACTATATTGCATCCAAAATAGAATTCAAGGAAAGAATTATGATCTAAAAGTAGACTACAGAAAAAATATTGTACAGCTAGATTACCTAGTTGAAACTGATAACAAAGATAAAGGTTCCTCTGCAACTAATTTAGCCAATCAAGAATCAGGTTCATGGATGCTCAAATCTGAAATATGAATAGTTTAAATAATATATGTGCAGTCGGTATATAAAATGTGTTAAATGCTTCAGAACAACCGACGTTGATTGTAAGACCGGGTGACTGGCAAGGTGCTGTATTTGTCCAATTGCACCAAATATGAACAAAAGCAGGCTTCCAAGAAGGTCAAATACATATACAAACATGCAAAATCGGTGTATTTACATACAAATACATATTTGACCCCAACTCTTGTTCGAAGCTTGTGACACTTTGTACAGTCCCAGTTTACTCAGTTCAATAAGGTGTACAAATTAGTAATAGATGTGATTCCAGTGATGGAATTATTAAAGAACGAACTGCTTTTGTATAGCAATTATAGTATGGCTGAATGCTTCCAAGAAATGTGTCCGTAACGAGGTATACCAGTGTCAAGCACCCCGAGCAAAGATCATTGGAGGGTTGCGATATAAATTGAACGCCATACTTAAATTTACTGACAACTAATATCCAGATGCTGAAATATCAATTTGCCACATTGATATCCCTGGGAAAGAATCCTCCACAACAATATTTCCATTACAATACCTTAGTTATACCTTACTAACAATACCGCCAAAATTACATAAAAAGAACTGATACTATTTGAAGCATAATAAAGATATATTAAACAAATTTATACAGAATCAACTGAAGCTTTGGAATCCTAATATCAAATAGTGGAAAAGCACAACAAATGTGGTAGTTATCTAATTAATTTTATGAACTTACAAGGAATAATGTATACTAAATCTAGGAAGAATATTATCCAGGAGGTATTGTCAGGATATCTAATTCACCGGATATTCACATGGATAATATTAATGGCGATATTTCTCATGGAAAGGTTGTCAGGGGAAATACTTCATGATGTATTCTAGAACAGTTTCAAATGCAGAAGTTTAACATACATGACACACTCAAACTTCACCTCAAGCCTGGTCTCTTTGACTACAGTGATCACTCTGTTGTCAAAGAAGGTTAAATATATGGGTTGGCAGCATATATAACTGATAATACATTGCTGAATTAATACACGGACATTTGTGTCAGATACGGAGGATATCATCTGCCTATTATATCAGATACAGGGCTTATCATCTGCCCATAGTGTGAAGTATGGTCCCAGCATGAAATACAGATTGCATGCGTTAGCCACTGACCAGTAACACAATTACTCCTATATAATTGCACCAACAAGTTTCCAGCTGTGGTCCAGGTGAAACTATGGCAGGTGTTGCAAGCCAAATAACTCACACATCTGTAACTTTGTGATAACACAATTACACAACAGCCAAGGAGGGTCTAACTGCATAGAAGTAATTGATTGCAGACAAAATGCTGCATTTGCAATTGGACTTGATTCTGGTTTTGAAATTATGCCATAATTGATTTACTTCATGTCATTTGCTACAATGATCCAATTATGATTATTTACGGTACCTTTTCATATATCACAGATTACTTGAAAAAACATCTAAAGTCAGCAACAGACGTGATATAATTAACAAAACACTTATTAGGTCGAATACGATATATGAAATTGTAATCGATCTGAACATCTTAAAAGTGCGATTGTAATAAAAAAATTCAGAACTATAGTTGAGATAATGATGTGTAATTGGGCAACAGCAATGAATGATTCAAATCATTTTAAGTAAACATTCCACCCATCAATGTAAGAAATTAATGAAATTTTTCAGTTATACCAGAAGAGAAACGGGAATGCTAAAGGCAACTACAGAAATCTCACATGCATATTAACATCAACAGACTCGTACAAATTGATTGTTACATTATCATGTAATTATTTCTAATTGCAGTGTTGAATTAGACTATAATGTAAAATCTATAATGTAATTGTATTTAATATTGTGTCAATCTTAATTGTAATTGTGTCCAACAATCAATGTAATTGACCCACGTAACTGACTGACAAACAAATGTCTATATTGAAAATAACGTTGCCATAGTTAAAATCATGGTTAAAATAATAATAAAATTTATTAATAATCACGAACAAATGATGAAGATAATGTTATTGCAACTACATATAGATGTAATTATAAATAAAATCATAAAATATTTTCTATAGATGCAGTAACCATAATTAGACATAAAAATGTTCTACTACCAGAGTTCATTATAACATAATCAACATTTTGTAATTAAATCTAGCCTTGACTAGTGATGCATTAAATCCACTTCAACCTGGCAAATCTATGTTGAAATACACATAACCAGATGACGCAAATGACAGGCATGGGGTGATGGCGAGAGTTCAGGGAAAATTGATTCTGCATTTAAGCTTGCTGGCTGAGAAGGCTATGATGAAATCCCTCGTGCCGCCCTAGTAAGCCGAAGGATTACGCAACGTTGACCTCGCTGAAGGAAACAGCAGACAACGCGCCGTACAAATAACGTCACAGTAAATGAATTTAGTCCTAAATACGTAAGGAATCCTCCAATAATCAGGAAGTCCAGCAGGCAGCTCAGTGCCACAACACAGTCAGGGTTATTCCATAAATGTCAATTAATTCCAGTGAATTAAACGGGGATTCTAATGATTTTCATTGGTTAACTGACCGACGCTACAACACCTAATTTATTAATATTTATTATATATGATTGGTTAAACATAATATCCATACAAAATGTGTTAGTATCGAGATCTTTCACCGCTATATATTCTTTTGGAATAACACAATTTGGCAACAAGTACAGAGACTGCATGAAAAGAGGCCAATAAATGTAACGCTTTTTCATTGGTAGATTTACTAATCTGTTAACTTCCTGTTCTATTTAATTTCTGATGGCAAATATACAACAGCAAGAAAGACTAAAACATGAAATATAACACTATTAATTTAGATTAACCTTGACATAAAAATTGGGACGTAGGGCATTTGACGGTTGTTTCTGGTAATGTTTTTCGCAACGAGCTATATAAATTGGCAAAAAAATATTATTTCTATGGTGTTCATGGTAAAGAACATAAGTGGATGGTAAGTTATTTGGAATATAGATCACAGTTTTTTCAGTATAAAAATTGTGATTCTGAGGTACTTAGGGTGTGTTGTGGTGTACCATAAGTTTACACCTTAGGACAAAAATTATTTATAATGTATATCAATGACATTTTCAATGCTTCTAAACTGTATACGTTTATTTTATTTGCAGACGAAACGAACATGTTCTATTGTAATAATGCCATCAATGGTTATCCGGCAGACAAATGCTGAGCTGGATAAGCTCAATGTGTGGTTTTTAGTAAATAGCTAATCATTAAACATAACAGAAACAAATTACATGATTTTTGGAAATCACGCATTGAAAACGTCTCTCTATGTAAAAATAAACAATGTCACAATTAATAGAGTTGAAGCAACCACATTTTTAGGTGTATTGATTGATGACAAATTAATGTGGAAACATCAGATTTCTCTCTTGAAATCTAAACTTTCAAAGTGCTGTGTGGTTAGGTACAAAATTTGTTTCTTAACTGACAGACGTGGAATGCGTATCTTATATTAGTCTCTCTTTTCACCTTACATTGTGTATTGTGCTAAAATATGGGGAAATACATTTGCAGCAAACTTAAAATGCTTAGTCTTGTTACAGAAAAAGGTTGTAAGATTAATCTGTAGTGCTCAGAAGTTGGACCCCACATCTAGCCTATTTTATGATCTCCGCATTCTAAAAATGCCAGATATAGTGTAACTAAAAACTGCTGAAATTACATATAATGCATTTAACAATTCATTGCCAAACAACATAAAAAAGTTTTTCATTTTGTATGACCCTATCTATATGACCCGACAAAATTGTGTATTTAAACAAAAGTATGCACGTACTAATCTAACGACAATGTGTATATATCAATTAATGGTGTAAAGTTATGGAATTCCCTTGACAGTTCATTAATTTATTGCAAGTGTTCGTCTTTTCAAAAAGAACTATACCGTTCAAGTATTGCCCAGCTATGTAACCAATGAGTAACCCGATTATGGTAAAAAACAAATTGTATTGCAATAGAATTTTTCATGTACTATTCTCTTAAAAAATCACAAATATACTGAGAACTGATGTGTACAATATACGCTTACACTTGTATAACTGTATTATTTAGTGTCACACAACTGATAGGGCAAGCAACATAAGCTTCTTCTTGCCCTTTTTCAACATTTTCATCTTGTACTATTGATATTTATAATTCAATTGTATTTGTATTTTTACAGTTAATGTTGTTGAAATAAACTTTATTATTATTATTATTATATAAATTGAGGAGGGCATCTTAAGGTCAGTATCTTAGTGATTCGGAAACAAGTGTTCACATTTCTGAGGCCAGATGGCCTGGGTGGTCGATGCGTAGGATTCTGACTTATAGCCACTAAGACAGGACACACCAGCTGCACGGACAACCAAAATAAAAATGTAAAATCACCGGAACTGTTACTACGCAGTTTCTGCGTTTGCGACACGTTTGGATGGATCCCCATGGCAACAGCTCAGGAGGTGCTATAGAGCGATCACGGGCCATTATATTGATGGATGCACTTTACACCTCTAGTGTGATTAACCAGAAAAGCAGTTGACACTTGTACTTGAAGAGCCCATACAAAAGAAGGAGAAAATAAAAGGGGGATGTTTTCAAGCAATGTGTTTCTCAGAATCAAGACAGACAAAAACTACGTCACACAAAGAGAGTTAAATTATATTCTGTGCAGGCTTGTATGTGCCCATAATAATATATTCACTGAAATATTTAATCAAAATTATAATTACATGAACTTGTTTGACTTTCATTAACCTACAACCAAGGTTAAGTTCAATTACCAAACATTGATTATGTTTACTAACACATTAAAATTACCAAGTATTTAAACAACCCGCGAGTAATATTTCAGTGTGTATATGATGACAGAATTGGTCTGCATGGTGATTGGCAGACTTTCTAATATTTAACCAAATCAGCTGTCTTGTTACATGTTAGAGTTCGTCTTGATACGAATGACAAGAGCTAAGATGGCAGATGCCATGTCTGTATTAATTTGCATTATAAAATGCCAGCGAAAAGACATCCAGAACATTTATGCTGTCAAACAAAACTTTTGAAAGCATGGTAGACAAGTATGCCTGTGGAAACGGATCGCATAACTGTACCACATCACTAGCAGAGCATGAACAATTTACAATTAATTTCAGATGACACTGTACGACTCTATATTCACAATGGTGAGATACAACAACTAAAGTACGCCTAAGCTCATACATCTAATCCACCTGCGTCACATTTACTTACATTAAGCACATACACACATAATATTAATTAAAACCTTTTTCAGGATTTTTTCCAAAAGAAAAAGTAGAAGCACCTAAATTACAATTAATTAATTCACATCTCATACAACGCCACCAATTTAATATTTTTTGTCAAGTTGAATTTATTATAAATATTGCCTACAATATATAGTGGATGTGATCAATAACTAAAATGTGACGAAACACATTAAATAAAAAATAGGGGTTGGTCATTTTACCATTATGGTATACTGACCCACGGGTCATTTCACTATGCGGGTCACAATACCATCCGACACCAGCCCACCTGAATCTGAACCAAGTCAAAGAAAAGCATTTGACATACCAGGTTCTCATGGCTGGCACAGTAGCAACAAGCCAAGGAAGTCGCTGCCATCTGCCAAAACGTCCAGGTACTAAACTGCGAGAGTTTCCTTCCTATAGTTCGGTCCTGGGAAGCCTGTCTGCTACTACTGTGATGGAGGGGGCGGAAACGGATTTCAAGTTGAAACAACATTCTCAAACTTGTTTGGTTTTGCAGGAAGTCCCATGGCAAATTGAATTCATATAATTACGCCTATTTTTATTTATTTTAACAAGCAATACACAAAAAAAGCAGTTTAGCTGAACAAATAGTAATAATTTTGATAACAATGTCAATGATGTGATTTGTTTTCATTTGTGTATGTTTATACAATTTATTTTGTGCTGGTAAAAATCACATTTTTATAATACACAAATATTACTATTTGTTCAGCCAAACTACTTCATTGAACAATTTGATATATTGCTTGTCAGAACAAATTTACAGTTGATTATAATTTTCCATGGAACTTACCACAAAACCACCCAGCATTGCTAAGATTATCTTGTTACCATGGTTACAGTCATACAAATACCATATTATGTCATGCGTGACCTTTTCATAAATACAATACATTGTCAACTTGGTCAGGATGAAATGAGTGTTTTTTTTAGTTTTTAAGATATGACATACATTTTCCATTTGCATGCAGCTGACCCCTTAAATCCGTTGATTAGAACAGTTGCGGTAAACGGATTTGGATTTTCTTGGAATTGGAATAGCAGGAAAAACTGGTATTTACTGGTATTTTCCGAGTCTCTTCCGTAGACATACGTGGTACATTCTTTTCCTTTGTTAGATGATAAATGCAACTCATGCCTGACATGTTATTATTCCTGTGAACATTATAGTAGAACTGTACTAACAAAGTGTTAATTTTGTTACTGTACTTGTTCTATGACTAGGGTTATATTTCTGAGCTTATAGTTATAGCAAGACAAAGTTAATTCCTACTAATTTAAGGTTGTTGTATTAACAAGATGTACAGGGTAGTGCACAACAATATTGGTAGCTGATAGTCTGTATGAATATGCCAAGGAATTTAGAAAGTTCTTTTCATGCACAGTTTTAGCTCATCAGGTATGAAGTACAGGTAAATCAGACCAGCCAACGTGAGCTACTGCATCATTGATGCTCCTGTGATATCTTTCTATAAAGAACTTTGTCTTTAATGCTCCATCCTCAGATCATGCGAAACAAGATATCTGAACTTTAATAACATAGGAAGCTATTACTGGTGAAAATGTACAAGCATATCATTATATCTGGACCCGTAGTCATTTGTTAAAAAAAAATTAAATAAAAAAAAATCCATACCTACCTACCCTACCTAATTTTTTTCAGCCCTTCACCGGAAACACACCTATTTTTTTAAAGGCCTAATTATAATTTTAGGTCTAATTATAAAAATTCACTTACATTTTATTTCATATCTGCCAGTTAAACCTCTGCTAACTGCTCACCAGTTAGGAATTCAAGTGATAGAACTCTAGAACTGCCAATGTGGCAAGAAATCAACTTCCTCTCAACTTCCTTCTTGTACGGTTCTCTTCTTAAACACTTCGCTGAGGCTGGTGCTTAAAAATAATCCTTAGCACTGATGTGTTACTTTATGTTGGCTTTGTGATCAATATTTTATCACATCTGGAATGGTTAAGGCTTAATGGCAGAACTGTGAGCTTGTTTGCTACATGAAGATCCAAAGAGTAATTGCTTGTAAAGGTAATTTAATAACTGTACACGCTGAAAATGTTATACATGTGTATATATAGATTTATTGTTGTTATGACATATTTTAGAATTATTTTTTCATTACAACCATTAGCTTATTCAAATCATTCAAGAGTATTTCTATTTGATATAATAAAAAACAGTTCATGCCTTTTGCCTATAAAACATATCAAGCATTCAAGGAAACTGGGCTATATATCAAATAAAAAATACTTATATTTCATGTTTGATTTCACACTACAACTTCGTCTTTTATTACAGGTAAAATCAGTAATAAATTTGCCAAACTTTTCGTCAATCCGACACAGAAGAAATTTACCAATGCCATTACAATTATCATTTTCAAACAATTCAACAACTGATTCGGACATCGGCACTGGGTCAATTTTGAGTTTGATGCCACGAGCCAGAAAATGCCCATCATATGCTCTAGAACCAGGACCAATATTTCAACATTGGAAGCAAGCAAGCGGAATAACAATCACCCGGGCAATCTCCTGTGATTACTGCCTTCCTGTCTATGTCACACTGAAACCCATTAAACATTCCATGATTTATGACAACAGGTTAGTATGCATAGCTGCATAGGTTTACAATTGATTAAGAGGAAATAATGGATTGTCGAGTATTGAAACACCTGGTGGCAATCTAGACCTTGAAGGGAAAATTAAGATGGGCTACACGTGGAATAAGCTCACAAAGATGGCACAAAACAGGATCCAGAGAACTTTTGTCGATAGCCTATGCCACACTTGCCAACCAGGGGTGGCACTAGTACTACGGTACCCCTGGTAGATAAACCTGTTGAAACAAATGGAGTTTCCTGGAATTACCCGTCCGACCATCTTGACTGGCCACATCCCAAACGCCAAAAGTCGTAGGGACGTAACCCATTGGTTAACACAGCAACATTAAGTTCCACGTTTAAAACGGTTATCCGCCAGGGGTACTGTTGAAATCAGCAGTCCCCCTGGTGGCAAGGAAGGTCTATGCTCCCAGCGAGCATACACTTAAGAAAGTAAAAGGAAATAACAGCTTGATAAGCAAATTGCACTTTAATTGCTTTGCAAAATAGAATCAGCATCAATATCGTACAACAATGATACTTGACATCATTGTGGGCAGACACATTGGTATATGTGCACATCCAAGTGGAAAATAAAATCATAAATAAATGTGAAGTTATGCAAGTTACCCAATCTAACGACCAAAAATCTAATTATTTTAATAAAAAAGACCACTCTTAATATTAAACCGACTACAGGTACATGCTTTACTTAAACTATTCATGCACTACAGATTTGATCGTCAATAAATATAGATTCAAAGGAATGTACAGTGATTTTTTCACTGGTTGAATAATATATATTTGTATAATTAAAATGCCCAAATTCTTTTTTTTAAATTTGATCTCAAAGTACATCTAAATTAACATTGCTATGCTTCACATTTTAATCTTTGTTGCTGTAGTATATATACTTTATTTTAGAGGCACGAGTTGGACAGAGTGTATTGTCGGGGATATTACCAATAATGGGAGGCATGGGAGAGGAATATAGGAACTATAGGAGGATGGCGATCAACACACAAGTATAGAAGGTATGTATGGAGGAGGGAGTAGGCTTCATAGACATGTGGTTTAATTTTGTGGGAAGAGATGACTTTTTCATGAGAGATGGACTTCATCTGACAGGGAAGGGTGCTGCAGCTCTAGGGTGTGAGTTTGTCAGAGTTGTCGACGAGGGCAAAGGTACCATAAATTATTTAAACTAGATGCGCAGGGGGAACTGATAGAGAAAACTCAAAGGAGTACTACTACAAATACACATCCAAAGAAATGTTCACCAATAATTTCAGACAATGAACTTAACTGTGCATGCTTAAATGCCAGGAGCATAGTAAATAAAAAAGTGAGTTAGACATTATGGTAGCAGATATTGATCCTCATGTAATAGGCATCACAGAATCATGGGCAAATAAAGATATAGTAGATGCTGAGTTAGCACTGACAGGCTATGTAATGTTTAGGAAGGATAGACAAGAAAGAAGGGCAGGTGGAGTAATTTTATATATTAAAGAATCTATCCAAGCATATCAAATAACACTGAAAAGTGAAGCAGATTGTGAGGAAGCAATTTGGTATAACATAGTTACCAGGAACTCAACATTAACTAACATAGGACAAGAGGAAGATGTAAAATTACAAAAGGCGATAAGGGAGGTGAGCAAGGGGGAATGTGTTATAATGGGTGATTTTAACCATGACCATATACAATGAGAATCATTAGAGTGCTGGAGGTGACGACCATCATTTTCTACTTCTAACACAGGATTGTTTCATTACTCAACATGTCTTGGAACCAACCAGAGGTGGGAATATATTTAATTTTGTCTTCTCAAAATGAATTAGTTGACAATGTTAAAATTCACGAACCTTTGGGTTCAAGTGACCATAACCAAATCCATTTTAATATAAAAGTAAAAACAGGGAATACACATAAAAAACAATGGAGGAGGAACTTCAACAAAGGCAAATATAAAGAGATGAGAACATATCTAGCAAATATAGATTGGAATAACTTGCTGAAGAACAAGACAGCAACAGAATGCTGGACTTGTTTAAAATATGAGATTGAGGGCATCATTGAGAAATTTGTTCATTAAGAAAACAAGGGAAAAGGTCCAGGAAGAAACACCTGTCAAAAGAGGCTATTAGAAAAATTGCTCACAAACAGATGCTGTGGAAGGTCTATAAACACACTGGAAATGTAGAAGACTACACAAACTACAAAGAGGCACTGAACCTAGCTACAACTTAAATTAGAAAATCTAAACAAACCTTTGAACAAAAATTGGCAGGTAATATAAAAAAATGACAGCAAGAGTTTCTATGCTTATGTAAGGAGTAAACAGAAAGTTTGAGATAAGTTCGGACCACTGGAAAACAACAGTGAAAACATAATTTCAGATGGGTTCCAAATGGCAGAGGTCCTGAATGAGTATTTTAGCTCAGTTTTTACCACAGAAGATATCAGCTCACTTCCAGTTCCATTGACTAAATTTGAATCAGAACACTTAGGGCAGTTATTTGTAACTCCTGAAACGATAGCAAAGAAAATTAAGAAGATGAAAGATAATAAATCACCTAGAGTTGATGGGATACCACCAAACCTGCTTAAGGAAATTGAGCAAATTAGTACACCACTTGCAAAAGTGTTTAACTTGTCATTAGAAGAAGGAATAGTTCCTTCAGAATGGAAAGAGGCAAACATTACACCGCTATTTAAGAAAGGATCGAGGATCAAACCAGAAAATTACAGACCAGTGAGTTTAACATCAGTTGTATGTAAATTAGTCAAAACATTAATTAGAGACCACATGGTGGAATTCCATGTAAAACATAAATTAATAAATACATCTCAACATGGGTTCCTAAAAGCAAGGTCATGTCTAACCAATCTCTTATGTTTTTTGGACGAAATTACAAAGTGGGTAGATGACGGGTCACCAGTGGATGTTGTATATTTAGATTTTCAGAAAGCTTTCGATAAAGTGCCACATCAAAGATTGTTATTTAAACTAAAAGCCCATGGTATAGGTAATGATGTAATCAACTGGATAAAAAAGTGGCTTACACACAGAAGACAGAAAGTAATAGTAGATGGTGAGATTTCAAACTGGAAATCGGTTTTGAGTGGGGTACCACAGGGATCAGTATTAGGCCCTATACTGTTTTTAATATATATAAATAATTTGGAAGATGACATATCTAGCAAAGTACTGAAATTTGCAGATGACAAAAAAGTATTCAGAAAGGTTACTAATGATACAGATAAACAAAGTTTACAGGATAATCTAGATAAATCAGTTAAATGGTCAGAAAAATGGCAAACGTTATTAAATTTTGGGAAGTGTAAATGCACACATATAGGATATGGAAACATGGACGAGGAATATAAAATGGGGGATGCTGTATTAGGTAGAACCACACAAGAAAAGGACTTAGGTGTAACATTTAGTGCTGACACGAAAGTTTCAGAGCAATGTGGGATTGCTGCTTTGAAAGGAAATCAAATTCTAGGGCTAATTAGGAGAACTATCACGTATATAAGGAAAAACAGCTACCGGTAATTGTACCTCTGTACAAAGCAATAGTTAGACCACATTTGGAATATTGTTTACAAGCATGGAGGCCGTATCGTAAGAAGGATATAGACAAGATAGAAAGAATACAATGAAGAGCAACTAAAATGATTCCAGAATTGACAGACCTTAGTTATGAAAGCCGCTTATTACAATGTGGTTTGACAACACTAGAGACCAGGAGACTAAGAGGAGACCAAATAGAAGTGTTTAAAATAGTGAACGGTTATGAGGATGTTAATAGGAATATGTTCTTCAAACTTAAAGAAGGCAGTAGAACCAGAGGAAACAAAGCAGCATTAGTTAAGGAACAGTGTAGGTTGGACATGAGAAATTACTCTTTCTCACAGAGGGTGATAAATGAATGGAACAAACTGCCAAATGATTGTGTTAATGCTAGTAGTGTGAATATGTTTAAAAATAGAGTCGACAGATATATGATAAGAGCGGGCTACACATAGATGATAAAATTGTTGGACTCTCGATAAACGAATGGCTTCCTTGTCCACTTGCCATCTGGAACTTGTTGTTTGGGATGGCAATCTTGTTAAATCAAAATCTTGTTAAATCTTTCAGAAATCGTATAACACAGAAATTTTACCGTTCACCTGATGAAAAACATTATATTTCACCTTCAAGCATGAAGCTTTATTTGTCTGTTTTAATTGCACTAAAGCGGTCTACATATATTTTGTAAAACTAGCATATTTTATTCAATAGCCAAATCACGTA
The DNA here is from genome assembly GCA_963662155.1 of Lamellibrachia columna. Classification (NCBI taxonomy): domain Eukaryota; kingdom Metazoa; phylum Annelida; class Polychaeta; order Sabellida; family Siboglinidae; genus Lamellibrachia; species Lamellibrachia columna. Next base: position 28,147,658 of record OY759270.1, read on the forward strand.
TGTCCTAAAATATCAAGAGATGAAAGATTACGATTGTAACACATTTTGCATGGATGTTATTTCTAACCAAAGACGTTATAAATATAAAAAAATTCAGTGTCGTAATGTTTTGCAAAACAGTCAACCGACGAAAATGATTGTACATTCCCTTTAAAGGGTTCGCATGAATTGAGGATGGAACTTTAACACTGACTGACAGCGCCAAACAAACAAATTCCCTCGAGTGAAAAAGCAAAGGATGCCAACAAGTACTCATTAATTGTAAATTGCCATTTGTGGAAATGCTTCCCATCTTTTCACTCTACTACGCTTTTCTCTATTGATCAATCAGCTTGGGTGTGCATGTGTCAAAGAAAGCTTCTCTCAAGTGTATTTTGCAAAGTCAATACAGCCCTAGTAAGATCTGCTGGCAAGTGACATAAAAACAACCTGTTTTACGCAGGAACTCAAAATTGTCTAAGTTAAAAGACTTGCACTATTACCACTTTTGAGTGCCGAATAAGCGTCCCTATATGTATATTTATTTGATGAAAAATGCCACCCTATACACACCTTATTTGGCACTATACTATTATTAAATTTAAACATTTGTGCCAGCCTATATTCTCCGATAATCGTGGCAAATTATGTAAGGTATAATTTTTAGGAGAGCAATCGCTCTCACTTCCTATTGCTAGCGCTAATCGATCATCCACGGTGCGGTTTACCGCTCATGCTAAAAACACTTGCTCCGAACTGGAGGTGCATGTGGCTCCCTTCATCCTTTCGAATGACAGTCATGAATTTAGCGGGATCCCGTGCTTCCAAGGATCTTAGATTTTGATCCCGAAGCGTTAGACCATTAGATTTCCATGATTAGATGAATTAGTCAGAATCCTTAGTTCTCGGAAGCTGGACATGGTATATTATTAGTTAAAACGCCATTATCACCAAGTAAACTGACTGTAAATGGCCGCCGTGCGCAGCGCCTCAAACCACTGCCTCAAGTCGGTCGTAAATGACTGGTGGCCATTTCCCCTGAAACAGACTTGCGTATTCAATTCAATAAAACTTGTCCATTTAAAAACGGAAAATTCCCCAGTTTTTTGCAGATATAAAATGCGTTTACTATATCTGTGGTGATGCGAACACGCACACAATATGACAGTTTATGCATATTCGGCAGGAAAAAAAACATACATGGCGATCCGCGTAGTTTTCTAGGGATGCCTTGGCTTCACGTTGAGTAAAAAAATTGCTTCAGCACTAAAAAAGACAAATATAATATTTACTTTTTCGCACAGTATTATTATTTGTTTTGAACAATTTGCCCCCCTATTCTGCTATTCGGCACTATACCATTATTAAATTTGATCGATTTGCCACCCTATACTGTTATTTGGCCTATACGTTTATTTGGCACTCAAGAGTAAGGTTCCTGATGCAGGGAAATTTCTATCCACTGAAATCAGAACTCGTAATAATGTAATAATAACCTGTACTGCAATTCTATCCAGGGTATGGCTGGGTTACGATTACAATTGTAATGGCTTGTCATTTATTACACTATGCAACATAATCATGTTTTATTGAAACTCATGACAAGGGTGTAACAAATACCTGGTCAAGATTCAATCAAGGATCTTGGAAAAGTGGGCCAATGGAACATCAAGGTTGGAAAAGTTGGCCATTTTTTGACAACATTGCACCAATGGTGCGGCATGCCAGTGATTGGTTGCAGATCATTTAAAGTACATGTAGGACCCTCCAATCAGCCACCCCTCGAAAAAGGCCACTCTATCATAGCCTTTTTTTATCAGATCTGCACATCTGTAGATGATCTGACTAACCTCTGTAATCAGGCCACCCCTTTAATCAGTTTACTTTATCTCGGTCACTCTTTAGAGGGGTTCTACTGTACATGTGAAACATTTGACAAAAGCTCCTTAGTCTTGCAACATGAAAACAACACAAACTCTATCCAAATGGTTTCACATGACATCTGTGTGAATTATATCAGGTTCTGGTTGCCTTTAATCATGCAAATCATATCAAACCAAAGCCATATATACCAGCATGAGTCCCAACATGGCACTTGAATAAATAAATAATAGTAGAAATTAATTCAAATTATATTCAACATCACTGTTTCTCACCATTGTGAGTAAATTAGTTATAAAATGTCACCATCACTGTTTCTCACCATTGTGAGTAAAGAGATGTAAAATGTCATCTGAAATTAATTGTAAAATTATAACTGTGAGAATACTACCTACATTTTGCATCAACGTTAAAAACATATTCTCCTAGAATAATGTCCCGCTACAGTTCACTCCGACTCATGACGTGTACAAATTACACTTTAAAAGTGTGAGTAATATTTATAAACTAAAGTCCCAAATAATTTTGGCAAAGCTTAAGGATTACTGCATCACTGTATGACTATTTTCCAATGAGTGTTGACATATAATAACTTTTGGCTGCATACGTCGCCTTTTGCCCCACACAGTGAAAATTGTTTGTTGAGCTTTTGATTGTTGTTTCATCGTATTTTCGACCGGAGCCTTTTCGATGTGATTACTTTCTGGTGACCCTACTTAGCGGATCATTTCGCGCCTAGCGAACTGGTGTGGAATCAGCCGATAATGGCAGAGATACATCAGCTGGAATAACGATGTTTCGTTTGCTGTGGAGTCTTGGCTATTCTGCTAAAAATTACAGGATAGCTCCAAAACAGTCGAACAAGTGAAGGGATATTCCCGTCAATTAATGTAGAATTACATTTTGTTAGGGTGCATCAACTAATTTTTTGCGTGCCAAATGCCACATTGACACGTCCTTCAGGCACACTCATGTGATTTGGTTGTGCCAGTTTTTTTAAATATTGCATCAATGGTGCAAAGGCACGTCCTAGAACCCCGCCTGGTATGCAAAGAGAACATTTAGGTTAAGTAAATAGACTTGTCATTTAAATTCAAGACATGGCTACAATGATAACCATTAGCCTAGAAAACAATGATGTGGTCTTCATTTGTTTAGCTGTAAATGAAATAAGGCTAGATGCTGACATGGCGTTGCATCATGGCCGTCCTGATAAGATGACATTGGCCCCAATGCTGTTAGGCGACACGAACGCACTTGATTAACACTAAGATTGAGACATGCTTGGAAAACTGATGACGTGATTACCAGATGTCGAAGATGCATATATTAATATCACTACAGAGAGTACGCACTTACTCAGACACTGTCAAATCTGAATTATTCACTGTTCACGGGTGGCGTATACACCAAACTGATGATTTTTCAAATGACATGCTTAAACTGCATATTTCCACAGTAATGTACCCATATAATTGAGAACTGAACCACGTACGCAGGCATGTCAAAAAAATAGTTTTTGGTCTATTTTCCATTACAACTGTTACTGTAATTGTAATCAAATGTACTATATTACGTTATGAGCTGTAATAACAGTTTGGGGTGCACATTGATTATAACTTAATGCTAGTCCATCAGACTAACTGAATTACATTATAGTTTTTCATCAACATAGCATTGCAGGTTTTTATTTTGTCCATCATTCAACCCCAAATGGCTCAGTGATTCAAACAATGACATGGTTACATCCAAGATTAGATCCAATTATGTAGTTGTATTTGCAACTGAGTACAGGCAAAATGCTGTATTTGTAATAATACTGTTATTGGTTAGTTTTATATGATGCCATTATAATAACTGTAATTGTAATCTTCTTACATAATCATACATAATCATAATCATACATCTTCTTACAAACTTCACCTGAAAAACATCATACATTTTTATCAATCATATAAAAATCATTGTAATTAAAATGAAAAATTAAACGTAAAATACTAACTTGAATTTGTGTAACTGGATCCAGCATTGGCAACATTCGAGATACACAATAGTTTGGCACTTAATATTTCCGAAACATTTTAGTGTGCTTTGAATGCCTTCACATACTGAAGCAGCTTTTTGTGGAACACACAAACGCACATCCACACATGCACGCACACACAGAGAACTGTTTGCAAGTGAATAACAATGACATTTCATTCATTGTTGTTTTTGGGCAGCTGATGATGCTCCCTGCAGATGGCGCCACAATGGCACATATCAATGTATCCATGCTGCCATCTAGTGGATTAATTATTACTACTGCCGAAGCAAAGGTTAGCTTTGCGGCCTGTGTTGATCCACTTCACTTGAACTTCAATATATATATTATATAGTCATAATATAGGATTTAGTAAGCTCTGATCTGTTTCTACATCCAGCCTGCCCATGAAAAAACATGAACATTTGCAAGTGAAGTGATTTAACTTATATTAAATCATATCATACAATTGTATATGTAAATAAACTTACTCAATAAAAAAATTTGGAAATCAACATAAAAATTGCAAAATCAAATTATACAACACAAGGATTTTTTTGTTTGGAAGCGAGTGATGGATGTTTGAAAAATTACCAAAAAGCAGGAGATCCCGCTATATCAGGACATTTGGAAGGTCTGTTTATATCTTCATCTCAAGGTAGCTGGGGCGGCTAGCGTCAGTTGATTTTTTCATTTTTTTCCTCGTAATATTGAACTGAACGTCAACACCACAAATAATCACCCAGCACTAACGTCATATTTCTCCAATCTATCTTTTAAAAGAACAGTCCTTTTGGAAATCCCCGATATCTTAGAAATGCTGACAACATTTCCATAGTAACAACCGTGAGTGCTACAATGTTCGAACCAGCTATATTTGTTCGCCATAAAAGCGGAATATATTGTCTGGTTACTTTGATTCCAGTACACATAAGTAGGGCCTATTATATCTACCTAACTAAATCTTGTCCTTAAACCAGCAACTATCAGTGCTAACAGTTTATTGTGCCTTTGAACCTATAAGTTATAATAACAGAAATGGCCTGGTGATCACGCCGGATAACAGGCCAATCGAAACCATCGTAAACACGCCCTGCCACATGTCTGTCAGATGGCTGGCATAACCTGATACCATCAGGATTTTAAAAAATCTTGATTTTTTTTAAATCGGATTTTTTTTATTTATTTGATTTTTTTATTTTTTTTATTTTTTTTAAATCTGGTATACACAATGTCATAAAATATTTGACTATCAGGCTATCTGGTGTCAATACAGCTACACAAGTGTGCGCACTTTGTGCTTTTTTATTAAAAAACAATGATTTAAATCAAATGATTTAAATCAAACAAACCTGGATACCATAATCATCAACATGTTACAAATACAGATTCAAGGGCCATTATGATGGCAAATTAAGGGGACATGTCAATATTACAAATGGCCATTATGTTTTGTCAACAATACATAAAACGCTATTTTTTCACATTTACAATGTTTTAAAAATCTTGTAACATAACCAAATAAATGAATAACTCAAAATTTTATTAATCGGGAATATTACAGTATTTCAACAATTTCTGTGAAGAAATGGTTAATTTATCTTACAAACTTCTACTGAAACTACTCAATTCAAGACAAGCATATAATAGCTGCCCCAGCTACCTTAAGTATGTAAATAATGTATGTTGCAGCAGTAGCCTAGGTAATCCTAATCTGTTGGCATCAAGAAAACCTGCCAAACTAATCGTTAAAGATACAAACCATCTACACTGAACCGCCAATAGAGTATGGAAGTTTTGCCACTAAGACACGTAATAATACCAGTACCGGATAAACAATGTCGGGGGCCTGGTACAAACTTTTGTGGGGGCCCTTACCAATTGCGTGAAAGACGAAGATCGAGATGTGTGGTACTGACTATGGAGGTAACCCTGTAACCACAGTAATTCAACTATGTTCAAGCCCTTCTTCAGGGTATTGAACAGGGGGGGTTTGGGCATACACGATCAGCTAGGGATTTCTGGGATGATTTCTGAAAAATGCTAGTTAAACAATTCTCTCAAACAGGGGGATTCGTTCGAACTCCCCGAAACTCCCTTGAGAACAGGCATGTATGTTTGAGGATCAGCATTTACAGATTGTTGCCACCGACAGCATAAAAACTGTCAAACAAGAAAATACAGTGTATGATGACAAACAAGAAAATACAAATCATGATGACAAACAAGAAAATACAGTGTACGATGACACGCAAGAATTACTGCATAAAATGACATACCAGGAAATAATTCAAGAAAACAAAGAATAAACCCATAAAAGTTCTGAGCAAACAAAGGGTTACATCCAAATACTTTCCACCAAATTAGTTAATGGTTGTTTTAGAGATGTGATCATGTGACATGTGTATAGTCAGATCTGGTTGTAGATGATCTGTTGCACTTTCTCAAACACTTTTGAATTGTTTGCTTGTTTTGGAAGCACTGATGTCCGACAAAATCTTTACAAGATCATTTGCATGATGCCCGGCCCCTGCCGTACTGAACGTAATCAGATGAACCAGTCTATTGTGGCTCATTGTGGATTGGTATTCATCCTTGATCAGTTTCAACTTAGAAAAAGATCTCTCAGCTACAGTTCTAATCATCAAAGTTAGATATTTGCAGAGCAATACCACGACATTTTGGGAAAGCATCAGGGAAATTTATCTTGATCAAATCCAATACATTGTTGCATCTGCTGAGACTTCACAGAGCCCAATCCAATGGAAGCGAAGACACTTTAATCGGCTAATCAGATGGATTATGGAGGGCCCCTTTTTGTGGGGGCCTGGTACGAACGAACCATTTGTACCATGGTTAATACAACACTGATTAATACATAATTATTGTATCGACTAGTAGTACACCTACCAACCTTACCAGTTTTTTGGCGGGAAACTCGCGCTTTTTGACCAAGGACAGGGTAAATCTTCCAGAACATGCCCCTACTCCTAAAATTACCGCATTCTCAAAATGCCAAAGGCGGAATAACTGTTTTTCAACTGCAGCTTCCAAAATAGATGAGCAGACGATTTTTAGTTGCAACAGGCGATGTCTAACGTCCCTGACCCTGCGGCGTAGAAGCTCGCCTGTTTGCGCGGTCACCTTTGACTTCATTTTACTTGTTTCGTCTCAGCCAGGTGGAATCCCAGGCTACTACCTAATGACTACTGACTGTCAGTGTTTCCTACACTCTTTGCCTTTGGTGTTACGTTAATGATTTCGTGAAGTTCATCCACGTCTCCAGGCACGAAACAAATTCGAGGCCGAGGCGAGCGGGACTGTCTTCACCACGGGCAACTGAATCAGCTTGAGCCCCTGTAACTAATATATATATATAAGGGTATGCAACTAGGAATGACCCCACCTTTCAACATCCGTATCTCGGCGTTGCGATGCGTAATCCGAATACTATGACTAGGTACGCGACAATTGGCCTACATACGCGCTAATCGCTTTGGCCGCGACGTCGATCTCCGTGCTCGTTCGTTCGCCCGGTGACCGTGTTTTTACTGTGCGTTTGACTGGCGTATTTTAGGAGCTCCCGGAGAACACTCATTGTGATGATGTAGTTAACATGTTCCGCTGACGCGTCGTTTTCGAAATATTCCAATCCGATTTGTAGAAGTCAAAAAATAATTACGTCAAAGTTTTTGACTGTCAAAGTCATCGACCATTTACCTGAAGGTAGCTAAATTTTTCTTTCAAACCTTTATAATTTGTATTTCCATATACTTGTCTATGTGTGTGCCAAATCTGAGGCAAACTAAACTATTAGCACATTGTTTTTTAGAGTTAGCAAAATTTCATGTCAAACCGACAAATGGTTGATCGGGTTGAATTTCACAGCGACAATCCCCTCTGTTTGTCATCGTTTAAATGACCGTGGCCCACCATGATCATACTAAAATAATTCTTTTTGGTGTATTTAATAGTTTCCCGATGAATTTCACGAAAATAATGCCTTAGTAACGCCGATGATTGAAGATTTTGAAGGATACTATTCATGCTAAAAATAGAGCTATTCCTGGCATTTATGTCACGTGACCCTATTCTTGCAATGTGATTGGCTGATGCTGTTGTTTACAAACACAAGGGATCATGTGCTTTTATTGCTGTATTATTTAGCACCTTCTATTTTATGAATTTAATGTAATTTTGTGGATTGTTGATTCTGCTAAAAAATGTATATTACTTCATACATTTACTTGAACTTTCTAAACGTTTGTTTCTACCTTATTCATGATATTAATAGTAACCCTACCCAAGGTTTTTAGGCTGGATAGTTATCGAGTAAAGTTTTGAAAAAATACATGAAAGACCCATCAAAAATCAATCAAAACTATAAAAAAAACGTCTGTGTCGTCACATATGGGCCAGTGAGTCGATCGATTACGGCAGACAGTTAATTAAGGGTGACCTAATTATAATATTTTGATATGCAGAACCTTACATGTCTTTACTTTGCATGATTTTTACTTCAGAGGTTTATTAAATTCAGGTCTGCCCTGAAACAGTTGATATTCACTAATTTAGGTAATTATTAATTAATAATAACCTCAAGTTATTACCAAAAAGATAGAGAAAAGCTAAATATATAGTGTGCTATGATCACATTTGTTATTTATTGGTATAGATGCAATGAAAAAAATACTATAATAAAAATTGGGGGGAAATGTTGCATTCTGGTATTTTCATTTATCAATGAATGCGTATTGTTTATCAATCAAAGTAATTAAGATCATTAATTGATGATTTAGTTAAATCGTGAATTAAGTGAAGACTGCATCAACAGTTTGTGTTTTAAAGGGGTTATCTCCCCTAAAGTTTCATTAGAATCTCTTCAATATTAAAAAAGTTATGACACTTTGTATTCTCAAAGTGAACCATAATTGGCCCAAAAGGTCACAACTTTTCTTTTGTTTTTCTAGTAAAACAAGGCCGAAAAACGGGTGGTGCACCTAATCTTTAAAATGTCATAACTTGTCTAATATTCAACCTAGAACAAATATCTCAAAGGCATTTTAAAGTTTTTTTCAGGCTCTGTACAATGATACTCAATTGATGTCTATCCATGTAGGTTGAATTTTGTTGTCACATACCTACTATGACCTTACACAAATGTCCCAATGAATAAACTTACCTACTTGTCATTAAAAACATATATGGATTTCTTATGAAAAGTGGTACGCACAGAAAACCCATCAAACCGCATACGGTAACGTGACAATGTTACCGGAAGTGAGGTGCGACATCCTTTGTTAGCCAAATAGTCTACCCAACAACAGGTGACACCTGCTGTAGAATGTGTCAGACTGATCATTGGCTCCTTTTGTTGGGTAGATGTTTTTAATGACAAGTAGGTATAGTGAAAATTTATTCATTGGGACATTGGTGTAAGGTCATAGTATTCGGATTACGCATCGCAACGCCGAGATACGGATGTTGAAAGGTGAGTGGGGTCATTCCTAGTTGCATACCCTTTTATATATATATTAGTTACAGGGGCTCAAGCTGATTCAGTTGCCCGTGGTCTTCACTGTTCCCGGCCCAAGCGTAACACAATTTAAAGACGATTTCATATTCAGCACGTGTGAGTGAGCACTGCAAGTTAAAGCTACGTCATCAACCCAAAGGCGCGCTGTGACATTTCCAGATAATACATTTTAGTTGGCAAAAACGTGAAAAGTCCAACAAACGCAAAACAGCCAAGAGCGCAAGTATAACTTATGGCGCCATCTGGCCATAATAAATTGCTAGTTTCGATAACACATTGATCACACGATGGCGCCACTTACTACCAGTTTACCATTACAGAACTTAATCTTTGCCGCGCAAAACTACTCGGTTAAAATACATAACCCCACACTCTAGGGGATTGCGATTTAAAAGATGAGAAGCTAAAGCCATTTTATGTTCTTCATTTGTTCTGATAACCGCAAATAATTTAACTAAAATAGTTAATAAGTGCATGGTCTTGAGTTTTGTCAAACATGCGCAATTTGTCCTACGGGCACGGACCACAGTCACTTTTTCCATATACGACCATTATAACGTTCTTGCGCCTACATTGAAAATTTATCCTACAATTTTTTTTTTAATTCACAGAAAATGACAGACCCACTAAGACACCTGGTGTGTGAAATTCGTGAAAATGACATACCTCCTTTTCGCACAAATTGTTTCAATGCATGACACCCCTGCATTTCTTTCATGAAATTCCCCGGTTTCCAAAATATGAGTACACCCTGCCTAACAGCCACTGTGTCTTTACACAACTGGTATACCAACTGACAAATGGCATAATTTCAAAGCTTAGATGCTACTGTGCACAAAAACATCACTTCCACTCACTCATCCATACAATTTCTGCTCTCACAAATAAACCCTATCTTGCACAATTAATTTTTTCATTGGGACTCTTTATCGTTGTAATGGCGGACGGATTCTGACTGTGATCCGTGCCCATACAGATAACGATAGTCGACGCCATAACATTTCTTCATTTTAAAGTTCAACTACTATTATCCAAAGCATAGTAATTGTGGTAGACAATCGCAAATGATATCATGATTGTACTTTGTGGCCTCGAAAAACGGCTTTCCGAAGGTTTTCAACCAGCTAGGTATTTCCATTTGTTGGTCCCCATGTGGAATTCCCACCCATGACGATTGATAGCATTGCATTTGTATGGTTATCAATTAAATTATTACAGTGCAATTTCTAAATTAAGTGTTACTAGGTATGTCACATAAGTCAGAATTAGGTTGAGTTAGTTGTTGTGTTTTTCGATAATGTGCTCTCTGATCAACTGTGTGTAAAGTTCTATTGGCTATCAGCTTGTTACATGAGCAAACCATGAATTGGCAGAAAATACTCGTATAGTCGTATTGTAATCATTTCAGTTAGTAAGATCTAAATATAAGGCATTTTGTCATTTCACACAGTGCTACCTCGACAATAAGACAGCCTGGTCTAAAGTCGTTGTGATTCCGATGCCTTAATTCAGAAGTATTTGTCCGGGGTTTAGTATTTAGACATTGAAAAAATAGTATTTAGAGATTCGTTACGTTTCTGACATGGTCATAATACCGAGGCGGTCGTTAAACGGAGTTGCACTGTACGCTGACTTGCCATATCTTTGCACGTGTTCACCTCATCGAATGAACGACACGACAGAAACGGAGATATATGCGTGCGTGCGTGCGTGCGTGCGTGCGTGCGTTCGTGCGTGCGTGCGTGCGTGCGTGCGTGCGTGCGTGCGTGCGTGCGTGCGTGCGTGCGTGCGTGCGTGCGTGCAGGCTGCAATTACTGCACGAAGACTCTAATGTCACATGTGTCGACCACTGTCTACAGCCAGGTGGGCTTACTCGTTTCTACAGATGAGGCAAAGTGGGGAGAATAACATTTCACAAGTTTCGAACCGGAATCAGGTGGATTCGACCGTCGGTCCTCTCGATTGACGGTGTGGTGTTCGGACCACCGAGCTGCCGCGCCCCACAACATTGATACGTCTGTAATGCAGCATTGTGTCCGGACCGGTCGCTGATATCCGGACCGGTCGCTGATATGCAGCCCACGTACGCGACACGACAACAAGCTTGCTATTCACCAATCACATCTATAGATAGTCAGATAGTCTATCTGTAGACGGATGTGTCCTTTATACAACACGGCGTCCCAGCATCCTCTGACAGTCTGTTAACGAGATATTAATTGTAGCCCAACGACAGAGCAAATATAATAGAGACGGGTCTATTGTTCCAGCTGTTCGTGTCGTTTAAGTGCACATGTACTTTCTAGTCTGTAACCTCTCTTACTGTTGTCTTCATTGAACTCACATTGTATTTAGCTTTTCACAAAAACGTATTTAAATGTGCAGGAAAACAAGATAATATCACATCTAATCGGAACGATAAAGTAGGGCGGGGGATAAGTCATTTAGCTACTTATTTTGTATCCTTCTTCAAACCATAAGTTTATAGTGAAATGATGAAGTATTCAACTTTAACCGGCCTTGAAACATTGAATGAACTGCAATTTCCTTGCTACTACTCACCTTAATTATATTAACTAATATGATTGACGAAGATTCTATATAGAATAATCATCCGGGGGGTGTTGAACATTCTAAGGGTGAAAATTCCACACAAAACCAGTGCTGATTACGGTTACATAGCATTCTGGCACATAAACCTCAGCCACACAACGAAGAGTGAGGTCATCACAAACGTTTCTCCAGTTATGAGGATTGCAAGACCAAAACCAAGAATCAGGAAGACCGAGTCAGCTGCGTGTGTAACACCATCGCCATACAAGCGAAATCTCCAATACAAGAACTGGGATATTGTTGACATTGATAAAAATATGTTCTTCAAACTAAAAGTGGGTATTGGAACAAGAAGGAACAAAGTAGCATTAGTAAAGGATCAGTGTATATTAGATGGGATGTAGCACTCATTCTCCCAGTGGACGATAAATGGATGGAACATATATATTACTCATTCGCCCATAGGATAATAAATGGATGGAACATATATAGTACTAATTCTCCCATAGGATAATAAATGGATGGAACATATATAGTACTCATTCTCCCATAGGATAATAAATGGATGGAACATATATAGTACTCATTCTCCCATAGGATAATAAATGGATGGAACATATATAGTACTCATTCTCCCATAGGATAATAAATGGATGGAACATATATAGTACTCATTCTCCCATAGGATAATAAATGGATGGAACATATATAGTACTCATTCTCCCATAGGATAATAAATGGATGGGGTAGTGTTCTCCCAGGGGATGATAAATGGATGGAACATATATAGTACCCACCCATTCTCCCAGGGGATGATAAATGGATGGAACATATATAGTATTCATTCTCCCAGGGATGGAACATACTTTTTACATATTGATTGTTATATTGCAAGCAGTGTAAATATGAAGTTTTAAAATGAAATTGATATATAGCTGATAAGGACGGGAGTAGTGTAGAAGGGTGTTTCGAAAACTGGCGAAATGCTTTAATAACTTAAAAATTGAATGGTGAAAAAGTATTTTTAGAATTTTTTATGATCATGTTTTCTTATAATCAGATAAAACATTAACATGGCCACCAAGGTAATTGTGTAATGTGGCTAACATCTCTAGACGCCTGCCTACCTTCAAACGCAGTTTTATTTTGGTCGGTGAACATATCCTCGTTTCGCAATATCGCAATCGTTGAACGGGCCTCTCGCCATAGAAATTAAAAAAAAATTCAGTTCGGGGTATTGGAATATAACAAATAATATATAATTACGTCTTTATATCATAATATATAGTTAAGATAAATATTATATAAACTGAATGAAGCTGACATACCCTGCCATATTTATATTATTCATGCAGCCCAAGGTCAAGAATGCCTGTATATGATAAATGTGGTAATTACTTAGTTAAAAAGCGTTAACATAAAGCTAAATATGGTAATTACTTAGTTAAAAAGCGTTAACATGCAGCTAAATGTGGTAATTACTTAGTTAAAAAGCATTAAAATACAGCATTTTTCAACCAACCAAATTATGTGGCTAATCCCTAGTTATGTGGTTAGAGCATTTATGTAAGTCGTCGCCAACAAAGCCAAAGAGTAAGTGGATGAAGGATAGAACAACTGAAGCTGAAGATGCATGCAACAGCGGTAACAGTACATGGGTCTTTCAAGTGGTGAAATTCCTTGTTGGGGAAAAGAGGATGAAATCAGGACTTGGTACCAACGATGATAACGGAAATATGTTATACTCAAATGTGAAAGTAAAAAAGCGCTGGCGAAAGTATTGCACGAATCTTTAATGTGATATTATAAACACCGATGTGGAACCATGAGTGCTAAAACCAATACAAAACAAGCTGTGAGAACAAGCAAAAGTTATAAAATAGTGGGTCTATATCCAATGACACCAGAAGCTCTCAAAGCAGGGGGAGGCACCATGTTTGTGTGTTTGAAGGAAATCGTTGACTATATCTGAAGAACAAGAGGGTGACCAACATACTGTAAAGCGTCAGAGATTACAACATTAACACAGATAGCAGGTATCCAAAACACAATATTTTTTAGTCTTACAAGCCACGCATCCAAGACACTGCTGGATAGCATCAGCGTATGAAGCATGGCGTAATACACAGGAGAAGAAGTAGGCCAGAAACATTCTGTGCAAGGTAAGAGCACTGTGTGCAATGTTCTACGTGGTAACATCGCAGAGAATGCACACGTTAAGAATAACACATTTGAGCTATAGCTGATGTTCATAGACTATGTCAATGAATGTTGTTCTGTCCGTCATGGGGCAATCCCTGCTGGCATTTGGTATACTTAATCATGTGATATGGGTTGTTCAAAGGTTATAAATAAATCAACTGGCGCGGTGCGAGTAGACGACGAGCAATCTGACAAGTGTCCTTTTCAGAAAAGTGTCAGGCCAACATGCCGGCCATGACCTATGCTTTTCAACATGGTTGGAGAGGAAATCATATACCTGGTAGGAGCCGACATGCCCGAGGGATCTGATTGGCCTATACGAGGGAAATGACGGTGTACAGATGATATTATCATGATAGCAACATCAAAGGAATGTTTTATTTTAAACAAAACCAGTAAATGCCGTGCAAATATACAGTGAGAGTTTCATTCTGAAAATCAATGAAGACAAATGCGTTGGCTCTGAATGAAATAGATCCAACATGGATTGTTGAGATTGAGCTGGAGCCGTAGTTTAAATATCTCGGCTCAATGATTAATGTGAAAGATGCATCCTCCTCATCATCATGTGGCGCCATCTACTCTCGGAAGGTCCGTTGCCATGGATCGTCACCAATGTCCGCATTACCAGATCTTCGTATTTCATTTTCCCCATTCATGCCTTGATGCTGTCTGTCAACGTGCCTCATGGTTCCCCTGCCTCTTCATCATGTGGCGCCATACCAATCCATCATGTGGCGCCATACCAATCCCTTTATTATTTCCCGCTGCGTTCCATCCTCTCTGATGAAGTGGATTTTATTGGTGAAAAATTGCTTTTATAGACACGACATCAGAAGAAATTGGAGTCAGGCTCTGGCCACATCGAGAATCATTAAAAGTTACATTGCGACCATCTAAAAGACGGTGGAGTGAGATTTGTGTACTCCCTTGTTTGGAACGTTGCTCAGTATGGCAATCTTCTTTCGTATGGATAGAGCAGCAGAATTTCATAGTTGTATATTTTTGTTGTTGATCCACTCAGTTGCTTTGGGGAAGCTCAGGGGACCTCGGAGATCCTTCCTCTGAAAGCAAGCATGTGGCAGTGGTTGATGTGGTCAAACATATTGCTTGTCATGGCCGCGTACCATGTGGTGCCTTTTGATGTCCCAGTTGTGCGTCAGGTGTCAGATGCGTCAGCTTCGTCCATGTAGAGCTCTGATGTGGTTGATATATGGCAGTGCTCGAGTCCTGGACGCTCAAGACGGAGGATGTTAAACGAACATGCAAGCACTCGAAATGTTGGTATGTCGCAGACATATCAGGATAAGCTGGACGCATAGAAATACTAACATATTGATCAAAATAAAGTGTAAAGTGCAGTTTAATGAATAAGAAGGTATATTGTGTTCCTTCAAGAGAAGACAGCTAGCTAAGAACAGCCATTGGAAAAGAAGATCTGAAAGTCTGACATTTATCAACATACAAGGAGAACTAACGGGGAAACCAAAGAGGAATAGAAGAAAATGAGATTGATAGACAACCTCAAGCATTGGACAGATGGTGGACTCGACGTGACTAGAGGTGTTTCAAGGAGGCACAATGAGATTGATAGACAACCTCAAGCATTGGACAGATGGTGGACTCGACGTGACTAGAGCTATTTCAAGGAGGCACAAATGACGCTATGGCTACACATCATCAATAATGTAGTTGTCTACATATATTTGGTGTTCATATATGCAATTTCCGTGAAGCCGAAAGAGAACACGCTCTGGGATCGAGTCTTATTGGACGCCAGATACGACATCTGCAGTGCCTGGTTCCATTAACTTGAGCTCTGCTCTCTGACAGGAGGTTTTATCCAGTTGTGAGCATTCTGTATCATTTCGCAGAAGACGACTTTTGACAAGACACGTTCGCGACGGGACTTTCTCAAAACAAAATGTAGAAGGTATTATTTAGATCTTCGATCTTCTCCGTATGGTATTCTAACATGCTGCAATTATCAGATCCATTACGTCACTGTTTGCTTAACAACAAGATCCGTCAAGCTGACAAACATGGCCGCAGATGTCGGACATTCCTTGTATTTTTCGTCGCATTTCTTTCCCAAACATTTGTCTTTGCGAGAACAACAAATTGCAAAGTTGTTTCAACGAGACCAGTATGTGCTCTGTCAGGTGTAAGCCGCCCTTGTAATGTAATATGTAAGCATGATTGCTAAGCCGAAGCTTGACGGAGGTCACGCTCACAATCCCAATTGTGACGTCAGATATGACAATTATTGCGCGAATGTTATTCTTTCTTTGCCCGACCGGAATAACCGGGCCAATGTGAGGTGGCCGAGGCAGCGTGGCGTATCGAACTCCGGTTCGCTCAGTTGACAGTCCGACGGAATACCGCAGTGCTACTGCGCACAACCAGAAGAACAAACATACGTCTCACCATATTCCACAAAGCCATCAACGGTCATTTATCCTTGCTAGTCGGAAACCTTCTCCAGTCCGCGCAGTGTAAATCATGGAATCTCCATAGCAAAGCCTTAAATACCATCCGCACCAGCAAGAACTCATAAATGCTCCTATTTTACCACGACAATACAAAAATGGAATTCACTACGAGAAAAAATAAATAAACAGCAATCACTCCATGCATACACAATACTGACCGTCTGACCCTTTGGTAGTGTTGGCCAGTATTCTACACAAAACAAGACCACATAATGTTTTCCATGTCTTCTTTATAAATCGATTCTCCAAGGATTTACAGAAATTTTAACATAAAACTGATCTGTATTTGCATGATCTGATTTGTGCTTTATCCTAAGTACCGCGGGCTCCGCTTAATATAATCATATCAGGCCAGAGTAATATGTTTGAATGTATGAACCGCCCGGTTAACTTTTGCGGCGCATTTTGATACAGAAGGGAATGAGAATGATTCCGTGTCTGCCAATATATTTGATTCTATTAAACGGCTGATTATGTTATCCGTGATTCTCTTAAGCGGAGTCCAATGTATTGGAATTGCCATGGTAATGAGACAATTACTTAAAACCGAGGTAAACATTACATACCATGTGCGTGTTACGGTTAACGTTTATATGGTAAATGGCTACTTTAATGGGAACGTGGTAAGTATTTCCTCACTTGTTAAACATATTTAATACTTTAACCTCACTTGTTAAACATATTTAATAATGTAATGAATAAGTATCGTTGGCACCGAATTCGTAAATAATGTACAAACAAGATAATATTATTGCACTGCGCGTCTGCCAAATGGATCAGTCTAATACTGAATATAATTCCCACGTTGACAACACCACGGACCTTTTATTAATAATGCATAGTTTCGTGACAAAACGCAAGGTCTCACATGTGAGACCATTTTCATAAATGGTATGAACGGGTATCGTATAACAACTGCGTTCATTGCATTTTCGGGAAAACTTATATTTCGTCTTCTCATATTTAACTGTCGTGAAAGTGTGTAATTTTCTCTCTCGCAAAAATAAAGATAGCACGTTCCCTTTCACGTGGAGCCGTACCTAACCAGATTTAGTGTGCTAAAAGAGCATATCAACATGAGGACCCGCCTCACGGCTGTAGAAGAATACCAAGTGAACAAAGGTGAAGACCTCACGACCAGAGATGCCACAAAGAGAACCATTTCTGGCGCAGAAAAGTCAGCGAAACTATAGAAATACGAGGCGCCAATCCAAGAACATAGACGATGTACAAAAACTTTCCGCCATTCTCGTGGAACTGCTGTCACGTGACGACCACGAACATGGTCACATGTTCCAATAAATGTACCGCAAAATATATAACCATGGACGCAATAATAGCATACCATATAATATACAGTAGTGGGGGCAACGTGAACCGGGGGTGTGCCCCATATGACGAAATTTGCTAAATGTCTAGGACTTTGTTGTTGTTGTGTTACTAAGGTTCTGCAATTCTACTACTATTTAATTACGATATGTATAGATGTAACTGTGTTAACGGTTTCTGCTTGAAATAAAAATAAGTAGGCCAAATCGTGTTTGCCTCTAAATGGGTGCGTTTTGCCCCACCCTTCTCTAGTTTTGTGATTTACCCCTACTATTATGATACGTTTAAAATTAAACATTGTAAGCGTACCCTTACTAAAATTACTTACTTACTAAAATTACTTACTTACTAAAATTACTTACTTACTAAAATTACTTACTTACTAAAATTACTTACTTACTAAAATTACTTACTTACTAAAAAGTTTCTCTACAGCTAGTAGTACGTACATTTAACACATGTGACGCCAGTGGTTCTGCGCTGGGCATGATGGGACAGTTCTGTCCATTAGATGCACTTGTTTGGAACGAAAGCAATATAATACAAGATAAGTAGTCCTCTACAGGGGAGTAATTCGCTGTTTAGCTATTTATACTGTCTTTTCGTGTGGCGCGTCAGGATGTCAAGCACTTTAAGAGAAGGCAAACAAGTCGCCCAAACATCTATGTGTGGGCGGTGTTACGTGAATGCATTGGCCCAACTGTTCAGCATATATGAGGGGGTGTGACAGGACGTGGGAGGTGGGAGGTTGGTCATAAAATTGGCGGGAGGTTGGTCACAAACACAGGCGGGAGGTGGGAGGTGAGATTGGTGGGAGGAGTGAGACAGACTTTCAAAATTGTTGGGAGGTTGGCGCCCAAACCAGGTGGGAGATGCAAGCCACCCACCCACCCCCCCCCCACTCCCCATATGATCCGATAGCTATGCAGTGGACTCTCTCATTTAGGACTCCAATCGTAAGGAACACCCGCTTAAATGTGACAACTTTGAAATCCGCTTTCTGACTTGCAATGTTTTATGTACCCACGTATATAGGAACCATTGAATATACGGAACAGCTTCATCCCAGCACGTCCCTTATAGCAAAAGTCTACTGAGAATCACTAAAATGGTGCGGAAGATGCTGAGAACATTGACCGACAATGCATTTCAAACATCTATAGTTTATTCTCACGACATAGAAAGCATAAATACACTTGAATGCGGCATATGATGCTCACATACAATGGAGTCGGGCGGCTGGACCTCGTCATCGCTCGCGCCATTTCGTACGTGATGGCCACGTGATAACGTAAATAACTATTTCGTTCCGTATCACGAACGTTCAATACGGCATTTATTATTGCACCCCTGCATCGCCCGGCACGCATTGAACGCGTGTGTAATAACTACAATAACTATCACGACATTGCGATAAAAAATATAAGGGTTTGCCACACAAGAAGCACACTTATAGACATATTGTCCTTAATGGAATTTTTATTAATCCACTAGTTGACTCTGACTTATTTGATGTAGTGCACCATTGACATGGTTCAAAAGGTAATCTTTGAAGTAAACGTGGACTATTTTGAAGACTCACACTAAATAACGAACACTCTAATGTATATCTTAAGACTCACACTAAATAACGAACACTCTAATGTATATCTTAAGACTCACACTAAATAATGAACACTCTAATGTATATCTTAAGACTCACACTAAATAACGAACACTCTAATGTATATCTTAAGACTCACACTAAATAACGAACACTCTAATGTATATCTTAAGACTCACACTAAATAACGAACACTCTAATGTATATCTTAAGACTCACACTAAATAACGAACACTCTAATGTATATCTTAAGACTCACACTAAATAACGAACACTCTAATGTATATCTTAAGACTCACACAAAATAACGAACACTCTAATGTATATCTTAAGACTCACACTGAATAACGAACACTCTAATGTATATCTTAAGACTCACACTAATATACAAACGTCTGTGATAGCAACGTAAACGAGGACCTAAATACGATTACAATGCCAGAACCATGCCAAGATTGAACGAAATAAAATAACCTTTTCCAAAGAAACCCGGAGAGGCGAATAATCCAACGCGAAACGTCTAAACATAGCGCCAACACCGGCATCCATCAGCAGTACCAAGCATCCCGCAAGGGATTTCACCCCCGTTCCCACGAGGCCAACAGTACCGTATATTTTATTTCCCTCCGTCAGACCTACTCGGCGGTTTATCAGCCGCCCAATTACACCCACGAGATAGGATTATTGGCCAAATAAGCGATGAGTGATGTTGACATGCTGGTAGAACTGTGCCGGGTGGCATCCTGTTGTTAGCTGAGCGACAGAACGACTCCCTGCCGTCTAGGTGACGCGACGTCTTTTACGACGAATATCACGTGTCTGAGTGCTGTGACGGGCGAATCGACAATGATACTAGTTCGCTGGCACCAACCGGTTATTAGCAATCGATGAAAATACATTGTGTTATCAGGCGATAATGGATGCATTTGTCTTTTTCAAAGGCGCGGGCCTCGCCTGTCAAATGACACGCGCGCCGCGTGTCAGAAACGAGTGCCTGTTCGACGCTGTAGGATGAGATGTAGGCTCGTCTCATTGCGAAAACTACGTCAAGTAATTGCGTTGGGCATCAGTGTGTAAACAAAGTAAAAAATGGACGATCAGTCTTGCAACTAACCAGAGAGGAAAATAACTTACACATATTGATTACGTGCATATGATTCATTGCATTGTTCAGTGTAACATAAATTCATTAATACCCATAACAATTAGTGTGCGTGCATGCATGCGTGCGTGCGTGCGTGCGTGCGTGCGTGCGGCGTGCGTGCGTGCGTGCGTGCGTGCGTGCGTGCGTGCGTGCGACTGTGTGCGTGCGAGTGCGCGTGTGAGTGTGTTAATGTCGACATTTATCTTATCTTCTTAACTATATCGCTTCTTACTTCACGAGCCACGTCCCGGATGTTGTATCGGTAGATATCTTTTGCCGTATCAATGCAAATATAACCGGCATAATTAACATTGGCTCGTTGAAAGATCGCCTGGAGAAGAGGCGGAATCGACAGCGCTACGTCGCAGTGTATAACACTAACCGAGTTACCCGGCGTTGCACGAGAAAAAAGGTAGTCACTGCAAGAGTTTGTGGCTCCTTGTACTCTACAATCACTTTTTGGTTGGGTAATGCTAATGGCTATGATATATTTAACGTTATAACCCAAAATAATGTACCTCTTACGGTTTCACGAAGCGTTCATCTAGTACGAAGTATTATGTGAATCCGTTAGCCCACACGTAATCTACGTCATTTACATCAAACGTCCATATGCGTTCCTTCGTCATATCCCCACCCCTGGCGGAAATTTCGAAATGTTTTAAACATCAGATGCCATTCCCATGGGCCCCCGAGCACGCCTACAAAATGTCGGCCCCATACACGTGAAACTGACAGAAATGTGGGGGAACAGACAGACCAGACAGACATACAGACAGACCAGACAGACATACAGACACAGCCACAAATTATTTTATTGCATAGATGTCTGACCTGTGATATTTTCAATCACGCCATGACATCTTACTACCACCGGTAGACTCGTTATCTGCTGCGATTCCCAACGGCATGTAATATGACTCTAAGATAATATGGGTGGCTGTTGGATAACTGCATTCTACTGTTCGTCGGTGCGATTAATCAGGTCATCGGCGTCTAATTTAACATACTTCGCTGTACGAATTTGTCATTTATAAACAAACAAGGCACTTAAGCAGCACACGTACTACACAGAAGGCATATAAAGTGAAACAGAACTGCAGTTCAATCAGTTGAAGCCAACAATGACTTGAAGAGACCCGGTCATCGGCGTCTAATTTAACATACTTCGCTGTACGAATTTGTCATTTATAAAAAAAACAAGGCACTTAAGCAGCGGACGTACTACACAGAAGGCATATAAAGTGAAACAGAACTGCAGTTCAATCAGTTGAAGCCAACAATGACTTGAAGAGACCGGGTATATCCTCAACCTCCATATCCTATTGTTTCCCGCACATATTTGGTAATAAAAAAAATTAATTAAGCTTTCGACAACACTTGAACGTTTTAATAACATCAGCATTTATTATGTGTTGTCACGTGGTCGTTCTAATGACATTAACATTAAATTAGCTTTTTAAATCCACACATGGTCTCTTACATACTCACATAGGTGGACTTTCACACTACTGACAACGGCATGAAGACAGGTGCATTAACTTCTAAGTGAAACAGTTTTCCTAGAAAAGTCTCAATCAATTATGCGATTAAAAATTTTTTCACCGATGTTATGTCGAATGCACCAAATGACTGAATCGTGTAAGTAGACGAAGTCTCTTTCACATGACAAAACAATTTCCCATTGACATAAATTTTCTCACGTGCATACTTGTTTGTGGGGCATCTATGAAAAAAAGGTAGTGGTTTGGGTGGCTACGCTCCTAAACAGATAATAAAATCTTACCATATGCAACTAAAATCAAGAATATCGCGCCGGTAGTTTACTCAGAATGTGTTCTAAACGTGGGAGATTCCGGTCATACCCCGGTTGATTGAGGGCTGACATGCTGACGATAAGCGCATGTGATGAAATATGGCTAACCTAGACTACACGTGACGTATTAAATGAATCCGGCATACACAGAACCTACGCAAAGTCTCAAACAAACGTAATATTTTGTCAGAAAGAGGACTAGTTCAGAAAACAAAGGCCAAAATATGTTGCATCAGCTGAGTTTGGACGCAAACAGCATGGCCACAGGTGTAATGTAAATGTTTTTGATTTGTCGAGCGAATATTGCCAGACTATAATACTCGTGACGTAGGGTTATTTAACAGACAACTAAGAAAGACACAGACCCAAAACGTAACAGGATTTACCTAATTGCCCAAATTAATTTCTATTTCGCGCAGCGATACACGAACGAGAACAACACCGTGTTAGCCGACGTCCGGCCGTTCGCTACACAGTGGGAGTATCTCGTTTGGTGAAGGACATTCACTCCCAAGGCACCCTCTCCCCCTATAATTGACTCCCAGTTGACGTTTCACATGATTAGATTATTACGCGCCTAGGGAACCGAATGTCAGTCAGCAGAAAAATATAATCTCTTGTGCACCAATCGATCGCCTGTGTCTCTCCAGACGGGCATCGGTACTCCGCTGTTGTCGCAATTCGTGTATATTAGGTTGAATTATCAGATTCACGAGTGGATGAACGTTTCCGTAATAATCCGTCGAGCGTGAGAGATATGAAAGACAATATTGCGACTCGATTATCCCGTAACTGAGGCTGACGGAGTGGCGTAAGAACAACGCGGCAGTCCTGGTGACCAGCCGTTGTGTCTCCACACGAAGCATTGTGTTATAATCTGGAACGTATTTCGTCGTGGTGATTAATTGCTGAGAAAACCTGCCTGCGAATGACACGTTTTTCGGAACCACCAACGGATAGATTGCTACCACGTGAGCTATGTGGTACTAGTGTGAAATTGTTCACTCCCATAGGATATTCTATAATAGTTAGTGAAAATTATATAAAAAGCTTTTTCATCGAACTTAGATTATTCACTCCGAGCCAATTTATGCACTGTGATAGTTGACCTTCATATTTTCATCATGTAAGTAAGCATTCAGCTAGAGTTATTTTATTCAGTTCATTGACATTCTAGCACACGCTTTATGAGATTAAAAGGAACGCAGTTGTCTTGTTAATGCTATAATGGCCTCCGTCAAGAGGGCAACTGGAAGGTGTATACTTTTTCTGCACCTTTGATAGCACGTACGTGTCCATGTTTCGTGCGTTCGTGTTGCAGTATGTCGCATACTACTTCAAAACTAGAACGCTTCTGTATATTCTAGCATTGGTTACGAAGGTGAGTGAAAATCATATGGGAGTGGTGAAAATTCTATAAAAGAATAATCATCCGGGGTGAAAATTATGTATAGAATTCTCAACCAGAGGTGAACATTCTATATACAATTCATGTCCGATTGGAAGATTCTAGGGAGAAAACATCGTGTGTCCCGTGTCCAAATATACAGCGTCTAGACACGAGACAGCCGAGATGTGACCACGGCTGGCTGGCTGGCTGGCCACTTAAAACTTCTAATAAACATTTCTCTGCACTGCAGTTAAAAATTCAATGTTGTCTCCAAAAAATGCGTGAATTGCTTCGAAGCATATGCTATTTCGGTGGCATGTGTTGTGTTAAGCAACAAAGCACAGCACGACTTTCCAATGCCGCTCGACCTAGTAGCTTGGCAAAATATTTTGCAGTTTCGAAAGCATGGATTATCTTGGATTCAACATGGCGAATCTCTGAAGATGGGGATATCTTACACAACACCACAATATTCCATCCAGCTTTCATGGCCATCTCATTTCAGTCGGAGACGGCTCAAATTGCGTGACACCTAATGTGTGATTTTTGTACTCGTGGCGCGAGACATTTCAGCCTTCAGCCTCAGCGACCTCGCTGTTGATTACAAGAAACGTCGCGAAGTTCACGCGTCGCGTCTGGCGTCTCATGCGACGTTTATAAATACACGGACGTACTCGCGCACGCTAAAATACACACATACACCATATATATGCACACATACACATATACACGGATACAGACACACACGCACAATGAAGTCACGGAATTTAGGAGTCACCTTTAATAATAATAGCAATTTTAGACAGCATATTTCACCAACTTGTCGTTGTTGCTTTTATCACATGTCGTGACCTTCGTCGTATTCGCCGGTATATGTCTTTTGCTGACTAAGGCAACTGTTCTTGTTAGTAGTAGACTTGACTATTGCAATTCCCCTTATCATAATATTGCTTTCAAGGGCATCTTGAAACTTCAACGTATGCAAAATTGTTTGGCAAGGGTAGTTACCCGATCTCCTCGTTTCTCTCACCCAGAACCACTTCTTAAATCATTGCATTGGCTTCCTATCCGATATCGCATTATTTTTAAGATCTGCACAATTAATCAAGCACTTTCATCGAAGCAACCAGCATATTTACGTCCGCTGCTCACTCCTGCAAGACAGCCCAGGCAGCTTCGATCATCTAATTCTAATCTACATTTTGTTCCCAGTGTTAAGACAAATGTCGGAACAAGAGATTTTTAGTTGCTGCAAAGATTAAATTCTGTGAATCTCTTGTGCGTGTGTGTCTGCGTGCGTCCGTGTATATGTGTTTGTATGTGTATATGTGTGGTGTGTGTGCGTTCGTGCGTGCGTGCGTGCGTGCGTGCTTGCGTGTGTGCGTGCGTGTTAGCGTGCGTGATTGAGTCCGTGTGTTAATGAGCGTCGCATGAGACGATAGACGCGGCGTGTGAACTTCGCGACGTTTCTTGTAATCATCAGCGAGGTCGTTGGGGCTGAAGGCTGACATGTCTCGCGCCACGAAAGCGAACAAGTACACAATCACACATTAGGTGTCACGCAATCTGAGCCGACTCTGACCGTAACGAGACGGCCACGAAAGCTGGGTGATATGGCTGAACATTGTGTTGTGGTGTAAGATATCACGTCTTCAGAGAGATCCGCCATCTTGAATCCAAGATAATCCACGCTTTTGGAACTGCGAAATGTTTTGCCAAGCTGCTCGGTCGAACGCCAGTGGAAAGTCGTGCTGTGCTTTGTTGCTTAACACAACACGTGCCATCGAAATAGCAGGTGCTTCGAAGCATGCACTCAGGCAGCTTGTTCCACAGTCGGATATCAGATCGGAAATAAATTTGCATTTATACATCTGTCCTGCAGTTAGGGGCGAGGTAACGCAAGTTGTGACCTCTTGTGGTGACCAAAGAGGGCTGTAGGAACATGGCTGTTGGAATGTCTGAGATTGTGTGTGACTCGGTACATAATGACTATTTTGGCGGTTGTCCTATGTTACAGAGATTCCTAGCCAAGATTGCTGATCACCTGACTGGTACTACTGATAGTACTGTAATCCGCTGTTAAAAATCTTGCGGCCAGCCGTTGAACAACTCCCACCTGTCGGACGTTTGTCTCGGTGAGGGGGGGTCCCATTGTGTGCTGGCGTACTCTGTGATAGGCCTAAACAAACCATACGCTGCCAACTCGTTCGCAATAACAGCTGCTCCAGAAGATAACGTTTAGGTCGGGCATTGGCGGTATTCACTGACACGTAGTCAGTGACATGGAACGTTTTATTTCTTTCTGTCATGTATTCTATTGATTAAAATACATCATCATAAATCGAACACACAGATAAAAATACTCACTTTGGGTTCGGAAGTCGTAGGCGGCTTTGTGTAATCCTTTCCAGCATAACAGAGAAGTAATTGACAATTTAAAACGTGCAAGCACAAACAGATAAAGAGATAACATTATTGTACGCTTCCATCACGGGCACCTCTAAGTCGGAATCTCAATCCCTCTCGTCACGTTTGTAAATAAATGTTTTGTCCGAGAATCGGAAGATGGCTTGAAGTAGTTTGCAATATGTACCGTAGGTTTCAACTAGGTTTAATGTATTATTATTAGTCGGCGATGAGGCAAAATGTTGGCTTTGCTTATTGTACCGCTTGGAAGTGGTTAAAAATGTAAACGATCACGCGTAAGGCTTGTTCCTCCACGGCGAGGACACTCCAGTCTGTCGCCAGCGTGGGAAGTAGTTAACGCATTTAGGCAGAGTCTTGTCCACAATTACAATGTATTATTCACCCACTCAATGCCATTACATCCCTTAACGACAGCGTCACAATCAACCAAGTCTGGCTCGGGTGAAGGTTCGCAGTTGTACCTTAAACGTCGATGTTGCATGACCAACCGTCCAGGAACCAAACGCACTGTTCTTCTGGAAATTGGTTTCATACATCATCGCGTGAACAATATGTGGCCTTCTTCTTGGGCCCAAAAATAAAATTCTCCGTTATTCTCGACAAGAAGATACAAGAAAGAATGCTAAAGACTACATGATAAAATGACACCAATGGCAATTTTGTGGCAACCAACATGTGGAAGTCAAGCCAGCATTGACAGTCATCGACTGTCTAAAGGAAGCTGTTGGACTGGGACGTGGATAGTTACAAATGGCCATGAGTGATATAGATGTCTGGGGATAGATGGTTGGAGCCAACAGAAAGAGTAACACAACATATCGTTCTTCTCGGTTCC